>JAKEPQ010000794.1:1800000-2228313 GCA_024500445.1 Entomyzon cyanotis
AAGAAGGTGGGGGAGGAGGGGCACCCAGTGCTGGAGCTGAAAACCCTCTGCTAGCCACAGTGAAGGCCATGGGGGGGCAGGAGGTCCCCCTGCAGCCCATGGAGTCCACAGGAGTGCAGAAAATCACCCACAGCCCACGCCAGAAGAGCAGGTGGATGCCTGGAAAAGACTGTGAACCAGTTGGGAGTCTCATCTAAGAGTTAAAACTGCAAAGGCCTTGCAAAGGAGAAAAAGGCCTTGCTCCTGGCATGGAAGCAGCCTGGCCTCGGCTTGAGAGAGTCTGCACAGCACCCTATGGACAAAAAGACTCATGTTGCAGCAGAATTTCGGGCGGGATGTTGCTCGTGAGATTGGACCCACGCCAAAGAAGTTCTCAAAGGACTGTCTCTCGTGGGAAGGACCCCCTGGCTAAGTAGAGAACCTCTTTTCCTGATTGGACTGACCAGAAGACCCCTCAACCTGCCCCCTGTCTGTGTTGCTGGTTTGGAAAGAGGGAAAAGGGGGGGGGGTGAGTGCAGAGACTGCTTCTTAAGAGGGTGGGGGTGAGAGCAGAAAGGAAAACTGCCTAGAGAGAGAGAGAAATAAGTAGAGATAAAGAGTATTTGTAGTAGAAGAATTGTGGTGATGAGTAAATTTGAGAATCTGCTCTGTGGACTGAAAAGAGACCCCACACCCTGCCCCCACCACCCGGCTTGTTGACTGTAAAGGAGGAAAGGGGGTGAATACTATAAGTTCGTAAGAGGGAGGGGGGAGTGAACCAAAACTGTATGAAAAGTTTATTTTTGCCTGCATTTATCCTCCAACTCTGTTAGGTAATTAAACACTTTTTACAACTTTAAGCTTAGAACCTGGTTGCCCTCTTTTCGTGCGTCCTCCTGGCAATGTCCTGTCGAAAAAAACCATGACATTTTTTGGTGGCCCGTACGGGGAAAGAGTCATGAGTGTTTTGAAATAAAGACACTGACCAGGAGAAGTTATGGGCAAACAAGAATTAATTTCTGTTTTAAAGTAGAATTGTAGTAGAAGTCCTAGGGGTGAATTTATTCTATATAGCATGTTGATTTTGATGATTCTTAAATATGTATTTCGCAGAGGCGAGAGGTGGAATGTGGTGGTTTTGATTGGCCCAAAACATCAGTGAAGTGTTTTTAACATCAAGGAGAAATTTGGACCCCTCAGAAGCTGTTGTAGTAGGTCTGGGGAGGTGTCTGAGGGGTGGGGTGTGGCACAAAGATGGCTCCTGTGTGTCCTGAGTGCAAGTTCTGGAAGTTTTTACATCAAGTCCAGCAGAGCCAATCTCTGATGGCTCTGAAGGTGATGGACATGCTGCCGGCCAAGTTTGAGCCAATTGGAGGTGCTAGTTACGCCTCTGTGAAAACATATTTAAGAAAAATTCAAAACAAAGCAGGCACGCACTTCTTTCACTTCTTTGTAGTTGGAGGAGGAGGAGGTGGAAGTGAAAATATGTAGAAAGAGAACAGCATGGAGACGCCAAGGTCAGTGAAGAAGGTGGGGGAGGAGGGGCACCCAGTGCTGGAGCTGAAAACCCTCTGCTAGCCACAGTGAAGGCCATGGGGGGCAGGAGGTCCCCCTGCAGCCCATGGAGTCCACAGGAGTGCAGAAAATCACCCACAGCCCACGCCAAAAGAGCAGGTAGATGCCTGGAAAAGACTGTGAACCAGTTGGGAGTCTCATCTAAGAGTTAAAACTGCAAAGGCCTTGCAAAGGAGAAAAAAGCCTTGCTCCTGGCATAGAAGCAGCCTGGCCTCGGCTTGAGAGAGTCTGCACAGCACCCTATAGACAAAAAAACTCATGTTGCAGCAGAATTTCGGGCGAGATGTTGCTCGTGAGATTGGACCCACGCCAAAGAAGTTCTCAAAGGACTGTCTCTCGTGGAAAAGACCCCCTGGCTAAGTAGAGAACCTCTTTTCCTGATTGGACTGACCAGAAGACCCCTCAACCTGCCCCCTGTCTGTGTTGCTAGTTTAGAAAGAAGGAAAAGGGGAGGGGTGAGTGCAGAGACTGCTTCTTAAGAGGGTGGGGGTGAGAGCAGAAAAGAAAACTGCCTAGAGAGAGAGAGAAATAAGTAGAAATAAAGAGTATTTGTAGTAAAAGAATTGTGGTGATGAGTAAATTTGAAAATCTGCTCTGTGGACTGAAAAGAGACCCCACACCCTGCCCCCACCACCCGGCTTGTTGACTGTAAAGGAGGAAAGGGGGTAAATACTATAAGTTCGTAAGAGGGAGGGGGGAGTGAACCAAAACTGTATAAAAAGTTTATTTTTGCCTGCATTTATCCTCCAACTCTGTTAGGTAATTAAACACTTTTTACAACTTTAAGCTTAGAACCTAGTTGCCCTCTTTTCGTGCGTCCTCCTAGCAATGTCCTGTCGAAAAAAACCATGACACCTGCTTACCCAGAATATGTAAAAGGCTGAGGTACTCAATTACTTTTTTGCCTCGGTTTTCACCAGCAAGTGCTCCAGCCACACTGCCTGAGTTGCAGAAGGTGAAGGCAGGGACTGGGAGAATGAAGAACCGCCCACTGTAGGAGATCAGGTTTGAGAACATCTAAGGAACCTGAAGATGCACAAGTCCATGGGACCTGATGAGATACATCCAAGGGTCCTGAAGGAACTGACAGAGGAAGTGGCTAAATCACTATCTATCCTATTTGAAAAGTCGTCTCAGTCCAGTGAAGCTCCCACTGCCAGGAAAAGGGGAAACATAACCCCCATTTTTAAAATGGAAATAAGGAAGACCCAGGGAACTACAGGCCGATCAGTCTCACCTCAGTGTTTGGCAAGATCATGGAGCAGATCCTCCTGGAAACTATGATAAGGCACATGGAAAATAAGGTGACTGGTGACAGCCAACATGGCTTCACTAAGGGCAAATCATGCCTGACAAATTTGGTGGCCTTCTATGATGGGGTTACATCAATGGTGGATGAGGGAAGGGTGACTGATGTCATCTACCTGGAATTCTGCAAAGCCTTTGACACTGTCCCACACAACATCCTTGTCTCTAAACTGCAGAGACATAGATTTGACAGATGGACCACTCAGTGCATAAAGAACTGGCTGTATGGTCACACTCAAAGAGTTGTGGTCAACGGCTCATTGTCCAAGTGGAGACCAGTGACAAGTGACCTTCCTCAGGGGTTGGTATTGGGACCGGCGCTGTTTAACATCTTTGTTGGCAACATGGACAGTGGGATCAAGGGCACCTTCAGCAAGTTCACTGGTGACATGGAGCTGTGTGGTGCAGTCAACATGCTGGAGGGAAGGGATGCCATCCAGAGGGATCTGGAGAGGCTTGAGAGATGGGCTTGTGGGATCCTCATGAAGGTCAACAAGGCCAAGTGCAAGGCCTTGCATCTCGGTCAGGGCAATCCCAAGCACAAGTACAGGCTGGGCAGAGAATGGGTTGAGAGTGGCCCTGGGGAGAAAGACTTGGGGGTGTTGGTTGACAAGAAGCTCAATATGAGCTGGTAATGAGCACTTGCAGCCCAGAAAGCCAACTGCAGCCTGGGCTGTATCAGAAAAGGCATGGTCAGCAGGTCGAGGGAGGTGATTCTGTCTCTACTCTGATCTGGTGAGGCCCCACCTGCAGTGTTACATCCAGTTCTGGGGTCCCCTGCACAGGAAGGACATGGACCTGCTGAAATGAGTCCAGAAGAGGCCACCAAGATGACTAGAGAGATGGAGCACCTCTGCTATGAGGAAAGGCTGAGAGAATTGGGATTGTTCAGCCTGGGGAAGAGAAGGCTTCAGGGTGACCTAATTGTGGCCTTGCAGAACCTGAAGGGAGCCTGCAACAAAGCCAGAGAGGGACTCTTTATCTGCGAATGTAGCAATACGACAGGAAGCAAAGGTTTAAAGCTGAAAGAGAGTAGATTTAGATTAGATGTTCAGAAGAAATTCTTCCCTGTGAGGGTGGTGAGGCCCTGGCACAGGATGTCCAGAGCAGCTGTGGCTGCCCCATCCCTGGAAGTGTTCAAGGCCAGGTTGGATGGGGCTTGGAACAAAACTTGGTTTAGCAGAAGGTATCCTTGCCCATGGCAGGGGGTTAGAACTCGATAGTCTTTAAGGTCCCTTTCAACCCAAACCATTCTATGATTCTATGAAATAATTTTTTGGAGTCAGAAGCTGGAAAAGACTACAATATCCATATTGCACTCACTCACGGTTGGTGTGTTGGATAAAGCTGAGGTGATGACAGATCCTAAGAAACATACACACACTACTACTAAATATTTTAAGAGACTTCAAGTTACAATGTGTACATGTATTTCTTTTCTTTTAATTTAATACAATCCTATTTAACACCTTCACATAAACTGAGTGTTTTCATGAAAATGAGATCAGACAATTCACCCTGGAACCCTGGCTAAATCAGTCTCAGAATTGACAATAATAACCTTCAGAATTTGTGACTCCACAGCAGATTCAAAAAGTGAAATACAGTTCCTTCAAAAAGATGGTAAAGGGCTGCCCACAGTATTAAATAGTGTCTGTATGATTTAAGTACATACTAGAAAAAAAAATTCTCTATAAAGATTGAGATAATAACAGAGGCAGCATTCCAAAGTGAATTTGTTAAGAATAAGTACCACCAAATCAAAACAATTTATTCCATAAAGCAATGTCTTGTGGATTAAAAACTGAGTGTCATGCCTCAACTTTTTAATGACTTTCTATAGTTTCTCATAACAATTTCACTTAAAAGCTGTAGAAGTATGGTCTAGACAAAAATACTGCAAGACTGCAGTATACTCTATTGTAAAACTGTTCAGAATATCAGTTGTTCTTGGTAAAAATGGATTAACAGAACAGAGGTGAACATAAGCAGCTTTCCAGAGCACTGCCTTAAGAATAGTAGCATAAAGTATTTGTCATTAACAACTTTTCATGTAACATAATTAGAGTACTTTATTAATCTAAAGATCACAATGAGCTTTTGGTGTTGAGTGTTTGAGGCCCACAACTGCTTTTAAAAACAGAATCAAAATTTACACTTTTCTTCACTAAGTGGAATAATCTTTTTAAACAAAAGAAATTCGGTAAGAAGCAGCACAAACTTTTTATTTATCTGAGAAAGAGCAATTGTAACAACATGAGAAGAGAGGTAAGCTCTACAGAAAGACAGAAATATGTTTATAACAGCTTGCAACACGAATCTAAATTATCACCAAAGGAGCAGCTATATTCCTATGACAGTAGTATCATACAATATCGTCTACAGTACTTTTCTGACTACTCATCCTTCTAAGTCTTTAAATAGAGTTGTATCTATGACTTAGGGTGGTACAACATCAAGACAAATGCAGACCAATTAGAATTCAGGTAAAAAAACATCAAAGACAATTAAAAGCTCAGAAATTATTACTTATACAAAGATGATAGAAAGAAATGGTGTTGTTCAGTCTGTAGATTAGATAGGTGCAAGACACAATAACAATATTTAATATGTAAATGATTGCTAAAAATAAAAAAACCCCAAAACTATGTGAATTGTTTGTCATTGCCCCCTGGAAAGAAGTCAAGAAGTGTCATGCCTAACTTCAACAAAAATTATTCAGGCTAAGCATTAGGAGAAAACCTTTGTAGCACTAAGAATTTGAACAGGTTGCATGGCAAGAGTAAGGAAACTCCATTACTGACATTTTAACAAAAAAAATGAAATGGAAGTTATTCAGAGTGATACTGGTACATGTCATCCAACATGACGTTAAGAAGATGGGAAGCCCCCGAGCCCTTTACTACTGTATTTTCTAAAATCACAGAATCTTTCACTGGAAATCTTCCCAACTTTTGTACTAGCTATAAAGAAATTATTACTTATTTTGATTAACAGACTATATTGACATTCATTTTCAAAGAGCATAACTTGAAATTCAAACTTAAAGGGATAGCATATGAGATAAAGAACAAACATTTGTGAGGTTTTATAGGACAGATTATATTTACTTTCCACACGCTCTTTCAATTTTTTTCAGGGAAGGGTCCCACCATTTTCTCCAGAGTTTCAAATGCCTCATGAAAAACCTCAGCTTTGGCTGTTCCAGCTTAAAACTGCTGCATTCAGAAGCATCCTTGCATAAAAAAGTTAAGACTTGAAGAAAGAAACAAGAATGAATGCTTATTTTGGCCTTGTCAGAAAATAAATATCTTTGACTAAATTTCTTCCACCTTTGTTCTGAATGACAGAGAGCAAGATGGCAATTTTTCTTAACAAGTACCTTTGAGAGCATTGAAGTCTGTACTACAGATTTGAGAAGATTGCTAATTCTTCTTGCCAACCACTATACATCAAAGGACCAAATGTAATCTCCATGGAGAGGTCTTATAAATACCTAAGAAAATAAAAGCAATCTTCCCAAATTATTCAGAAAATAACCAAGTACCCATTAACAATTTCTGGAAGAAATACAACTTATTTCTGGAAAAGAGTACAAAATCATACAGTTTCATAAGGGTTGTTACTGTTTCTTACAGATGTTTTCCTAGAAGAACTATATGGAATCAGGATGGTAAATATATGAATTCTTCTCTTTGGAAAGTGATGGACTAAAAATATTGTGGAAGACTTTTCTCTATACACATCTTTAGAAGTTGTCTTAGGTTAAAAAAATATAAATCAAATATTCCAGAGTATTGGAAAAGTAGAGCAAATGAATAAAAGATTTTGATAAGTAATTGATCTTGGGTAATGGAGACCACATAATATTTTATAAGCTCAACAGAACTAAAATACTTCATGTTAACTACTTGTAGAGAAATTTATAGAACTAATTTTTTTTTTATTAAAGGAGATTATAGCAAGAAAACAGAGCAACTATTCTGTTTGCATAGCTAAAAATATAAAAATTACATAACAAAAAAGGATAAAGTCCAGCTGAGAACTTTTGGATAAAACTTCAGCTTCTCCGGTACCTTTACTGGAGCAGAAGTGAGGGAAAAATTTCTGTAGCAGGGCAATTTTACTCCACTGAGTAAGTGAATAACCAACCAAAAGAAAAAATATACCTTCTGTCATCTCCCAAATAATTGCCTGAGTTGCAAACAAAACTTCTTCCTTGTTCAGATTCTCTTAATCAGACAGGTCTCATTCATAAAATGTCCTGAGTTGGAAGAGACCCACAAGGATCAAGTCCAACTCCTGACCATACACAGGACACCCCAACAATCCTACCCTGTGCCTGAGAGCATTGTCAAAACACTTCTTGAGCTCTGGCAGCCTTGGGGCTGTGACCACTGCCGTGGGGAGACTGATCCAGTGCCCAAGCACCCTGCATGTGAAGAACCTTTTCCTAATATCCAGCCTAGTCCTGACACAGCTCCAGCTGTTCCCTCAGGTCCTGTCACTGGTCACCAAAGAGATCTGAGCTGCCCCTCTTCTTCCCCTCAGGAGGAAGCTGTAGACTGAAATGAGATCTCCCCTGAGTCTCCTCTTTTCCAGTCTGAACAAATCAATTGACCCCAGCTACTCCTCAACAGTCTTGCCCCCAGGGCCTTTCACAGAATCACAGCATCATTAGGGTAAGGAGGGACCTCTGGAGATCATCCAGTCCAACCCCCCTGCCAAGGCAGGATCACCTGGAGTAGGTGACACAGGAACACATCTAGGTGGGTTTGGAATGTCTCCAGAGAGGAAGACTCCACAGCCTCCCTTTGCAGCTCTTCCAGTGCTCTGCCAATCTCAACGGAAAGAAGTTCTTCCTCTAGCTGAGGTGAAACTTCTTGTATTTTAGTTTATGGCCGTTGCACCTTGTACTGTTGCTGGACACCAGTGACAGAGTCTGGCACCATTCTCTTAACACCCACCTTTGAGATATTTATATGCATTAATGAAATCCCCTCTCAGTCTTCTCTTCTCCAGACTAACCAGGCCCAGTTCCTGAAGTTTCTCCTCATCAGAGATGCTCTAGATCCCTCATCATCTTTGTAACCCTCCATTGGACCCTCTCCAGGAGCTCCTTGTCTTTCTTGTACTGAGGAGCCCAGAACTGGACACAAGCACTGCAGATGTGGCCTCACTACGGCCAAGTAGAAGGGAAGGATCACCTCCCAGACCTGCTGGCCACACTCTTCCTGATGCACCCCATGATCCCATTGGCCTTCCTGGCCCCAGCTAACACTGCCGGCTCATATTCAACTTGTCATCCACCAAGACTCCCAGGTCTTCTCTGCAGAGCTGCTCTCTGGTAGATCAGCCTCCAATCTGTGCTGGTACTTGGGGCTATTCGTCCCCAGGTGCAGGACCCTACACTTGCCCTTGTTGAACCTCATTAGGTTTCTCTCTGCCCAACTCTCCATCCTATCAAGGTCCCATTGAATGGCAGCACAGCCTTCAGATGTATCAGCCACTCCCCCCCAGTTTTGTATAACCAGCAAACTTGCTGAGGGTACATTCTATCCCATTGCCAAGGTCATTGATAAACAAGTTGGATAAGACTGGACCCAGTATTGATCCCTGGGGAACACTGTTGACTACAGGATTCTGCTCTGCTGATTACAACCCTCTGAGCTCTGCCAGTCAGCCAGTTCTTATCCACCTCACTGTCTGTACTGGGTCTGACTGAGACAGAGTTTCCCTTAGCAGCCCTCATAGTGCTGTGCTATGAACTGGGAACTGGAAAGGTATTGATAGCACACTGGTGTTTTGGCTGCTGCTGAGCAGTGCTGGCACAGCATCAGCGCTCTCTCTCAACATTCTCCCCCCATCAAAGGGCTGGGAGTGGGCAAGATCCTGGGAGGGGACACAACCAGGCCAGCTGTCCTAGGTTGCAATATAGATGTATTTAGTATTCTATTACCACAAAAGCTGTGGGGCACTGGTTGTTATCTCCTGCTATGACTCACCCCTGATAACGGCTGATGGGCCATCAAGAACCCACTGCATGACTCATGGATTTATCTCACCCTATTGTGAGATGCTCTGCCCAGGAGGGAGGAGCCAAGCATTCCCACCTGGATATAACCTGGCTTTGGAACTGCACAAGCCAGCCCTCTCTACTGGATTCCCAGAGGACAAGAGCTACCACTGGACCTTCAGGTGGAGACCAGACCTTCCACAGGATCACCACTCCAACCTAACTACTTCACTTGGACTGCTACCACCACCCTAAGAGGGTGTCAGGTTGTATCTGACTTTGTCAGTGTCTTTCCTTGTATTATTGCACTTATTTTTAATTTTCCTATTAAATTATAATCCTGATTTGCGATCTCCCACTGGTTTGTTTTCAAGCTAATACACCAGCTGACCCAAATTAACCAAAGGGATATTCCATACCATATGATGTCATCTCAGATATAAAAGCTAAGGGAAGGAACAGGAACAGGGGGCAGGGGGGAGGCATTTGTTATTCTACAATGTTTGTTGGGAGCAACCACTACGCGTGCTGAAGCCCTGCTTCCCGGGAAGTGTCGGAACATTGCTCACTGATGGGAAGTAGAGATTAACTTTTCCCCTTTGCTTATGCGCACGCAAACTTAAGCTTTTCTTTTTCTTGCTTTAGTAAACTGCCCTATCTTAACCTATGAGTTGTTTTCCATCTTATTTCCTTGCCCCTGTCCCACTGAGGAGTGATAAAACAGCTTGGTGTGCACCTGGTGCCCCGCCAAGATCAAACCACTACACTATCCATTCAACGAACCCACATTTCCTGAGCTTACCTATGAGGATGTTATGGGAGATGGTGTTAAAAGCCTTGATGAAGTTGAGGTAGACAACATCCACTGCTCTCCCCTCATCGACCCATCCTGCCATGCCATCACAGAAGGCTATCGGATTAGTCAAGCATGATTTCCCCTTGGTGAATCCATGCTGACTACTCACGATGACTTTCTTTTCTTCGACAGGCTTTTTGATGGCCTTCAGAATGACCTGTTCCATCACCTTCCCAGGGATGGAGGTGAGGCTGACTGGCTGGTAGTTTCCTGGGTCCTCCTTCTTGCCCTTTCTGAAGATGGGAGAAACATTTGCCTTCCTCCAATCATCAGGCATCTCTCCCATTCTCCACAATTTTTTCAAAGATGATGGAGAACCGCAGAGTAACAACATCTGCCAGCTCCCTCATCACCCATGGGTGCATCCCATCAGGTCCCATGGATTTACAGGTGTTAAGTCTGTTTAGCCAATCTCTAACGCGACCCTCTATGATCAGGGGAAGTCTTCCTTCCTCTGACCTTCTTCTCTTACTTCTGAGGTCTCCAACTCCTGAGAGCCGTCCTCAGCAGTGAAGACTGAGGCAAAGAAGGCATTCAGTAATTCTGCCTTCTCTGTATCTTCCATTACCAGGACACCCATTGGATTCAGCAGAAGCCCCACATTTTCCTTAATCTTCCTTTTGCTGCTGATATATTTGTAGAAGCCCTTCTTTTTATCCTTGATGTCCATTGCTAGACTCAATCCAAGTGGGCCTTGGCCTTCCCTGTCGCATCTCTGCATACCCTGAGAACATTCCTATAGTCCTCCCATATGGCCTGTCCCTTTTTCCACATCCCATAAATTTCTTTCTTGCATTTGAGATTTGCTAGAAGCTCCCTGCTCATCCATGCAGATCTCCTGCCCCCTTTGCCTTATTTCTTGCTCATGGGGATACATTGGTCATTAGCTTGGAAGAAGTAGTGTTTAAATACTGACCAGTTCTCTGGGACTCCCTTCTCTTCTAGAGCCCCATGGGATTCCTCTAACCAGGTCCCTGAAGAGGCCGAAGCTGGCTCTCCTAAAGTTTAAGGTTCTAGTTCTGCTAACTGTTTTGCTTCCCCCA
Organism: Entomyzon cyanotis; assembly: GCA_024500445.1. NCBI lineage: Eukaryota > Metazoa > Chordata > Aves > Passeriformes > Meliphagidae > Entomyzon > Entomyzon cyanotis. The sequence continues at coordinate 1,810,778 of JAKEPQ010000794.1, forward strand.
TGCAGGATCCTGAGTTCCACCATCTCATGGTCACTACAGCCAAGGCTGCCCCCAACCTTCATGTCTTCAACCAGTCCCTCCTGGTTTGTTAGTACAAGGTCCAGCAACACACCTTTCCTTGTTGGTTCCTCCACCACTTGCATCAAAAAGTTATCAATGATCTGCAGGAACTTCCTAGACTGTGTGTGCTGGGCCATGTTGACTCTCCAATATCTGAGTGGTCATGTGAGCTGTCCCACCATGCCTCTGTCCTTGCAATGAGATCATGGCCCTGCAACCGCACATAGATTTCCAGTTCTTTCTGTTTGTTCCCTGTGCTGCATGTGTTTGTTCACAGGCACTTCAGAGAGGTAATCAGGCATGCAGGTTCCCTAGAAGGGGTATAAGAGGATTCTCCATAACCATAACCACCCTCGATGTGGTTTTCCCTTTGATCCTCATCTTGAGGGGGCAGTCAGGGAACATCATTCACTGCAATGACTGGTATGATCTACTCCCCAGAAGGAAGCAATAGCATGAGTGTTGCCACTTTGGACCCCATCCCCGAGTCCTTTGGCTTAAAGCAAATCTCACCAAATTGGCCAACCTGCTGCCAAAGATTGTCTTGCTCTTTTTAGACAGGTGGATCCCATCCCTCCCTAACAGGCTGCAATCATTAAAGCACAACCCATTGTCATAAAAGCCAAAATCTTGATGGCACCAACTACGGAGCCAGACTGATCTGCACTATGCATCTGCTTCTGGCTGTCCCCATTTCTCTGACCAATAGGATAAATGAGAAGATGACTTGGGCACCAATATTTTTCACCTGCCTCACCAGGGGTTTATAGTCTTCCTTGATCCTACCTACTTCTTGGCTTGCAGCATCATTTGTACCCACATGAAAAAGTAATAACAGGTCTGTACTCTTGACAAGTTGGGGCACTCTTGGCAACATCACAGATATCAGCCCCCAGTAGGCAGCATACCTCTCCCAACTCTATCAGGCTGGCAGATGGGGGCCTCAGTGCCCTGTAACAGTCACCCACTACGATCACTCAACATTTTTTTTTTATGGTAACTACCATGTGCTGCCGGTGCAGTTTCCCTTTATTGGCCTTGCTCATGGACATCTAGTCATCTTTTTGGGACACTTTCCACTAGATCAGGTTACTTAGGGCCCCATCCAACAGCCCCAACTCTCTCAGCCTTTCCTCATAGCAGAGGTGCTCCTGCCCTCTAATAATCTTGGTGGCCTCCTCTGGACTCACTCCAACAGGTCCATGTTCTTCCTATGCTGGGGACCCCAGAGCTGGAGGCAGCACTGGTCACTGATGTCCATTGAGACTTGGAGCTGTTGATGACAACCCTCTGGATGCAACCATCCAACCAATTCCTTCTCCCCTGAAGAGTCCACTGATCAAATCCATCTTTCTCCAATTCAGAGAGAAAGATGTTGTGGGGCTCCATATCAAAGGCTTTACAGAAGTCCACAGTAAAGACATCTGTAGCCTTTCCCTTGTCCACTGATGGAATGACTCCATCAGAGGAGGCCACTGGGTTGGTCAGGCAAGACTTGCCCTTGGTGAAGCTGTGCTGGCTGTCCTGAATCACCTCCCTGTCCTCCATGTACCTTCGCAGAGCTTCCTGAAGGATCTATTCCATGATCTTCCCAGGCACAGGGGTGAGGCTGACAGGGTGGTGGTTCCCAGGGTCCTCCTTTCTACCCTTTTTAAAAATGGGGGCAATGCTTCCCTTTTTCCAGTCACCTGGGACTTCACCTGACTGCCACGGCTTTTCAAATGTCATGGACAGTGGCTTGGCAACTACATCAGCCAATTCCCTCAGGATTCTGGGATGCATCTCATCGGGTCCCATAGACTTATGTACATTCAGGTTCCTTGGGTGGTCATGAGACTGATCTTCACTTAGAGTGGGAGGGACTTTGCTTCCCCCAGTCCCCATCCTGCTGTCCAGCCACTCGAGAGGTGTGGGAAGAGAGGTTGGCATTGAAGACTGAGGCAAAAAAGTTGAGTATCTCAGCCTTCTCCTTGTCCATTGTTACCAGTTTTCCAGCACTGTTTATCAAGGGGGTAACACCTTCTTTGACCTTCCTTTTCTGGCTGGCAGACCTGTAGAAGCCCTTCCTGTTATTCTTGGCATCCCTTGCCAGGTTCAGTTCCAGCTTTGCCTTGGCCTTCCTGACCCCATCCCTACACAACTGGACTGCATCCCTTTACTCTTCCCAGGATACCTATCCTTGTTTCTATTGCCTGTGCATTTCCTTCTTACCCTTTAGTTTGACCAGCAGTTCCCCACTCAGCCATGCCAGTCTCTTGCCTTCCTTGCACAATTTCTTGCTCCTTGGGATCACTGGCTCTTGTGCTCTATAGAAGGCTTCCTTAAACATCTGTCAGCTCTATTCTGCTTCCTTGTCCCTGAGGGCAGTTTCCCAGGGGTTCCTATTGACTGACTCCTAAAAGAGCTGGAAGTTTGTTTTCCTAAAGTTCATGGTCCAAAGTTTATTCTTCCTCTCCATAATTCTACCAGGCACTGAAGTGAGCCTGACAGGCCTGTCGTTTCCAGGGTCATCCTTCTTGCCCTTCTTTAAAATTGGGATGTTCACCAGCTTCCAGCCAGCTGGGACATCTCCAGATTCCCAAGACCACTCAAAAATCATTGAGAGAGGCCTCGCAGTGACATCAGCAGCTCTTTGAGGAACTGAAGATGGAGGCAAAGAATGCATTAAACATCTCTGTCTCGTCCATGTCCCTGCGTCCCTGTTTGTGAGGTGACCATCCTCATCCTGTAATGGGCCAATGTTATTTCTTCATTGCCTTTTGCTATTAATGTATTTTAAAAACTCTTTTTATTGTCCCCCACAGTTCTGACAGCTCCAACTCCAGTTGAGCATTGGCCACATGAATTTTCTCCCTCCAGTGGCGAGCAGCATCTCTGTATTCTTCCTATAGCACCTAACCTTGCTTCCATTGGGCACATACCTTCCTTTTTTGCCTTATTTCCAAGAGGAGATCCCTGTTCAGCCACATCCAGCCTTCTGCCTTGCGTGCTTGACTTCCAACATTGGGCACTTTCTTGCTCCTGTGCCCTTAGGAGGTGATGTTTAAAAAGAGACCAGCACTGATGGACCCCAGCACCTTCAGAAGTTTTTTCCCAGGGGACCTTACTCACTAGTTCCCTGAGCAGCCTGAAGTCTGCTCTCCTCATGTCCAGAGTTGAGGTTTTGTTGGCACTTTTCCTCCTGTCTACAGATTTTAAACTCAATCTCTTCATGGTTGCTGTGGCCAAGATGGCTGCAAATCATCACTTTGCTCACAAGATCCTGTGTTGACAAGCAGCAGATCAAGGAGGGCATCTTTCCAAGTTGGCTCCCTTAGGACCTGTTCCTTGAAGTTGACATCCAGGTGTTTTAGCAATCTTCTGGACCTGTTTGTACCAGCTATGTGATATTCCCAGTTAACAACTGGCAAGTTGAAGTCCCCCATAAGGACAAGGGTGGTTGATTTAGAGGTGTTCCTCAAAGAATAATTCATCTGTGTCATGGTCCTGGCTAGGAGGTCTATAGAAGATTTTCACAATTACATCCTCATTATTTGTTTGCCCCTTGATTCTTACCCAGAGGCTCTCAACCGTGCCATGGCCAACTGTAAGCTCTACACATTCCAGTCCCTCCATTACATACAGTGTCCCCTCAACCTCACCTGCTCTTCCTATCCCTCCTGAAGAGACTGTAATCATCCATCATGACATGCCAGTCTTGAAGTAATTCAGAGCTGTACAATCACAGTCTCCAAGTCTCCAGAAGTCCTTGCTACTTCCATGTCAGAAGTAAAGAAGCAGTCTGTACCCATACCTTCGGTAATTGCCTCACATTTCTATGCTATATAAAAAAGTCTAGATATAACATCCTTCCTGTGTTTTTTCTCTGGACTGGTGTCTAGTGCCATTCTTTTTGTCCTCCCAAGAAAACAATTAAGTATTTTGCTAACTTTCTTTATCAAAGTTTGCAATTTGTCAACCAAACTTTCAAGGACAAATGTTAGTAGCAACAAAAAGCTCAGTGTAGGTACTTGCTGTTTGTTTGTCACTGGAAAATTTATCAACATAACCAATCACTTTCACTCCAAATTATAGACCAAAACCTCACAGTCAGGGGTAATATATTCTAAATAGCATTAATTATCCACACTTCTTCAATACATTTCTAAAATGCAAGATTAGAGGAAGTAAACATCTGGCAAGATTCTTGAAACATCAAGAACTGGTTCTTTCAATCAGGGTTTATTAATTTCTTTAAGTCAAAATGGTAGCACCATTAGTAAAAGTATTTCAGTTGTGTGCTTTATCGATGAGAAAAGTAAGACTAACATACAGGTAAATCAAAAAGCTCCTCTTTCACTTTTTCAGCCTCTTGAATGCTGAAATGTTGCAATCTGAATTGTACAATCAGATTGCGTTCAGAAATATTCTTGAAAGGTATACCTTCAAAACGAGTTATAAGACAACCAATTGAAACAGCAGCAACTTTAACCAGAAAAGTAATTCAAATATTCTTCTGGCTGAGTGGTGTTACCAAACAAGTTATATATCTTTAAGAAGAAGTCTATGCAGCAGTGGGGGAAGATGCTTGAAAATTCTTTTAACTTTAGCACAATAGTGTATGACCTCTATATTAGTGGTTAATGCTTAGTTTTGTACCATACAGTGCTTAGTACAAAAGCCAGAGATTACTGTGGCCTTGTGTTAACTCCCTACATCTGGGACTAATAAATCTTGTGCCAGCTAATGTTTCCTTGTTTACTTATAGCAGTGATTAATAAGTACTAGCAGATGTCTTAATTTTGAGAACAGAGAGAGAGAGTGCTGGAGTAAAAAATAATAAGAGAAGTGCATTGTGACCTGACCACATATTTGAGATACTCTCAAGGAAAAAAGATTCATCAGATGATCTGGGAACATGAAAGGGAATTTTGAGGAATGGGATGTTCTCAAATGACCACCAAAGACCCTCAAAAGACCCCTACTCATATCCAAATAAGTTCATGAAAATAACAAGCATATATGCATGTATTCGGGATAGGTGATAAAACGTAATAGACATATGATGAATATGTATTAGTTTCAGGAATATAACCTGGTCTGTAGGGTTACTGGGCAGGCATGCTTTGAGGAGAATTCCCCATGCATCCAGCGCTGCTAATATAGCAATGTTTGCTTTCTAACCTCAAAAAACATTGTTTGGAGCATTTATTTCCCATTTTTAGTGACAGTGGTAATCATATATTTGAGTGGAAGTAGCTTAGATTTACAATGTTGATAAACTGATAAGCTCAAACATCAATTTTGTGCACAGAGTTAAAGAAAAACAACCACATTTAGTCTCTGCCATTTACACAAGTCTCACAAGTCTTTTAGCACAAAGCCTCCTAAAATAATGATGCTGCTAGAATGCTATACAATTACTTCTCATTTGCATTTGAGCCCCACTTCTATCACTGTTTACCACAATATATGTCTGCAGAAGACAAACCACAGAGATCATTTAGCAGTCACAGGATCATAGGATAATTCAGTTAAGAAGGAACTTCAGGGGGCCTTTAGTTGATCCTTGTGCTCAAAGCAGGGTGAGCAAGACCATGTGTACTGGTTCCAACCAGGACTGGGTTAATTTTTGCAGTAGCTGTGAGGAGGCATGGCCAGGACACAGAGGTTATTCTATACAACCTCACATCATTGCTGGAGGCAAGGGGAAAGGAAGTGTCTTCTGGGGAGAAGGGGCTCCTTCCAGTGGAGTAAGCAGGGCAGAGGGATCCATCTGGTACTGTCTATTGTTGGGGGGTTTCCATGTGAATCATTTCCTTTCTTGTACCCTTTGTCATTAGTATTGTTGCTGTTACTGTTCCTTTTCTTATCTCATTGCTGTTTCCAGTAAATTGTTCTTATCTCGACCTGTGATCTTTGCCTTTTGTGTCTCCAATTCTCCTCTCCAGCCCACCACAGCAGGAGGGGGAGGGGAAAGTGGGGGAGTGAGAGACTGGCATGTGGTTTGAGAGAGTTTTGGTGGGGGCACTGAATTGGGGAGTACCACTCCTAAACCACGACACCATGTTATGCAGGGCTTATCCAGCCAGGTCTTGAAAACATCCAAGAATGAAAAATGCACAGATTCTCTAGGCTTTTCCAATGCTCGACTGACCTGATAGTGAAAAAGGTTTTCCTTATACCTAGTCAGAAGCTCTCATTTCAATCTAAATCCATTATCTCTCATCCTTGCTCCACAACACTGTGGAAAGCCTGACTCAAATCTTCCTGATAATCTCATAGGTATGAGGAGACTGCTCTAAGGTCTGTCTGTCCATTGTGTGTCATCCCATCTGTGTGTCCCTGTTGTTGTCATCATCATCCACGTCCCCCCTCAAAGACTTGTTTTATCCAGGCCCCACAACCCAAATACCCTCACCTTCTCTGCAATCTCCCCCATCTCCTCTTCTCCCTCTCCACCTAATCTAACCATCCATAATGACTTAATTTTGTTTCAGGATTAAAGAGAAGAAAACACTGTGGCATCTTTTTACTATTGCCATGTAAATACATAAGCACTGAAAAATTAGCAAGAATATGCCCAAACCCCTACCTTACTAAATCTCATCTATCTCAGTCATTGCTTCTTAGGGAGAATATTAAAAACAGCAGTATGCATTACATATTTTAGCATAAAGAATTATTTTCTCAGCTGACAGTTTACCCTATTCCTTCTTCACAGCTAAGGTTTTCAGGCTTAATTTATGCTATATATATAGTGTTCATTGAACTACTTTTAATTTCATGTTCATAAAATTTGATGATTGCAATCAAGACAAGCATTGCATGTTAAAACACTTTTGAGCTGGTTAAGAGTTCAATACTTGTAATGCTGCCTTTAAATAATTTCTTATGCAGAGCAACTGAAACCATTCTTTAAAAGAATTTAATCCTCATATTGAAAAGGATTTAAAATTATTCTGTCCTTCATGAATTTGAGCTCTGTTTTGAAGTATGATTAGTCAAATTTTGAACCTTCAGAAATTTCTTCTGAATCAGGGCTCAAAATAATTTTGTATCCAAAACTTTATGACATACTCTTTAGTACTATTGGGATACAGAAGCTGAGAGAACTAACTAAATATCTCTTTAAACTTTGGTTTTTAAAATTGGGAAAAAATACATTGATATATATGACTGCTAGATTACCTTTAAGGGTTCCATCACTTCCAGATGGAGAGCAGACTGACTGTGGTGACCTCAAGGAAAAAGATGCAGCATTCCTTACTGAAGGATCGCCATCCTAAAGTGACCATGATAAAAAAAAAATTAAAAAATTCATGAGCACTTGATAAAATAAAGACTGAAATTAATACATATACTGATAAAATGGATTGGATGAAAAAGCATAAAAAATATTAGAAAAATATTTATTTATATAAAAAACTTTGTAATTTGGACTGCTATTAGACCACTATATAGGCAAAATTTCAGAAAACAATCAGACTTAAGAATTTAGAACCAGAACATGCACACAAAAATAAATCCATGTATATGTCTTCCAGCTAAATAAGCACTTTTGGTTGACATTAAAATTCCATTTAGAAGTATTTTGTTACATATAGTAAAGAGCTGGAAAACAGAAAGATGAACTCTCTACAATACCAACTGAAAAAAATTGAGTGTCATAAGTAGATTTTTCTCTTTTTTAAACAAAGCAGCATTTTTTAAATTAGCCTACCCTTAAAGTTTAATAGAATGCCATCTTACAGTTAAGCTAACCAAAACTTGGTATTCATACCCTCCAGCATACACACATCAGGACTGAATAAAGTCTGTAGCACACCCATTGTGGCAACTGAGATAGATGGATGGCAACTACACACTCCCTCTGACAATGGTCAAACAGCCAATTTCCACATGCATAGCAGTAGATCGGCCACTGTACATGTTATGCCTTGTGAAGGCATTGTTCACACTGCTTAAGGATAAAGAAAATAGTTTGATATTTATAGACTGAAAGTGCTTACAAGGCAAATAATATAAATTCATAAGAAACCAGATTTCATCAATTTCATAATCCATAGGCATTTACAAAACAATTCTATTAGATTTTTTCCCCTCCCACAGCAAAATGAATCTAAAACTCACGATGTGCTATTAATTACTTTTTTTCCTAACTGCTTGCAAAGACTTGTTGCCTTATGAGAACAGCCTCATGTGCAAAGAAATCTAATATTCTGATTCAATGCAATAAAAAGAACTATACCTTAAACTTACATGTTTTTTATTGCGAGTCAAAATGAATTAATTTCCTGATGTAAGTTACCTGTTTATTTAATACACTGAAACTAAGAAGCTGATTTTTTTCAACCATGAATTATCTTTGAATTATAATAAATCTCAAACCCACCAAAATACTGGGGGAAAAAAAAGCTTAATAACTTTTTAAGATATATTTTTTATTAGAACAGGAGAGGTCGTCTACCCATGGACTGCAAAGGACAAAGGCAGAGATGTCTTTTACTAAATTAACTAAACTAACTAGGTATATGACCTTTCAGGTACACACATGCCATTCCTGAAAATTTGTCAGCTACTGTAGAAATCCTCATTTACTGTTTCCTAGTTCAGAACTTCATCAAATGGTGAAATGTAAGCACAAACTTATATTCTAGGCATGTTCTCATGTGCACTTACAGCCCAGAAAGCCAACTGCAGCCTGGGGGGCATCAAAAGAGGAATGGTCAGCAGGTCGAGGGAGGTGATTCCACCCTTCTACTCTGCTCTGGTGAGACCCTACCTGCAGTGCTACATCCAGTTCTGGGGTCCCCTGCACAGGAAGAACATGGACCTGCTGAAATGAGTCCAGAAGAGGCCACCAAGATGACTAGAGAGATGGAGCACCTCTGCTATGAGGAAAGGCTGAGAGAATTTGGATTGTTCAGCCTGGGGAAGAGAAAGCTCCAGGAAGACCTTAGAGCAGCCTTACAATACCTGAAGGGAGCCGGCAACAAAGCCAGAGGAGGACTCTTTATCAGGGAGTGTAGCAATAGGACAAGGAGTAAGGGCTTAAAGCTGAAAGAGGGTAGATTTAGATTAGATGTTCGGAAGAAATTCTTCCCTGTGAGGGTGGTGAGGCCATGGCACAGGTTGCCCAGAGAAGCTGTGACTGCCCCATCCCTGGAAGTGTTCAAGGCCAGGTTGGATGGAGATCTTAGCAACCTGGTCTAGTGGAAGGTGTCTGTGCCTATGGTAGGGGGTTGGAACGTGACAGTCTTTAAGGTCCCTTTCAACCCAAGCCATTCTGTGATTCTCAGGTTTCTCAAAAAATGGTCCTTAAAAGGAGTATATGCATAGTGAGCCTTCAAGTATATGCTTGCTGATTTAGGAGAAACAAATACTGGAAATACACAATATCCTGTAGACATTCATAACTTTTAAAGAACAAAACACTAAAGCTAAGAAAAAACCTAAACAAAGGTTTTAGGTTTTATGATTTAATAATCCTTGTTCATAACCATCCCTGCCAATGGTCACACTGCTTCTAAAAAAGGTGCAACATTATGATTAACTTTATTGTTCATATATAGATGCAAAACTTGAATTACTCCAATATGTTCCAACTGTTTTCTGCAGGACAGCTACTAAAATAAATCTTTAAAGGTATACTTACTTTTTACCCTGTCTTTTTCCCATTAAACTGAACAATGATGGTAGGCTCTATGTTTTCATAGTTGGTCAGTTTTGAAAGATTTCATAGAATTGTTAAGGTTGGAAAAGATCTTCAAGATCATCAAGTCCAACCATTAACACAGCACCATCACTATGTTTAACATTAAACCATGTCCCCAAGTGCCACATTCACACATTTTTCGGAACACTTCCAGGGATGGTGACTCAACCACTTCCTTGGGCAGCTTGTTCCAATGCTTCACAAACCTTTCTATGAATAAATTTTCCCAAATATCCAATCTAAACCTCCCCTGGCACAACTTGAGGCCATTTCTTCTTGTCCTATCACTGGCTACCTGGGAGAAGAGCCCAACTCCCACCTGCCTCCACCCTCCTTTCAGGGAGTTGTACGGAACGAGAAGGGCCCCCCTGAGCCTCCTGTTCTCCAGGCTGAGCCCCCTCAGCTCCCTCAGCCACTCCTGGTGCTCCAGACCCTTCCCCAGCTCCGTTGCCCTTCTCTGGACTCACTCCAGCACCTCAATGTCTTTCTTGCAGTGACAGGCCCAGAACTGGACACAGTACTTGAGGTGTAGCCTCACCAGTGCCCAGTACAGGGGGATGATCACTGCCCAGGTCCTGCTGGCCACACTATTACTGATCCAAGCCAGGATGCCACAGGCACACCTGGGCACATGCTGGGTCATGTTCAGCTGCTGTCGACCAGCACCCCCAAGTCCTTTTCTGCTGAGCAGCTTTCTAGCCACTCTGCCCCAGCCTGGAGCTGCAGAGGGTTGTTGTGACCCAAATGCAGGACCTGGCCCTTGGCCTTGTTGAACCTCATACAATTGGCCTTGTCCCATTGCTCCAGCCTGTCCAGATCCCTCTGCAGAGCCTTCCTGCCCTCCAGCAGGTCAACACTCCCACCCAACTTGGTGCCCTCTGCAAACTTACTGAGGTTGCACTTGATCCCCTTGTCCAGGTCATCAATGAAGATGTTAAACAGGACTGGCCCCAATACTGAGCTTTGGAGAACCCCCCTGGTGACTGGCTGCCAACTGGATATGACATCATTCCTCACCACTCTCTGGGCCTGGCCATCCAGACAGTTCCTAGTCCAGTGAAGAGAGCACCTGTCCAAGGCATGGGTTGCCAGCTTTTCCAGGAGAATGCCATAGGAAATGGTGTCAAAAAGGCTTTACTAAAGCGCAGGCAGACACATCCACAGCATTTCCCTCATCCACTAAGTAGGCCACCTTGTTGTAGAAGAAGATCAGGTTGGTCAAGCAGGACCTGCCTTTCCTAAACCCCTGCTGGCTGGGCCTGATCCCCGGGTTGTGTAGCAGGTGGTGTAGCAGGTTACTGACCATTCCCTCCTGGATTATGGGGTCTTCATTCTGGTCCCCATCCCTGTCTTCCAGCTCTGAGGGCTGAGTACCTTGATGACAACTGGTCTTGGTATTACAGACTGAGGCAAAGAAGGCATTAAGCACCTCAACCTTTTCCTCATCCTTTGTCACTATGTTTACCTCCACATCATGTACAGGATGGAGATTCTCCTCGGCCCTCCTTTTGTTGTTAATGTATTTATAGAAACATATTTTATTGTCTTTTACAGCAGTAGCCAGATGAAGTTCTAGCTGGGCTTTGGCTCTTCGAATTTTCTCCCTGCATGACCTCACGGCATCCTTGTAGTCCTCCTGAGCTGCCTGCCCCTTTTTCCAGAGGTGATGCACTCTCTTGTTCTCCCTGAGATCCATTCAAAGCTCTCTGTTCGGCCAGGGTGGTCTTCTTCCCTGCCAGCTCGTCTTTTGGCACATGGGGACAGCCTGCCCCTGCTCCTCTGAGATTTCCTTCTTAAAGCACATCTAGCCTTCCTGGAGCCCTTTGCCTCTCAGGACTGCCTCCCCAACGAACTCTCTCAACCAGGCTCCCAAACAGGCCAGTCTGCCCTCTGGAAGTCCAAGGTGGCAGTTCTGCTGACCCCCCTGCTTACGCCTCTGAGAACAGAAAACTATCATTTCATGATCACTGTGCCCAAGATGGCCTCCAACTATCACATCCCACACCAGCCCTTCTCTGTTCACAAACAGCAGGTCCAGTGGGGCACCTGCCCTGGTTGGCTCACTCACCAGCTGTGTCAGTTCTTCCACACACTCCAGGCACCTCCTGGACTGTTTCCTCTGCTGTGCTGTATTTCCAGCAGAGATCTGGTAAGATAAAGTCCCCCACGAGAACAAGGGCCAGCAATCGCTTATCCCAGCTGCTCAAAGAACATTTTGTTTTCTTCTTCACCCTGGCTGGGTGGTCTATAACAGACTCCCACCAGGAGATCTGCCCTATTGGCCTTTGCCTTGATTCTTACCTATAAACACTCAACCCTACCGGTACCATCATCAAGCTCCAGACAATCAAAACATTCCCTAACATACAGGAGGTTTCTAAAGCCTGTCCTTCCTTGCCAATCCCTTATAAAGTGTTTATAGCCATCTATTTTTGCATTTCAGTTATGCGAGTCATCCCTCCATGTCTCCGTGTTTGCACCTATGTCATAGTTTTCCTACTGCACTATGGCTTCTAGTTCTTCCTGTTTGCTGCCCATGCTGCGTGCATTGGTGTAGATGCACTTCAGTTGCATTTGCTGATGACACAAAACTGGGGAGAGCAGGGGGAGCAGCTGATACACCTGTAGGCTGCCCCGCCATTTAGCGGAACCTTGATAGGCTGAAGAGTTGGGTAGAGAGAAGCCTAATGAGGTTCAACAAGGGCAAGTGTAGGGTCCTGCACCTGGGGAGGAATAACCCCAAGTACCAGCACAGGTTGGGGGTGACCTACTAGAGAGGTCGTAGTTGGGGAATATATGTACATTTAATGCCAAGAACAGCTTCTTATTTTGAAGAATTTGCACTGCTGAAGCAGAGACTGAGAAAAATACCTGATGAGATTGTGTATTGTGATAGATTCCTTCATTACAAAACTCTATTAAGATACTACTTCTTAGGTAATATTTTTCATCAGCATAATTCTTGCATTTAAAAAGAGAAGCCTAATAAAACTAATAACTCTCTCAGAGTTCCAGTGTATTAATCCCTGTAAGGAATTTGGGCAGCCTGGTGTTATCAATGCACTTGTTGAATATAACACTGTTTTTTGCTTTCAAAAGCTAATTTAGGAAGACAAGAGTTGCCCCTAGTTTTCATAAGGTAAATTAAATACATCTTTAAGAAAAAAAGCCAAAAAAAGGCCTGCTTGTCACCAGGTTTTGATCAAGTTTTGCAACTGTTACAGGCATCACTAAGACCACACAGTTCAAAGAACTAAAGTCAAAAAATAAAAATGAAACTTAAGTGCTGTCCCCATAAGAGATGTTAAGAGACTGTGTGCCAAACTTGTAAAGTCACAACATGCTTCATCCACAGAATGAGATGCTCATTAAGAAAGTGAAGAAGTTGAAAACACCATGGGAGAAAGTTGCTGATTTTTTTTCACTTATATTCAATACTTCAGCAAGAATTTCTCACACATGAACTAAAGTCACTAAGAAAACATATTATAAATAAACCAGGCCATAAAAGCACATAAGAGACCCGTAAGAAAAAATGTTAAAAGGAATTTTTGCCTTTGACAACACTACTATATTACTGAATAGGTTATGCAATTGTCTCATCTAATTGACAGTTGGGGAATCTTCAGAAAGACACATTAACTATAAACCTATTTAGAATCTAGTATTGTTTACGTCAATATATTGATACAATAATTGCAAAGACACTCTACCATCTCTTTATAATAAACTCACGAGTAAGATTTTTTACTTTTCATACTTTCATCAGAATCAATGTTAGAAACTGTTCCAAAGGAAAGAGATCTAGAAAAAACTCGCACATTAAAGTTGCACAGTTGAGTGCACACATCTGAAACCAAAATATATTTTCAATAGTTTTATTCATCAACAGCATCATCATAAAATATCTGACTTCTAAGGCAGCTAAACACATACTTGCTTTATCATAGTAACTATTTGTTTTATCATCATAAACTGATCTAGGTAACATACATCACTACTTATCCTGTGCACCATCTGTAGATAGTCTTCATTTGAGCCATGTCTAGAATTATCAGCATGATGATTAGCTGAATTTCCAGACAATTGACTTGAAACTTTATTTTCATGGAGATTCCTCATCCCAGCTGTGACAATGGGACTAGATACTGAAGCTGAAATACAGAAAAATAAAAATAACTATACCAATAAATTCACACAATCATTAACTCTAAAAAATATCACAGAAAAGGCCATAATATTAATGAGTTGGATGCAAGAGGTCTAGGATTGGAACAAGAATCCCAACTTTCTTCACTGAATCCTTTTTCCACAAATACCTTGAATAAAATTAGTATCTAAGATTTGAATTTTCAAGAGACTCTAAAACCTAAATTCCATGTACAGATTAGCCAAGCTTCACTCCACATCTATCCTCATTACAGTCAGCATCATACTCATAGGTTATAGAAAACTTTATTTTCCTCTACATAATATGCATTCACTACCTTTAGTAACTTCCAAGGTAATCATGAGACATATAACATTACATACAGAAGAGCTATATAAATTCTAAACACACTGCTAAACTTTAAGAACAGATGATTTAAAAGAATCTAACAAGAATTCTACTTACAAAAAAGGATAATGCCTAGATACTTAACAGTGTTCCTGTTGTTCAAGATTGTTTTTAGAAAAGGGAAGAACAAAGAAATCCATTCCTTCTGAAGGTCATCTTTGCCAGTTACTGCATACCTTGAATATAATTCTAGCCAACTTAGCCAAGCCTACACGGCAAAGGTTTGGTATGGTTAAATAAGCTGGCAGCAAAACTTACATTACACTGGCAAAAATTATGTTTTCACCAATACAGATAAACGATTGTAAGTTAACAAATAAAAAGTTTTAGTGTTTTTTTTTTTTATTTTTCTATTGTCATGTATATGTGACAACTATGCAAAATCAGTGTACATAGAGGAGAAGCATTAACGCCAAGGTCACTGGTTCAATCCCTATATGGGCCATCCACTTAAGAGTTGGACTCGATGATCCTTCTGGGATTTTTGGAAATAAAATAAATACTACTAGTGTACAGTCAGGAAAGCAAAGCTTAAGCATACCCAAAAATTCCCTACCGACTCCAAGATTTGCATTAAGCATGTGACTCCTTCAAAGAAATTAGTGAGCTGTGAAACACACACATGAAGGTAAAGCTGACATGAGATAGGAGAATAAAATGAATATCAAAGACTTACCTTGCTGCATCTGAGGATGTGGTGTATAACTTGGAGGATGTGAATATGGCATGTATCCTGCAGGACTTTGAGGAGCATATGGACTAGGCACTGGACTGTTCTGTTGTGCCAAAAATCTGTTACCAGAGCTTGTTTGTGGTGGCACAAACCGGCTAAAAAATAAAATGAAAAAGTTGGAAAAAGTTGGAAAAGGAAATTTATACAAATTTCTTATTTCTTTTAGAAGACTGAGGGAGCTGGGGGTGTTTCGCCTGGAGAAAAGGAGGCTCAGGGGACACTTTATTGTTGAAAGGAGGTAACAAGCAACAAGACAAGAGGAAATGGCCTCAGGTTATTCCAGGGGAGGTTTAGATTATATATATGGAAAAATTTCTTCACCAAAAGGTTTGTCAAGCACTGGCACAGGCTGCCAAGGGAAGTGATTAAGTCACCAACCTGGAGCTATTTAAAATATGTGTACACGTGTCACTTAGGGACATGGTTTAGTGGTGGACCAGACAGTGCTAGGTTAACGGTTGGACTTGATGATCTTAGAGGTAAAGACCAACCTAAATGATTCTATAGGTACATGCTACTTGCTGGCACTCAAAGTTTGAAAAAGAACCAGAAAGTTGATGAGAAAGCTGCTGGAAGACTGGCCAAATTACTGGGCCTATCCTCATCTGAGCAGCCTTTTGTATAACTGTTACAGCAGTATTCTATGTTTTTACAAGTCTTCTTTCCCACCCTTCTGTCACACTGGTAATGTTATATATGCTGGAACACATAGCCTCTTCTCTCCTGTCCTCCTGCCACAGGTAGAGAATAGCTGTAGGGGTGTCAGGAGACAGGAGGATAATTTTAGCAGGAAAGAAAGTGTGCCAAAATTATGTGAGGGAGGGACAGTGGGGAATCCTGGCTAGTCAGAATACAAAGATTACTCACTAGCAAAAAGATGCTGCTTTGCCAGCTGAAGAAAATCACCCTGCTGTCAGACATGCAAAATATATCCTGACACTGATTACCTTCCACTCACACACTTGCAACAAGAATTGACTGTCACTGTAGATAGAATTTGCAGTTTGCTGCCCATCCCACCCCATTTAAAAGAGAATGTTACCTGGAAGGGCTATGTGAGATAGTGGTTTGTTGATAATTAGAAGATGCAGGACTACCTCTCATGGAATTCTGAGAAATATTAAACTGCGACATCATCATCCCTATTAAGAAGATAGCGGCATTACTTTACATGCATTTCCTTTTTAATCAATGAAGTCTCTCATTTCAGAAATTATTATATACAAAGAGATTATAAACTTTACAAACATTGACATCTTCTACCTACGACTGTTAGAACACATTTTTAAAAGATTGGTTTCATGTAAGATGTCCCTTTTATACCATGACATGAAAAGAATGTTCCCTAAAGGAGTATTAATTCAATTATAAATATCAATGGTAGTTCCCTCCTCTGTTCCTTAGCCAAAAACCTGCTAGTAAATAGTAACATTTTATAACAGGCCATATACTCCACACCCCAGACTTGTGTGTAGAGTACTCAATATGCTAATAAGATTTGGAAACTTCACAAGTCAGAAGAACACAGAAAATTTATCTCCCATTTTTAGAACAAGTACAACAAACAATCATCTTGGGCTGAGTGGTACCAGATATTCTCCCTGCTCCCCTAATGCCTTAGTGGTTCTTTTCTACCCAGGGACAACAGCTTTCTTTTCCACCTCCACCACACTTATAAGGAATGTTATCAAAGATGCTGAAATATTTTCAGTTGCAAAGAACCACAAATATCCCATCTGTAGTCTCCAACAGCCTGTAGATTCCCACAGTCATGCTTTGAAAATTCAGAAGTTGTACTAGATGGCAAGCCACAACTACCAATGAGCCTGGAACTAACTTGCATATTTATTAGGGAGAATTTAAATGAATCTCTTTTGTTTTCTCTCTTCCATACAGATATAAAGAATTTCTAACCACCACATGACACTGGAAGTTGAAATGGTACAGGTACAGAAAAACTTATGACTTTTAACCAGGTGATTTTAATGACAGAATTGAATGTCTTGCAGATAAAACAGCATCAGAATTCACATACACACTGCAGCTTGGGAAGCCACAGCAAGTGATCCAAAGCCATGGGTAAAAGCACATCAGCAATGCAAATATTTAAACCAAAGTTTAGATAGATGGCTGACTAATCCAGAGTGTTTGGGAGTCATCAATCTTTGGATTACTATCACTAATTTCAATTACTGCAATATTCACACAAGCAAAACTAGCTTCAGAAATCTTCCCTGTCATCCTCTTTTCCCCTCTCCCCAACAAAGAAGGGATAGAATAGTCCCCCAGGAATTAAGCCATTACTACCCCCCAGTAGGTATGAAGTGCTGCATTCCAAGTATATTAGCCCAGACAAACTAGCCCAGAGCAGGAGTGAAATTCACATATTGTGCTGAAAAATAAATAAATTTAAAAAAAAAATAAACCTCCCTCCATACTTTAGTACAGAGGACATTTCATTGTCCAGAGCAACAGAAGCAGACTCCTCAACTCCTGCAAAATTTGATTAAATTAACACTGGCTGCCTTGCACAGAGGCAAGTGAGGAGGAAATGCCAGAGGTGTTGGAGGCAGCACCTGGCATGCTCACTGCCCACTCACCTCTCACAGCCACTCTCACCACAGCTAGGTAGTAGTTAGTGAAACTACTAACCCTTAATATTCATGTACAGAAAGCTGACAGAATGAGCCAGTATAAGTATGAACTATGCAGAAGTTTCATTTTATACTTAAAACAAAGACTGCAATTTTAAAATACTTGAAAAATATAGCTTTTCTCCTCTGTAAATTTAAGACGTGCTTTTGGTTTAAAAAAGTATAACGGAAAATATAAAAATTAATACATTTTATTGCCACTTTAAAAACCCTAAAACTTATTCTGTGACAGGCAGTTCTCATCTCTTAATCTCTGTTAGGGGAGACAATCTAGATAACTTCAAAAAAACAAACCAAACAAAACACCCTAAGTCCCCAGCGCCCATCCCCTTCCCCTCACCCTACTAAAAACCCCCAAACAAAAAGAAACAACCAAACAACCCCCCACACACAACAGTGTCTCCAAAGTTTTCTGACAGATAACAAGCCTGTCTAGTAATGTTGTAATGAGGAAGGAGTAAAAATAAGCCCAAACATTTAGTCTAAAAAGGAGCTAAAATTAGTCTGTGGCTATTAACACTAAAATATCTTCTTGTACATTTTTTACATTGTTGTTCATCTCACTAAGCAGCAGATTTATGGCTCCACTGTGCATTTCCATACCTTAAAATACTTAATTTCTTTTAAACGCAACTTTAATTTTGATTGTTGGTAATGCTCAGTTTTGAGAAAATATCATCCTAGTAATAACATTCACACAGTCACAGGATGGGTCAAGTTGGAAGGGACCACAGTGGGTCATCTGGTCCCACCTCCCTGTTCCAGCACGATCATCCCAGAGCACACAGCACAGGATTGTGTCCAGATGAGTCTGGAATATCCCCAGTGAGGGAGACTCCACATCCTCTCTGGGCAATCTGTTCCAGTGCTCGGTCACTGCACAGAGAAATTCTTCCTCATGTTCAGGTAGAACTTCCTGGGCATCAGTTTCTGCCCATTCCTCTTGTCCCATTGCTGGACTCCACTGCGCTGAGCCTGGTCCATTCTCTGACCCCTCCCTGCAGACACTGAGAGACATGGATGAGGTCCCCTCTCAGCTGTCTCTTCTTGAGGCTGAACAGCCCCAGCTCCCTCAGCCTTTCCTCATAAGAGAGATGCTCCAGTCCCTTAATCATCCTCACAGCCTCTGCTGGACCCACTCCAGAAGCTCAGAACTGGACACAGCACTCTAGGTGAGGCCTCATCAGGGCTGAGGAGAGGGGCAGGATCACCTCCCTGACCTGCTGGCAATGATCTTCCTAATGCATCCCAGGATTCCATTGGCTTTCTTTGTCAAGAGGGCACACACTTGTCCACCAGGACCCCCAGGTTACCCCCAGTCTGTACTGGTGCCTGGGGTTGTACTTCCCCAGGTGCAGGACCCTTCATTTGCTTTTGTTGAATTTCAGACAGTTCTCTCCCAACTCTCCAACCTGTCGAGGTCCTTCTTAAGGCTGCACAGCACTTGGGGGTATTGGCCAGCTTTGTATCCTTAACATATACTCCCAGCCTTGACTGTAATCTTTTTTACTCAGAAAAAAGTGATATGCATAAATCCATTTTAGCATTCCTACTAAATGCCAAAGAATATAAAAACACGGCTCAAGATCACAGAAAAAGTCTTGTATGATTAAACTGTATTACAGCATCATGCATGCTTAAGCAAGGACTGCTCACCAATATATATATACATATATTATATATATATATATATAATATATATATATAATTATATTATTAAATATACACTTATTGAAAGAATATGTCTACAAAGTTTTTCCCTTTTACAGGCACATCTGCATTCTAATTCTTCTATAGATGAAAAAAAAAATCAAAGCAACTGATAGGGAAAGATGCATAAAATTTTAATTCTCAGAAATGCACAAATTGTGGTAAATAGTTTAAAGTGAATTTTAAGTTCTTTCTGCATCCTAAGCTATGCTATGAAGACTAACCTATTGCAATATGTTATTTTAGCTGATCTTCTAACAGATATCTGCTGAAAGACAAAGCCAAAGTGTTGAGAAGAGAAAAAAATATTATGAAAACTGAAAGTAAATAATAGCTTCATTTTAAATAAATAATTATAATAGCACCCAGAGCTTTCTCTGTCATTTGATTAAAAAGGTCTGAAATAAAATTAACATGTTGCCCTTGTACTGATGCTGCACAGTGATGACTCAGTCTGTTCAGACAATCTAGTAATAGAAAACAGTCTGAAAAATCTAATAAAAAAATCTTATCTGTATGAACTCTGTTTCAACAATGGGACTATTATCAAAAGACATGGAATGAGGGTTTGAACACTGCTACTACTTTACCTGAAATGAAATATGCCAGCAATTTTGGGGAGGGAGGGTGGTGCACCCAGGATACAAAACAAGTATTCACATAATACATCTTTCTTGGACTATTTGTTATTCATAACTAAAAGCAATTCTTGCTCTAAACTTAGTGTTGAGCTACAAATCAATATGACTGTGGAAAAAACATCAGCATAGAATTCTGCTTGTGCTTTACTTTATATTAACAAGTATTCAACACATAATATTTAGGTTTCTGAAGAGGCCTTTTTTCCCTGACAAATTGTACCGAACCAAGAACTTTATTCCACATTTAATGTAATTCTTTAGCCAGGTGGTCTTTCTGTTCTTGCATTAGAAAAGAAGACTGGAAGAAATGAATTTGAGTTCAGTTTGTCCATACTAATGCTGGAACTGACGCTCAAGGAATCATGGTGCAGAGGCCCACCCCAGGCAGAGTAAATAGGCATGGGGTCCCACTGCCTTCTTTCCTTCTCAATTCTGGGCATTACAAATACTGGATCACAGTACCCAGCACCAACTTCACCACATGTTGGACTTAACAGAAGGCAAAAGGACAATATTCAGAGAGAAGACAGCAAGGAAAACAGAAGAGATGAATTTGAAATACTAGAAAAGAACCTAAATTTCATTCTTAAGGCTGGCAAAATGCATTACATAAGATCTCTACCAAACTCTCAAGTGTTCTACAAATCATGACCACAGAGATTACAATATATGTTCAGAAAGCAGAAGGAAGCCCAACCTTTGCTTCCAGAACACATCAGTATACCTTCCTTTGGCCTTGGAGATTTGAATGGGATGTACTAACAGTTAACATGGCTGCCACAATTTGCCAGCATCCGGCTTAAAGATCCTCTGATTTCCAGGTAAGAGTGTGGCTGTTTTCCATAGAAAATAGAGTCATGCTTCACCTAGCTTTTCCAAACATTCATTACAGGGCCTTCTTCCTCTCTAAATACTTTGTGTACAGCTATACTTTTCTCCTCTTCCCCCTTTCTTTCAATGTTTCCAATTTCACACTTACATTGCAATGTTTGCTCTGGTACAAGTATTCAGAATTATGTAAAATAAAATTAAATATTCAAGGAAGTTTTAAAGTCTGATCTCTTTTGGTTTTCTGAAAGCACTTTGTTAGCTTCATTAAAATAGCATTAACTATTCTTTTAAGTTTTATGTTTAATCATTTTTTAATTCTGTCCCTTCAAGCATAGGCAAAAGCATATTTACTAAAGATAGGTGGTTTTATTTCAATAAGGATTATTCATAATCTATTGAATCAAGCTGCAAAAGTGTTTCCCCCTCTGAAGCACAGAGTTAGCAAAAATTAGAAAGAAACTAACTTGCTTTATCTTCTTTCTTTCAAAAGCCTCTGCTGGAACAAATAATTTCATAAACAATGCCTCCCTTTTGCACTGGAAAATATTTATTTTACTCTATAAAACTGGTGGGAAAATGTGTGTTATCAACATTATTCTCATACTAGATCAAAAAATCACACCACTGTACCAGCTATTAAGAAGAAAATGAACTCTATCCAAACTAAAACCAGGACAAGTATATGTTCTTTGTGGAACCACTAAGCAAAAACTGTCAGGACAGTCACAACTCTTCCAGCAGCTGGAAAAATTATACTCTGCAACAGCTACCTCCAAACCCAGAACTTGAAGACTGTTTTCATAGTTTAAATTTCAGGATATATGTATCAATGACCTACTAAATATTTAGCACTGCCTTTCACATTTTCATTCCTGGAAATTTCTGCATTCTTTCAAGGAACATTATGTGTTCAGTCCTTAGCAAGTTCTTTTCAAATGTTGTATTGCTTTTTACTCACTAGCCCAAGTGAAGGAACTTAATAATCTAATTTTATTATTTTTCTCCCCTCCAAAAACACCCTAACACTATCTATCCCTGTAGACTCCAGTAACATTTCTATTTATATCTCTACAATGCTAGCAAAGCTTTATCCTCACATTGCAAAAACTCTGAAAATCCCCCTACTCATTTCATAGTTTAGTATTTAAAGAAAATATTTCAGGTGCAAATGAAGAAGTCTACAGATCTACAAGTAGAATCTGTCTGATTAATCCTTTGCTTGGTCTCTCCCCTTCTCCATCTTTGCTATCCAGCAGTATATCTCACTAAACCTCAGAAAAGAATTAGCCATCAAAACAGTAAAATCTGTAGGGCATCACAAATTGCTGAGAAGAGGAGTGGCAAGAAGGAGATGTTACATATGGTTAATTCAACCTTATTCTTTACCCCAGAACTATTAAAAACTACCACTACAATTATATACTTTAATTGTACAGATTTTCAATATAGAACAAGGCTTCTTTTCCCAACTTCAATTATATACTAAGACAAATATATGAACCTACCTATAAAGAAATTCAAATACAATTACTTTAAAATAAAACCCAATCACTCATCCTAGAAATTAAACTTTGTAGAGAAATTCAACATTATTTTTTACAAAAACACCTAGTAGAGTGTATTTCTGTGCTTATTCTAATACAATCACTCTTAGAAGATGTCACAACACATAGCTTTATATCATTATCAAATACAAGGTAAGGCATAAATATCACAGTTGTGCTCCCTACATATTTGTGGTTAGTATCAGCCCCCTAAACTTACAGAACAACATAAAACTCAATCAATAATGATACAAAAATCCTTACCGCTTTGTACCCCATATCTGTTTTGCATGCTTTTCTCCCTGAAAACATTAGGATTCCTTGCCAGGACAGCCTGCAGCAAGACTGGTATATCTCCCTCTGGATCATCACTGCCAAGGTTATCTTTCAATTCTCTGGAATTGTGGAAGTAAGCAAATAAAGAGGCCAATGCGTTTTCAAATTATAAGAAACCATGAGTCAAGTAAAAAAACCCAAACAACCAAAACAAATCAAAACCAAACCAAACCAAACTACAGCATTTTACTGTTAAAATATAGAAAAAAACCCCCACCAAATCTGCACTGCACCACTGTTGTCTACCTCTACTTTTTTCCTCTCATGCTAAAGGAATGGCAGAAAAGGTATTCCTACTAGTCTTCAAAATTATTTTCTGTTAATAAGCAGTTATATACACATGGCTGTCAGTTTCAGACTGTTATAAAGTTTCCTATGTCCACTTCTGTATTGTGATCGTCTCCATAAAAGAATGCTTTGTCATAACATCCAGAAAGTACTATTGTAGGAGTGAAAATAAGATATGCATAAATGCATAACATTCACATTGCAGCCCAACACTTTGAAAATCTTTTATTTTAGAAAGGGAAATTGGCATATCTTTGACATCACAGGATTTCCTTTGAACCTTCAAAAATTTTCTATAAATGCATCCATGCTTTCACTTTTTCTTTGCATTGATGACTTTGAAAAGCTACTTTCATTTGATTGAAATACTAGATTGGAACACATAGGAAAAAGACAGGGCTGTCCACATAAGACAATTCAAAGGACACCAGTGAAAAATGAAAAAAAACAGAATACTTGCTGGTTCAATTCTTAAATATTTTAAGTTCAATATCTAATCAGAACTGACATAGACCTTGTATGGGTGTCTCAAAAAAGTATCTTTTTGTGTAATACTGGGTATATAATTTGTCAGTGTACAAAATTAACCAAAGTGGAACACAAATGACTTTTGTACAATCAATACCACAAAGTTTGCACTCCTAACTAGCAAGAATGGAAGAAGCAGCAGATCTATTAAAAAACAAAAAAACCCAAAAAAACAAAAAAAAAAAAACCTTAGTTATGCATAAGGGCTGTCAGACAATTACTAGCATTCTGACAGAAACAACTGATTCTTATACAGCAGTAATCTGCTAAGATAGCCTAATAAAAAAATCTGCATGTTCAAATTTTCAGATACAAACACCCTTCTCAATTCAGTTCAGTTTAATTTAAAGTAATAAGGATGGTGATCTGATATCGTTGAAGTTCAAAATACATACATGTGATCTGTTGACACCTGATTGAGACTGTGGATGAGCTGTGAAACCAGATTTTCATCCCTGCAAGCCAGAAGGCAGTTCACCTCTTCAGCTATCCGTCCATTGAAAAGCAGGCTTTTTGTTGTGGTAGCAGGTAAAGGTGATGGAAGAGGCAGCTGGTTCAAAACTGTTATCAGAAAATAGAAAGGAGTTCAGAATCATTTCATGAAACAAGAACATACAAAGATGGACACCTTCTTACTCCCTCATGTGATTAAGGAAACCTGACAACTACATTATTTGCATTAATTACCTTGAATGTGCCTTGAAACTTGGAAAAATTAGCAAGATCAGCAAAACATTTATTAAAACAGTATAAATTCAGCTAGTTAATTGAGCCTACTCTACTGCCTCTACACTCATCCCATCCTCCATGTTTTTAGGGCAACAGGACTTGTCCATTCCAGTACCTTCTTTTCACACAGAGAGAAATAAGGTGAAGCAGTGACATGCCTTTCTCTTTCATGCACTCCTGAGTTTCTGAACATCAGAAAAATATGACAGAGAAAGAAGCAAATACACCTAACACAAGGGCTAATCCCACCAAAGGTAATTTAGTGTTTTAAGAAACTCTTCCACCAGGAGTCTGGCCAGTGACTTCTACCAGTTAAGTATTTTGACTTGAGAACCCTACCTGCAAATAATTAGTGCTGGAAAACTGCCCATAGCCCAGAAACTTATGATTTGCGTCCTGATGGCCAGTTATTATACACACATAATGGTACATTTATACACATATAAATACATAAACAGCATCTTCCAATTTAATAATTCAAAATATCAGAAAGACATGAAGTGGTTCCCCCCCCCCCCCCCCATTGAATACATTTGCTTTTTTTACTATAGGCAATTTAATTCAATTGCTGGGTATATACTTTCAGTGTGTCTTGAAAAGTCTTCAAATTTCAACAGCATAATAATAAAAACAAGAGCTCAGAATAAGCGCTTAGATCACTGAGTTCAGTTATTCTCAGACAGACAACTGAGCTATAAATTCTTGCTTACACTTTATAAAAAAAGATGCATCTTTGTCCCAATTTCTTTTATTAGAATGGCTGTTTTAGGACTTCATAATAGTAATGATAAATCTCCTCTTAGTATCCACTAAAAATTTATTTTTGGTCAGATTATAACCGTTTGGTTTTGTGCCAGCATCAGCTTTCAATGTAAATAGTTCTTTTTCTTTCCTTGCATTTTGTCTTCCTGACATATTTAAAGACAATACACACCTCATCTACTCACAGGCAAGAAACAAGCCTCATAGGTTCAGCTGCTTATTTCCATTCTAGCAGCCATTCTTTGCACTTGTTAATTAGAGCAAATTTTTTGTACTTTGTCCAAAAACTAAGGAACTAGGTGTCAAGTATATTCAGAATATTCCACAGCTCTCTATCTGAACATCAGTCTAATCATATCTCTCTCTCTCTCTCTTGCTCCAGTGAAGATGATGGCATGTATGTTTTAGAGAAGTATTTAATAATTTATATCTTTTTCTTTATTTGTGGGGTTCCCAGATATGTTACTGAATGATATTCCAAACAATGAATTCCTATATTTTATGTTTTGGGTTTACTTAAGGGGTTTTTTTTTAACCTACATTTCATGTTTAATTTAGCATATTTGTTTGAATATATTTTTTAAATTCTAGCAAGGACAAGAAATATTTTTATACCAAATCTGATTTTGAACAGATTTACTTTTAAGAACTTTAAAAATAAAACTATTTTTAGTATTTTGAAAATGCAGGTATATTTAGTGAAGAGGTAGAAGGGAACATAGCAAAGACAAAAAAAAAAAAAAAAGAAAAAAAAGAGTACTTACGGTCTGTAAGACTAGCAATCCCTGCAAGAGTAGTGATGGGAACATGAGGCATATCCCCATTCATCCTGAAGTTCTGGGATGGTAGCGACTACACAGATATTTTAGTTCAGGTGCCAGCTATCATTACTTCCCATCTCCCAAGCACTAAAAAAAAAAACAAACACCAAAAAACACCAAACAGAAAAACAAAACACAAAAAAAACACACACACACACACAAAAAAAAACCCACACAAACAAAACAAAAAACACAAAACCAAATTAAAACTCTCAGTTTACTTAAAATAATTTTAAATTTAATAACATAAATGAAACATAGACCATAATCTCAGATGCACAGTAAGTAAATTTTGTCAAAAGTGGATAGAACAATGTAGAATTTAAATATCAAATGGCATTAAGTGATCAAAAGGCAAGCTTCTGGTTTCAGAAGCAGAGCCTGTCACCAAAAAAGATGCAACATAAGGCAATCAAAAGACAATTTGCTCAGGTTATATGATACCAATGCAAAAATTGGCAACAAAACTTCTGTTGGCTCATAATGCAGTGGACAGCACTTAATCCATAATAAGTTTAAGCAATTAGCTACTATATTCACTCCCCAGTTTTGGAGGAGATATTTTTCATATAAGAAGTTAGCAAAAACAAAAGGAATAATTTACAGG
Source organism: Entomyzon cyanotis (assembly GCA_024500445.1). Taxonomy (NCBI): domain Eukaryota; kingdom Metazoa; phylum Chordata; class Aves; order Passeriformes; family Meliphagidae; genus Entomyzon; species Entomyzon cyanotis. The sequence goes on from JAKEPQ010000794.1 coordinate 1,837,277, forward strand.
TGCAAAAGTCAAACAGTAAGCAAAGTGACAAATACAAAATCTTTGTATATTTTTGTCATGGTTTAACCCCAGTGAGCAGTTAAGTGCCACGCAGCTGTTCATTCCCCCCACCACCCACCCCAGGTAGGATGGGTAAGAGAATCAGAAAAAGGCAAAAACCCATGGGATAAGAACAGTTTAATAATTTAAATAAAGTAAAATATACTACTACTACTACTGCTAATTGTAATGAAAAGGGAGGGAGATAAAAAAGAGAAAGGAATAAAACCCAAGAGAAACAAGTGATGCACAATACAATTGCTCACAACCTGCTGACCAATGCCCAGCCCAGCCCCGAGCAGTGATCGGCCCCTCCCGGCCAACTCCCCCAGTTTATACATTGGGCATGACATTCTATAATGTGGAATATCTCTTTTGCTAGTTCAGGTCAGCTGTCCTGGTTGTGCTTCCTTCTAGCTTCTTGTGGAGCTCCTCCTCAGCAGAGCCTGAGACACTGAAAATCCCTTGACTCAGGGTAAGCACTGCTCAGCAATAACCAAAACATCAGTGTGTTATCAGCATAATTCTGTACTGAATCCAAACCACAGCACTGTGCCAGCTACTGAAAAGAACTCTCTTCCAGCTGAAACCAGGACAATTTAAAAAATAGTAGTAGTTCAAAATTTATCTGAAAATATCTCTTTAATATTAAACACTCTCTGGTCAAACTATTACCAGGAACTGTTTCACCCCCTCCACAGAAGAAAATGTTTAGTCACCACTGAACTAGCTTATTTCCTGTAAAACGGCATAGTTTATATTCAACTACTGAAAAGGAATTTGTTCATCTAGTTTTCACTCACTATAAAGATCCCAATTGTAAGGAAGTCCACACTATTTAAAACAAACAAACAAAAGAACAAAAAAAAAAATCCAACCACCACCAACCCCCCCCAAAAAAAGATCATCACAATAATTTGAACTGCATTTCCAAAACAACAAAAATTTACAAACACCATACATTACAATCCACTATTGTTATACTAATGAAATGAAAAAAAATTGAGCATGATATTTTCTAAAGACAAACAAAATAAAGAAACTTGCTGTATATACATTTACCTATAATAGACAGGCTCCTGTGTTAACAATTCCTGAAATAGTAAGACTTCTTCTGTCAGCATTTATGTTGTTTACTTAAGATTCTGAAATTGTGGTTTGTTTATACTTACAGATCAACAGTTTTGCAAATTACATTTACAATATGTATAAACCAAATATCACTGGCATTTCCTTAATAACCTTTATCTCATTCTTTCTTATGCCACACCAATGACAACATATAACACCACTGCTAATACATATGTACAGATGCCAAGCAAAACAAAGAAATAACATTTTAAGTATTTTTCCTGCACAATTTTTCATGAACCAGAGAAGTTAACTTTTCAATGTTTCCTATCTACACACAACTAAATTATTTTGGGTGGGGGTGGTGTGGTGCAACAAGGGACAACACAACCAATACACAAAAAGCTGCCACCCAACACTGAGATTAAACAGAACTGACAGTGAGTTAACTTCCTTTGCTGCACCTGCCACAGGCTCATTCCCACCACTAAATAATTTGTTTGTTAAAAATATAGTACATTACAGGTGCAGAAATCTAGTTAAGGAAACTGCTGCAGATAGATATATGCTGTGTGGGTTGCTGTGTTTGGGGTTTTTTTAATCCAGGAGTTAACAGCCTTCAAACACACAGAGCAGTTTCAAATGCTACTTGATACTGAAGCTTCTTTACCTGAAATGAATACCATCACACAAAGAATTCCACTTGTTTCTTAGTTCCATAAATAAGCAATTCTTAAAGAAAAAAAAAAAGGGGACCTAACTTTTACCACAATGAGTCTGCAACAGTAAACCCATAAGAGCTAAAAACACTTTTAGAATTTAAGTTTTCATTTAAAGGTAAGAAGTTAAAGAAAACCTTTCACACGTAAGTTGTACATACAAGAGAAAAACATGTCCAATAAGCTCTCCTCTCCTGACTTAAACTGCATCAAAACTGATTTAGGTCACATAACTATTCAGTATTATTGGAAATCCCATATGTAACATTAAGACAAGGGGGGAATCTGTTTACTTTCCCTTCCTGTTCACCTGGGAAAGCTGTAAACATCAGAGACAGTCACTAATAATGCAAGTTCTTTCCTGGTATTACTGCTACAGTAATTATACAGATATTAAATGGGGAAAGAATATCCTTCCAAAAGTAGACACTTAAATTAGAAACCTTCTCCACAGATACATAAGAAACATGAACTGGCAGGATCCAGATCCAAGAGTGGAACAAGTGCAGACAGCTAGGATGGCCAGGGAAAGAGTAAGTTTTCTAAGAGGAGAGTAGAAGGGGCTGGTTTGTTTAGCTAACAAAACAAAGGGGGGATGTGGTTGCTCTGTCTAGGGCAGTCAAAGAAGGTAACAAAGGAAGAATGCTCAAAATATCAAGCAGTTAGGGAAAAAAATTGACAGCTCAAGACGTTATTTCACACAAAATATCAAAATATCATGCAACAATTAAGGGCTTGACAAGCCAGACAAGTTAAAACAGACAAGTCTTGTTCTGTTTTGGTTTTTCATTCCCAACTCTAACAAGAGTCATTTATCAATATTTAGAAACTTTTATATTATCAGCTTTGTGCAGTAGCTACTACCATTAGTAGTGCAGCGTTTCTACCTCTAGACTGAAAAAATAAATCAGTTACTTTAATATTAGCTGAATTAAGGAAATCAAAGAACTGTTACATTGAAAAGCTTTTAAACAATGCATCATTGCTGCAGTTCAGAGAAGTAGAAACCAAATTTACATGTATGCAAAAATAGACTTGCATATTCAGTATATACATATACTCTTGCTGCTTTATAAGAAAAGATATATTGTAAAAGACATTCCAGGGAGAAAGAAACTAAAGTGCACAAAGGAAGTGATACAAAGAACCTCTTCGAGAAAGGGAAACAGTGAAAGGGCAGCAGATATTGAGAATAATGTGTGAAAAACTCTCATCATAACATAATACACAATAAAAAAGTGAAACCGAGATAGCAAGGACAGTAATATTGAAAAAGTTTATGCTACAGGTAATAACTACACATTTAAAGCACTACTTCTGTATGTTATATTCTTCCCCTTTTTTTTGTCAATTATATATATTCTCATTTACTGCAAGTTAACTCTCCAAAGAAAATTCCTACTGAAATGTTAAATTCAAAATGTTGCTCGTTGGTTGGGGTTTTTTAAAGTGTATTGGGGTTTAACCCAGCTAAGCACCATGAAGCCATTCCCTCACTCCCCCTTCCCCAGTGGGATGGGGGAGAGAATCTGAAAAAAGGTAAACTCATGGGTTGAGATAAAGCATATCGGGTTTGGCTAAACTGGAGTTCATTTTCCCATAGCACCCTCACAGTGCTGTGCTTTGCATTGGTAGCTAGAAAGGTGTTGATAACACACCAGTGTTTTGGCTTCTGCTGAGCAGCGCTGGCACAGCATCAGCATGGTCTCTCCAACATCCTCCCCCCCCAGCTCAGACAGAAAAGCTAAGGGAAGGAGGAAGGCGGGGCATTCATTATTCTACAATGTTTGCCTTCTGGAGTAACCACTACATGTGCTGAAGCCCTGCTTCCTGGGAAGTGGCTGAACATCCCTCACTGATGGGAAGTAGAAAATAAAATATTTTGTGATTTTTTTCCTTTTGCTTGCACATAGGACCTTTGCTGTTGCTTTAATAAACTGCCCTATCTCGACCTACAAGGGGTTTTTTTTTCTGTCTTATTTTCTCCCCTTTCTCTTTCCTCTTGGTTGAAATAAATTCTTGTCCCCTCAACAAAAATACCAGTTCTTCCATGGCATAGCGATGTACATTCACGAGAACATTGGAAAACAAAATAAAGGGAAAAATCTGTTTATGTGCAGTAATACACAGGCTCAGTAGTAATGGAAAGATAAGAAACACCTCAGGATTCAGAAATTTAGTGTTTACATTTCAATGTTTCATTCCCCATACTTCAGAGTATTCTTTAACTTATATCTTCAGATTTAAAAAGTAACTGTAGTGGGTTGACCTTGGCTACCTTAGATGACTAACCTAACATATTTCTGAGAAAAAAAAGAGATAAAATTAGATGGAATAAAATTAAATGTTAAAGAACTGCTAAAATATTAAATCTCCATAGCTTTCTTTTTTTAAAAAACACTGTATTAAATAGAACATGTTAAATACAGTTCTATGTAGTTTATATTATGAAATCTTTAATTAGAATGAAACTACTTTAAAAATTGTTTGAATTTCTTATATGTTGAAGAGCATTGTATTAATATAACCACAGCACTATGGTCAAAGTTGACTTCTGCAGCCGCACAAAGTAAACCAGTACAACTCATTTATTAGCTACTTTATAATTTAGGTGAGCAGTGAACTCTTCTTTTAAAACATCAAATATGCTATTATAAATTTAAGAAGCCTTGCCTCAACCAGTTTTAAGCTTCCATATTTTGCAATAAATTACTACTCTTATTAGATACTACATGAAGCTCTGCTAGTTATCAGTCCATAAACTTCTTTAAAAAAAATTAAAAACCCCACACTTAAAGAATGAGAGAGGCAAAAAGAGAATGAATTATTATCCTCTCATTCTCATTCAAATAAGATGCCATGATTGAGTAATCAGACAGATTTAGGTATAAGAGGGCAAATTTCTGGTTTCTATACCAGAGCTACAGTTTGATACAATGACAGTACTTTTGCTACAAGTTTCCAGAATGAAATACTTTTAAAAATACTAAGAAAGAAAGAGATAGGGTTGCCAAAACATAGTCTAACACTTAAGTTACATAGAAAAAAGAAGCATACACAATCACAATACAAAGCATTTATTTTAACACTAATTCAATCTCAGAAAAAGTCAGTATTGGAAGTGAGCAGTAATTAATCACTGATGCAGCTGCCTAAGGTTAAAATAGTAATGCAAGAAACCTGATATGAAGCTAATTTGAACAACCAAAAAGGAGGGCAGCATGTGGGGAAGGCAGAGAGAAGGGCAGGGGAGGGGGGTGTATTATCAATATTCGAGAAGACTCATTATTACTGATAAAAGCCCATGAAACACATCAGCATTTATAAAATCAGAAAGTTCATAGCATATACAGAATAGTTTCACCTACAATACTGGCTACAAAAAATTAAGTTTGGAAAGAGAGATACAGAAATCCCAGCAGCACAAAAAATGAAATTCAGTGTACTAGTGAAATTAATATGTTTAGTTCAAAAAGTGATCAGCCAACAGATTGAGTAATGCTGACAAAGCAAGTGAAAAATTAAAAAGTTTGAGATAAAAATTATTTAGCCTAACTTCTAAACCAGTATTAGCATAATGTTTTTTCCTAAAGCTATTCCAATAGTAGCTGCTCAAATCACTACAACTACTGTAACAAAAGAAATTTTAGTGAAAAGTATTGTACTGGGCCAAGTGAGAGTTGCTTCTGAATATAAAGCAACCTTTAAAAAATATTTTAGAGCAACCAGCTTCTTCCTCTGTGGCTATTGTCACACTGATTTGGCCTCTGCTGTTCTATTTGATAACAATGACACTGATGCCTCTGTTGCCTATGCGCTAGTAATGGTAGTGACATCACAGTAATTGGCAAGAGAAGCCACAATAAAGATGGTAGAAGCATACAAAGTATGAGGTCTGTGGATTCAAGGAAATATGCCCCCTAACACAGGTGTGCACCCACAGTTTCTACAAGGGTAGACTAACATAAAGCATAATTATGCTTTGCACATGTAATAACCCTTCCCTGGGGAGGCGAGGAATTGACACAAGCAAAGAACAACAAACAAAACCAAACCAGACTAAGCCATGTGCAGAGAGCAGATACCTATGGGTAGTATGCAGCTTCCCTGACCTATACTACATGAATGTCTAGCAGGAAATGTTTACTTCTCTTGCTATCTTGGAATCGCAAAGGGTGAAAATTCATTAGAACACAGTTTCCTGAAAAGAATGAACAGCATTAGTACCTTTTTCTGTTAAAGCCATTTCCTTCTTGTAAGCACAGGAAGCTATTCCTTTTTAATTTTATTTTCTATAAAAATTAAAAAGCACTTGTAAACAATGTTCTCCACTTTAAAATAACATCTCAAATATTTAATTCAGATGCCTTAGCACTAAGAACTCTTTAAAATGAGGCCATATCACATCCTTCATATACAAATAAATCAGTTAAGCATCAAGAAAAAGCCTATTCATTAAGGCAACACAATCTGTCTCAAAAATTTGCAGAAAACGAAATTATATTTACAAAATGTTGTCATAATCAGCAAGTGTACGTTATTTCAGGCAAAAATAAAAATGCAAATCTGAAAAAAAAACCAAAAAAACCCACTGTTCCATGGGAAAGTGTATTTCCTGCTACTTCATTAGAGAACTAATGCAAAACAGAATTTGTTTTAGGAGCCTTACTGTTGAGACAGCTCAGTCATCATCTTAAAATATGGGGATTAAATTTAAGCGAATGGAAGAGAAATGTTGCACCTGGTTTCAAAATAAGATACTACTGGCTCCTTCTCATCAGAAAGGGGTACCAGATCAAGTTCAACTGATAAGGTAGCAAAATCTAAACCAACAGTTGATATGTTTCAAAAACTTAAGCTCTATAAAATACACATTATTTTTGAAGTTATGTTCACCAGTTCTGCAAAAGAAAGCAGCTAAAACTTCTGTGAAAGAGAATCCAGTTATTCAGGGAATTTATTACTGCTCCTTTACATCTTTTTAAACAATAAGTATCTTCTTTATAAGCCTTTCAACATCAAAGATTCTGACACTACTGAGAGCTACTGAATTATTTTTATTCTGCAGAAGTGAACATAGAATTAAACTGTAAAATCTTAATTTTGCTTGGAAGCAGTCATGATATTAAGCATAACTGAGAAATTCAAACATAAAGGGAAAACCCCAAGCTATTTCAGCAGTTCATGCATTTCCCATCTGTACTACATATTCCTCATGCAACTTCCATTGCAACAAAAAGTATATCTATAATTATGCTCTTTTTGGTGAGCACAGCCTTTTCAACGTTTCAAGCAGCAGCTGATATTAGATATAGTCCATTGTACTGAAAGATGTATAGAAGAGCAAGAGCTATTAAAAGGGTTTGGTAGGTCAGTTTTGTCTAATGGAAAGCACTTTAGGTTGCAACACATCTTTGTTAACAAAATAGTTGTGACAGAGAGGAAGTAGTAACTTGAGGTTTTTTTCAACTTCTTGACTCATTTATGTTAGCTGGTAGTAGCATTATCCTTTTCTAAAGGATACTGCGTACTTAAATTACTTACATTTTGAAGACTTTTCTTTCTATTAGGTTGGATCTTAACCAGGCCGAAAGCTTAGTGACTAAACACTGGACCAAAATCTATTCAATTCAGGAGTCTTTTTCAACTTTTAATCTTGCCCTTCTGTCTTTGAACATTCTCAGACAATTCATAACCTTTATAAAACAAAACTGGCAAGAAATATACCTGTTGATTAAGTAGCCGATTTTGCACAAGACTTGATATCACACCATTTTTGCCTCTTTTTTTGGCTTTGAAAAACAATTAAAACACATATAAACTTCTTTAATACACACTAAGAAAACCAATGCACAACTATAACATTTCTTTAAAGATCTGCAATAAATGCCTATAAAAAATTCTGTATTTCTGAATATCTCCAAGGATGGAGATTCACTGAGAATTTATTTCCCCTCAAATCCAATCAGTATTTCCCTTATTGCCAAAGGCAACTGTAGCTTTTTTTGTTGTGCACCTCAGAGGAGCTTGTCTTCATCCTCTGTATAAACACTCATTAGGTAGTTAAAAGCAACATTTCAAGCCCTCTTAGCTTTCTCTTCACCAGGGTAAACAAACCCAGCTACCTCAGATTCTTCTACATTTCATGCTCCAGCCCCCTAACCCTCTTGGTGTCCCTCTGTCACACTCCCTTCAGTTTGTCAGCATCTTTTTTTTTTTAACTGATCATGCCATTTGCATTCTGGTTTCAGACCATTTTTGTCCTCACAGGCTACAGCATACTTCATTATTACAATTGTCTTCGCAGCATTTTGAGTCCATCTTTTCATCTTTTCTCTTCAACCAGCTTCCATTTCTACCCCACTATCTTACAGCTTTAAGACTTGGCATAGTGTTTTTCCCCACTTGATGCTACATATCACTTACACACCGTCTCACAACATGCTACATTCCACCTCCTCCATGCCATCAATAAGGCCAGTTCCCTCTATGATTAACCCCCTTAACACTGTCAGCCAAAAGCTTTGTTCTGTCTTCTCTATACAAAGTACATTTCCAAGATTTACCACAAGTCTTTGCATCCTTGACATGGTTTAGGAATGGCACTCCAAAACCACAAGCCACTCATCCCCCTGCCCCTCCAGTGAGAGAGACAAAAGGCAGAGATTATGGGTTGAGATAAGAACAATTTACTGGAAACAGCAATGGGATAAGAAACAAACTGTAACAGCAACAATGTTAATAACAAAAGTATACAAAAGAGGGTGATTTACATCCAAAAAATTCTTACCGAGCCCAAACCCATGAAATGCAGCCCTAAGACAATAAACAAAATGGCAGACAGACCCTCTGCGACTATACTTTTTCTCCCAACCACCAGCCACACACCCTTCTTGGAAGTAAGAATCCCTTACTTCCACCCCCCAGTGATGATCTGAGTGGTATAGAATAACAAGCTAGATGCGCCCACATGGCTCCATGCTTTGCCCCCTCACAGCTACTGTGAAAAATTAACTCTGTCCTAGCCGAAAACCAGGATAGTCCTCTACCCTGAAATCTCTTGTGAACAATATTCTCTTTGAAAAGCATGGGACACTTGTTGATTGTCATACACAAGGTACAACTAGTATACCCTATTTATATAAACTTGTAAACATAACTATAATTACCTACTTCATGTATCCACAAATTATCAAATCTTTCCTGAAACTGAAAGGTTATTGCAACTTTCGGTTTAAAAGGCAGTTACACAGCTGAAGTAATGAGCTACTCTCTCATAATTTTTGAAAACTGCTAAATTCAGGAATTAATTTTATTATTTTCCTGATGAATTGCTGAATGAGTTTTAATTTAGTTTGGTCCGAGATCTGTGGTCATCAAGATTTTCTCTATCCATACATTGTCAATATTCTAGCTTAGGGCTGCTCTTCAGGCTACTGTGCATCAGGTGAGCTAAGGTAACTGCATGTGACTTCCTGAAGCTTTGCAACTGAAAAACAGTAAAAGTAAAAATATACCTCTGCGAATATTCAAAAATATTATGCTGTCACACATTGACAATAGAAGTTTAGCACTAGAAAACATCTGCTTTATACATCAGCAAGCTTTCCATTTCATTTACTTTATGCTGCCCCCCTTGAGGAAGCTGTGGACTTGAGGTCTCTGCTCAGTCTCCTCCAGGCTGAACAAACCAAGTGACCTCAGCTGCAACTTGTAAACCTTGCCCCCAAGGCCCTTCACCATATTGGTTGCCCTCCTTTGGATGCTCTCTAATGGCTTTATATCTTTTTTATATTGTGGCACCCAGAACTGCCCCCAGGACTTGAGGTGAGGCCACCCCAGTGCAGAGCAGAGCGGGACAATCACCTCCCTTGACCTGCTGGCAATGCTGTGCCTGATGCAGTCCAGGACACAGTTGGCCCTCCTGGCTGCCAGGGAACACTGTTAACTCATATTCAACTCGCCATCAACCAGGACCCCCAGGTCCTTTTCCATGGTGCTGCTTTCCAGCCTCTCGTTCCCCAGTCTGTCCATAACATCCAGGGTTGCCCCATCCCAGGTGCAGAATCCAGCACTTGCCCTTGTTAAACTTCATATGGTTGGTGGTTGCCCAGCCCTCTAGACTATCTAGATCTTTCTGTAAGGCCTCTCTACCCTCAAGGGAGTCAGCAGCTCCTCCTAGTTTAGTATCAATGGAAAGCTTAACATACATTCAACTCCTGCATCCAGATAATTTATAAAAACATTAAAGAGCACTGGCCCTGAAATATGTATTTCATATTGTAAGTTTGGATTTAATAAGAGACACAGGAGTCTGAATCGCCTCACTGTTATTTTAATTTAGACCATTCACAACATAAATTAATTGAAATTTTCTAATATATTGTGTACATAAACAGAAAAATGGGAGCAAAAGTTGTATGATCAGTTGACAAAAATTAGTACCAAGACTTTCTCTAAATTAATGCATCAGGAAATAGGAAGAGCAAACAGAAAGTAATATAAAAACCAAAAAATGCAGGACAACCTGAGAATCAGAGATGCTGAGTGAAAGTAATAGCACTACAGGTGCTGACATAAAGCACAGGAAAAAAAATCCATGTAACAGCTGAACTGTTTCAGCAGCTTACTGACACTGAAACCTATTGTTTTCACAGCACTCTGATTTGTTATTCCTTTCAATGAGAAAGGATAGTATAGTAAATAAATAGGACTAGGAGGGTTAGAAGGAGATGGCCTAATCTTATTATGAAAGGGGGCACTCAAGAAGAAATCTATATGTTACATTTCTCATGCAAGTAAGAGTTGGATTGAGAAACAGGAAAAAGCACTAATCATTTCTTTATCTCCCTTTGCTGCTTCCTGTGCATTTACAACTGCTAAAGCAAGAACAAATACGCCTCCTTTCCTACTACTGTCGCTACTGGCAATGCTTCAGAAATACTATTTTGCAAAAAATTTTCCTCAAATTCACATATTCTGTCTTACTGTTTTCCTTTTCTCTCAGTTCTATTCATTGGCCAGGTTTCCTTCCACACTGTTCCCACTGCTTCATGCAAAGATCAAGAAAAAACTAGGTTTAATCCTGCTCCTTCTGCTCCCTTAGGACAAGAGGGCAACACTCCAGTTTACTCAATATAAGTATTAGTAGAAAAAGTGGTGACAAAGTGATGAAATCTTTGAGAGCACAGATGTGCTGAATTCTTCTGTCCAGTCTGCTAGTATTTCCAAATTCTTAAATATTATACAGTAATAATTTAAACTTGAGATGTGTACCTGACTCCAGATATACACAGGCAAATAGCTAGAAAGAAAAAGAAAAAAAAAGGAGGAAAAAAAAAGAGACAGAGAAAGGTAATGGGAACTTGATCAATGATGAAAATTACTTGCTAATGAAAGACATCTCATCTCCCAGTACTATAGAGACTATCTGGTGATCTAAAGTAGATTTTTTTTGCTTCACCTGTTGCTACCATCTTATCAAGAGTAGGTCTACATGGGAAAATTGGTCACTTCAAACACTCACATCCAAATTTTCAGTCCACTGTTAAAAACTCTACTGGTCCCATGTATTAGACATACCTCTAGAATAATTTTATAACAACAAACATCAATAAGCCAAAAATCACATGCAACAACAATGTAAAATAAGCTGAATTTTAAATAAAACCATATACTATATCCACTTCAAAATAAAGACATACAATTACTATAACATCCACTATTCAATTGACATAGGAATTTCTAACACGATGTGCAGAGTCCACAAAACCTTACCTTATACCTTCTGCAATACAGCAGCATAACGCTGGCAAGCCCTGGCTTTTTTCACTGGTATTACTGTAGAGAAAAATATCTAAGACTTAAAGAAGTTACTACTATTTCTGTTTTTACACCGTATAAAAATCACCCCCTTGGTCTCTGGAGAACCAAACTCCAGCTGATGTTTCACTTGCCATCAAACTGTCTTGGGTGATTCTGAGACACAGCCCATACCAGTTCATTGAATGTTTTGGTCTACTGAATAGACTGACTGAAAAGAAACCAACCTCACAGCTGACCTTTAAAACATCTGTATATATGTTGACGGTTAACCCATTATGTAACACTGTGTAGACAGCACTCATGAATACATAGCATACTTCAAATTGAATCCTCACTGTCCAATGAAAATGGTTCATTTTGTACAGGTTCCTATTTCAGATATTAAGGGCAAGCTCTTCTCTAACTTGAATTCTATTTAGTGAACATCCTGACCTCCTAATCCAAATTATGCATACATGCCTTCAAAGCAGTAAGGGCCTCTGGATGAAACTTCAGGAATACTTGGGCAATGCCTCCTACACTGTCAGGTAATCCTCTTCAGAAAGCTTAATGACCCAAGATGATTTATGACTCATGAATAACAGCACCAGTAAATACTAGTAAATAAGTAGCACTTCTATGAAGAGGGCCAGGCTTCAGTAGCAGTACTTCTCAGAAATATTTATTGGTCTTGCAGATTGTTCACTGGCCTGTCAGGGAATAGAGAGTTGTCTGGGTTTTAGAAGGTAATAGGCAAAGATGCTCAATCAATATGAAATGTGGTAGACAGGGAGAAACACTTGTCCATTAAACTGCAGTAGTTCTTTCCAGCTTTTAGCAAAATACTTGAGTTCTGTGAATAAGGAATAAGGTTAATAAAATGACAGCATCCTTAAACCTCTCTCTCCTTTCCATCTTTTTTTCAATTACCTTTGCAAAATTAAACATATGATCAAATTTACTAAGAACAAGAATTTTAAAATTCTATCATTTCTGATGTGGTTTCGTTTTGTTGCTTTTCTTCCACTCAGTTACAAAGGGATCATTTTTAAACACAACATATGCAATCTGAAAGTTGCAAGATAGAAATATGACAAACACCTCTAATTCTTATATTTCAAAAAAGCCTTAGAAGAAATGACATCACCATGTCAATAAGAAGAGTAAAAGGAGAGGAATCAAATTTAAAGATAACAATGAAAGGAAAAGCCAAAGAAATACGCAAAAAACTTAATACACTCATAACAGAAAATTTAATGTATCTAGGCGGTCTATTTATATTCATAACTTTTTTTCTTAAAAGAATTTTATTCACATTCCCTGTCTAAAGACATCAAAGCTGTAAGCCACACTAGTGTCAGAGGTAAGAAAAAGCTATTCCAAGTAAATAATTCATTCCCAAGTTTGTCACTCCACCTAAATAGCTAAGTGATCTCACATTTAACAAATGATAGGGCAATCAAAACTGAATGATCACACCCTGCCTTAAATGACAGCAGCCTGTCCACACCACTAAACTAAAAATTACCATATAATTGTGCCCCACTGGACCTGCTGTTTGTGAACAGAGAAGGGCTGGTGTGGGATGTGATAGTTGGAGGCCATCTTGGGCACAGTGATCATGAAATGATAGTTTTCTGTTCTCAGAGGCGTAAGCAGGGGGTCAGCAGAACTGCCACCTTGGACTTCCAGAGGGCAGACTGGCCTGTTTGGGAGCCTGGTTGAGAGAGTTCGTTGGGAGGCAGTCCTGAGAGGCAAAGGGCTCCAGGAAGGCTAGATGTGCTTTAAGAAGGAAATCTCAGAGGAGCAGGGGCAGGCTGTCCCCATGTGCCAAAAGACGAGCTGGCAGGGAAGAAGACCACCCTGGCCGAACAGAGAGCTTTGAATGGATCTCAGGGAGAACAAGAGAGTGCATCACCTCTGGAAAAAGGGGCAGGCAGCTCAGGAGGACTACAAGGATGCCGTGAGGTCATGCAGGGAGAAAATTCGAAGAGCCAAAGCCCAGCTAGAACTTCATCTGGCTACTGCTGTAAAAGACAATAAAATATGTTTCTATAAATACATTAACAACAAAAGGAGGGCCGAGGAGAATCTCCATCCTGTACATGATGTGGAGGTAAACATAGTGACAAAGGATGAGGAAAAGGTTGAGGTGCTTAATGCCTTCTTTGCCTCAGTCTGTAATACCAAGACCAGTTGTCATCAAGGTACTCAGCCCTCAGAGCTGGAAGACAGGGATGGGGACCAGAATGAAGACCCCATAATCCAGGAGGGAATGGTCAGTAACCTGCTACACCACCTGCTACACAACCCGGGGATCAGGCCCAGCCAGCAGGGGTTTAGGAAAGGCAGGTCCTGCTTGACCAACCTGATCTTCTTCTACAACAAGGTGGCCTACTTAGTGGATGAGGGAAATGCTGTGGATGTGTCTGCCTGCGCTTTAGTAAAGCCTTTTTGACACCATTTCCTATGGCATTCTCCTGGAAAAGCTGGCAACCCATGCCTTGGACAGGTGCTCTCTTCACTGGACTAGGAACTGTCTGGATGGCCAGGCCCAGAGAGTGGTGAGGAATGATGTCATATCCAGTTGGCAGCCAGTCACCAGGGGGTTCTCCAAAGCTCAGTATTGGGGCCAGTCCTGTTTAACATCTTCATTGATGACCTGGACAAGGGGATCAAGTGCAACCTCAGTAAGTTTGCAGAGGGCACCAAGTTGGGTGGGAGTGTTGACCTGCTGGAGGGCAGGAAGGCTCTGCAGAGGGATCTGGACAGGCTGGAGCAATGGGACAAGGCCAATTGTATGAGGTTCAACAAGGCCAAGGGCCAGGTCCTGCATTTGGGTCACAACAACCCTCTGCAGCTCCAGGCTGGGGCAGAGTGGCTAGAAAGCTGCTCAGCAGAAAAGGACTTGGGGGTGCTGGTCGACAGCAGCTGAACATGACCCAGCATGTGCCCAGGTGTGCCTGTGGCATCCTGGCTTGGATCAGTAATAGTGTGGCCAGCAGGACCTGGGCAGTGATCATCCCCCTGTACTGGGCACTGGTGAGGCTACACCTCAAGTACTGTGTCCAGTTCTGGGCCTGTCACTGCAAGAAAGACATTGAGGTGCTGGAGTGAGTCCAGAGAAGGGCAACGGAGCTGGGGAAGGGTCTGGAGCACCAGGAGTGGCTGAGGGAGCTGAGGGGGCTCAGCCTGGAGAACAGGAGGCTCAGGGGGCCCTTCTCGTTCCGTACAACTCCCTGAAAGGAGGGTGGAGGCAGGTGGGAGTTGGGCTCTTCTCCCAGGTAGCCAGTGATAGGACAAAAAGAAATGGCCTCAAGTTGTGCCAGGGGAGGTTTAGATTGGATATTTGGGAAAATTTATTCATAGAAAGGTTTGTGAAGCATTGGAACAAGCTGCCCAAGGAAGTGGTGGAAAGGGCACTGCAAGTGTTCAAAAACGTGTAGATGTGCTTAGAGACATGGTTTAATGGTGGATCTGGCAGTTTTAGGTTAATGGTTGGACTCCATGATGTTTAAGGTCTTTTCCAATCTTAATGACTCTGTGATTCTATTAAACATCACTAGCAGTCACCACCTAAAATAGGCTCACATTATGAATAGCAAAAGCACTTCAGTACAAGACTGACAAGCATGGATAGAGCTACAAGAATGAATTTATAGAATACATAATTCTCATCTTACATTCAACACAGGTCATGTAAGGAGAAAAAAACGCTGCACCAAATACTAAAAAATATAAGTTATGAACATAACTTTCTTATTAAAAGAAAGAAAGACCAATACCTTCAGTCACTTATAGTTTCTGCATTACTGTTTGCAGCATGACATATTCAAAACAAGGCTAGTCTTTCAGTTGGCATGAGCAGTAAGAAGAAATAGGCTTTTGCCCAAGTAGGACCAAAAGAGACCTCAAACTTACTCAGGCACATATGGCACTTAGTTTCAGAATTATAACTGCTTTACAAAACTGCATTAGTCCACTAAATTATTTAATCATGGGCTGTGTCAGTTTTTATACTACTCACAATCAGATAAAGCCCTATTAGTACCAGAGTCCAATTAGGAATAGATCCTACATGATAGTTAATGCACAACACAAAAGAAAACACCCTTCTTATCCAGAAGCTTTTACGTATTTTTTTTCAGCTAATTGTTTTAATACTTGGTTGTGTTTTAGGTAAGCCAAGAAAGATTTTCCTTGCTTATATCAGTTTCAGCCTGCATGTTCCAGCACCTGGTGCTTCTGAGAAATTATAAGCAAACTCTAAGTCAGTCTTTGGTTGTAGAAAGTGAGACAATATTTGAAACTGCCTAGATCAAGTACCACCAACAGTTTTGGAGATCAAGGTATAATTTGTCTAAGGTATGACCTTACACTGGAATTCAGTGAAACCTACTATGTAAATGACAAACTGAAAGTTAAATCAAAAAAATATGGTTAAAGCAAAGCTTAACCAACAGACTATTGTCGGGGTTTGACCCTGAGTAAACGCCGGCACCCCGGCTCTCTCCTACTGCAGATGTGCAGGAGAGGGGAAAGAAGAAAAAAAACTGTAAAAACACACACCAATCTCATGAGTTAAGTGAGATAGGACACTGGTAGGAGGACGCACGGAAGAAAGGGCAGACAGGCTCTAAACTTAAAGTTGCAAAGTGATTTAATTACCTAACCGAGTCGAAGGATAAATGAGAGGTAACAATAAACTTTTCATACACTATTTTGTTCACTCACCCCCTCCCTCTTACAAACCCATTTTCATTCACCCCCTTTCCTCCTTCCAACCAACAGTTCGGGTAGGGGGGCAGGGTGTGGGGTATTTTCTCAGTCCACAGAGCAGATCCATAAATCTATTCATCACCACAATTCTTCTACTACAAATACTCTTTATCTCTATTTATATCTCTCTCTCTCTCTCTAGACAGTTTCTCTGCTCTCACCCCCTCCCCCTTAAGAAGCAGTCTCTCTGCTCACCCCCCTTCCCTCTTTCCAAACCAACATGGGCAGGGGGCAGGGTAAGGGGTTTGTTCTGGTCAGTCCATCAGGGAGGGGGTCCTCTACTTAGCCACGGGGTCCCTCCCACGAGAGACAGTCCTTTGAGAACTTCTTTGGTGTGGGTCCAATCTCACGAGCAACATTCCACCTGAATTCTGCTGCAACATGAGTTTTTGTCCATAAGGTGCAGACTCTCCTGAGCTGAGGCCAGGCTGCTTCCATCCCAGGAGCAAGGCCTTTCTCTCCCAGTCAAGGCCTTTGCAGCTTTAACTCTTTCGATGAGACTCCAACTGGATCACAGTTTCCTCCAGGCATCCACCTGCTCCTCTGGCATGGGCTGTGGGTGGATTTCTGCACTCCTGTGGACTCCATGGGCTGCAGGGGGACCTCCTGCTCCCCCATGGTCTTCAGCACAGCTAGCAGAGGGTTTTCAGCTCCAGCACCTGGAGCACCTCCTCCCCCACCTTCTTCACTGACCTTGGTGTTTCCATGTTGTTTTCCCTTCACATATTTTTACCTCCTCCTCCTCCTTTAACTACAGAGAAGTGTGTGCCTACCTTGTTTTGATTTCTTCCTAAATATGTTTTCACAGAGGCGTAACTAGCACCTCTAATTGGCCTACACTTAGCCGGCAGCATGTCCATCACTTTCAGAGCCATCAGAGATTGGCTCTGCTGGACTTGGTGAAAAAACTTTCAGAACTTTCACTCAGGACACACAGTAGCCATCTTTGTGCCACTCCCCACCCCTCAGACACTTCCTCAGGCCTACTACAACAGCTTCCGAGGGGTTTAAATTTCTCTTAGATGTTAAAAATACCTTGCTGATGTTTTGGGCCAATCAAAACCACCACACTATAAGAAAATTTTCTTTAAAAATATCATATTGTATGCCATTTCACAAAAAAAAAAAAAGCAGCGTATTGCAATTCACTGGGGTTTTTTTGCTCATTTAAGTTAACTCTTGGTTAACAGAAAAAAAAAGGTATCCAATTGTCAGGATTTCTGCCACATCGTGACTGATATCTCTGGACCAGTAGGTGGGAAAAGGCATTTCTTCACAGTTTGATATCAGTCATCCAATTTCAAGAGTCATAAGGCACAAGATATGTATGATACCTGACTAGATAGATAAAAGGGTACAGAATACTCTCTGCTCATAGGTGCTGGAAACTTTGAAAGTTGAAAGGCTCTGGGTTGTTTTCTTTTATAATACCACTACCTTTTACACCATCCTACCATGTTTTAACCACTTGCTCTTCAAGCAAGGAACTTCAAAAGCTAAGAAAATATACTGCACAGGTAACTTGAAGTACAAAGAACAGTTATGTAGATTGCTGTTAATATTAAAGTCTGGTCTTGTACTATCTGCCTCAGTGGTTTAATACAGTCAGTTAGATAGAGGAACCCTCACGACAAAAGAAAAGAAAAAAAAAAGTAATTTCCAGTACACCAAGACATGTCCTCCACAGTTTTAGAAAATAGACGGAAAGGCAACTAACATTATACTAAAATAATTAAATATTCTGAAAGACTCTTTTTAGGAATTAGAAGGGACATTTTTTGTTAAAGTCACAGCTCACCTGCCTGCCAGTGGGGTTTTTTTATCTGCCTGGTTTTTCAAATTATACATTTGTCAGTTCTTTAGTAATATATTGACACACACTCAGATAACACAAGCAGAATTAATACTATGAAGTCTATCAAGAAAATTTCTGGCCAGTAACACCTCCCCAGTAACAGTACCTAAATTAACAACTATTTTAGTTTAGGCAAATTAAAGCTGTAATTACAGGTGTGGCTGGATGAGCAATATCAAAATGAGGTTTAAGAGAAGAAACATTGTAAAACTAGAAAATCATTAGAGGATTTCAGATCCCACCAGTGTTTTTATCAGTTAAACTCTTGCATTTGACAACCTATTTGGCAACATCATTTAAAACAAACAAGCATAAACCTCTACATTTTCAACTTCAAACATGAAACAAGGGAAGGTGATGCCTAAAAATGCTGGTAAAATGAGATGCAGACACTGCAGTATAGGGAAAAGGGTATAACCTTGGTTTAATATGATCCCAGGTGCACCATCGTCAAAGGTGGTACCACAACAAAAAAAAGGACCCCAGGTACAATGCATTCTGGCAAGCCAGCCAGGAGAAGAGGGGACCCCGAGTTCCGATTTTGGACCGAGAAACACCCCGCTGTACCCCCCCCCGTGCCGGCACTACAGGGGGAAGCAGCGGTCCAAGATTGCGAAAACCAGGGAATTTCTGAAAAACCTACCTCAGAAACATAGCAGGAGAGGTGAGATCAAAAGGGTTTTTTACGGTTTTATTGCTAGCTAGTATCTGGGGGAGATCTCCATCTGGGCGGGAGGGTGGCCAGAGGGGCCATAAAGGAGGGGTTTTTACAACCTACTCTGCTCCCACAGGGGGGCTGTGAGGAGAAGGGGACGCTCTTCATTATTACTCACAGGAGCTGCGTAGTGGCTCACTGGAGCTGCGTAGTGGCTCACAGGGGCTCGTAGCTCAAAGAGAGCTGCGGCCCACGGGTTGGGGGTGTAGGTTCAAATACCGAAGGGTGGTGGTTCGAATCTCGCCATGGGTTTAATCTGCGCGCGCGTACTGTTTTAAGCTTGCTTTCTTTACTCTGCTGGGGCATGGGAACCGCGGGTTTGTTTCTCGTGCCAGTCTTCAGGCTAAGTGCTTTCTTTCCAGCTGTTTCTTTTCTGTTTTTAAACGAAACATGGGTGGTGCATCTTCTGCTAACCCAAAAATCCCACAAGATTACCCACTGGGTCTGATCTTAAAAAACTGGCACGACCTAATGGGGAAAAACACCCCCCTGTACACGGAGGAATTAACTAGGCTGTCGTTGTGGGTGTGGCCTGTGTTGGAACTGGAGGGGGGAGAGAAATGGCCCAATCTAGGTAGTTTAGAGGACCAATTAATCACAAAACTATTGGTAAAGCTTCGGGTCCAGGGCAGGTTTGATGAGTTAAGGTATGCAGAGTTGTTCTCTATATTCTTGAATCAAGAGGAGGTGTACAAAAAAAGAAAAAAGACTGCCTGCCTTGCGAGAAAAAGTATCTTTCCCCTTGTCGCTACAGGAGCCAGCCGGACTGGAGGAGGTGGCGGGAGGCTGGCTCTGTCCTCTGCCACCGCTGCTGCCGGCAGCCTCCCTCCCTGCCCCGGGCCGATACAGCACTGGGGGTGGGGGATCGGTGGCCACCGCCGGCTCCCCTCCCCCCTGCCACGGTAGGGCTAGGGATGGGGGATGGGTGCCCATTACCCCCTCCGCTGCCACCCTCCCCGGGCTGCCCTGAGGGCAGAGAGAGGGGAGAAGCAGGGCCGGCCGCTTACCGCCCGCCCCCCACACTGAGGGCGGAGGCAAGGGGGCGCGGAAGCGGGTCCAGGCGGAGAAAGAAGTGCATCTGCTGCTGTACCTGACTCCTCCCAGGCTAAGAAAGGGGGGGTGGGGGGCAGCAGCCACTTTGCCGCGCGGTCAGTAACAGAGCTGAGGGAAAAATAACTGCAATTGAAATCCAGCCAGATAAATTCAAGGCAGATAGCTCTGAAAGAGAGAAGGAGACCGGGACTGGAGCTGTGACCACAGCAGCCAGTGGGCTTACCAGGAAGGAGAGGGGAAAGGTAACCCAGGAGGCTATAGGAGCTGCTAATCCAGTAACTGAATACACCAGATCTAAAAGAGATGAACCAAGAAAGAAAGAGGCTGTCCTAGAAGCACCTTTGGGGCAAGCTGAGAGGAAACTGAGTCGAGGTATTGTAAAAGTTACCAGTGCCACAGGGATAAGTGAAACACGGCCTTTCTTTCAACCTTTAAAATTTGAAGTAAGAAAATCCATTCTGCCAGTAAAGAAGGATGATAGTAAAAGTTACAAATTAGTGCAAGATTTAAAGGCAATTAACAAAACCACAGAGGACATAGAAGACATAGATTCAGTTGTGCCAAACTCCTACATTTTTCAGACCACACCGACAAATGAACTAGAGAGGTTCACAGTTTTAAATCTCAAAGATGCCTTTTCCTGGATTCCTATAAGGAAAAGTAGTCAAGAACTCTTTACATCTGAGTGGGAAAATCCTGAGACAGGAGGAGAGACTCAGCTCACCTGGACAGAGTTACTCCAAAGGTTCAAGAATAGCCCAACTATATTTGAACATCAGCTGTCAAAAGAACTAGAGGACTGGAGAAAACAAGAAAAAACCTTATATAAAGCCCTTAAGGCAGCTGAGAAAGGAACCATCAACTAGACAGAGAAAGCAAAGGCTGAATTTAAACAACTAAAACATTCCTTAATATCTGCTCCAGCTCTAGAGCTGCCAGACATAACTAAAACCTTTGGACTTTTTACATACAAGCAGCAGAATGTTACTCTTGAAGTACTGGCACAACACCTTGAGAATCGGCAAAGAGCTGTGGTCTGTTCCTCAAAACAACTACACAGTGTTAGCCAAGGGTGGCCTGGGTGTCTGAAAACTGTGGCAGCAACTGTCATCCTAATACAGGAGGCTTGGAAATTCACCCTTGGGCAGCACATTGTCGTGTATGTACCCCACACCATGATCTCTGACCTGGAGCAAAAGGGGGGACACGATGTCACCCTAAAAACAATATCTGTTGTAAACCCTGCAATGTTTTTGTCATCCACATTACTTAATGACCTGCCTGAGCATGACTGTTTGCAGACAACAGAGGACACCTATTCCAGCAGACCAGACCTGAAAGACGTGCCTCTGAAGAAGCCAGATTGGAAACTGATCGCACTGACCAGAGCTCTAGAACTGAGCGAGGAAAAGAAGGTAAACATATGGACTGATTCCAAATATGCATTCAGTGTTGTTCATGCCCATGGAGCTATCTGGGAAGAACGTGGCCTGCTGACTGCTCAAGGTAATGACATCAAGCATGCAAAACAAACCCTTGCACTCCTGCAAAGCACCTGGAAGCCTACAGAAGTAGCTGTCCTTCATTGCAGAAGTCATCAAAAGAGGAAGACAACTCCTGAAGTAGGAAATTGCTTTGCTGACAAAATAGCAAGAGGGATAGCAGGAAAAGGCATTTTTGCAGTAGTGCCACAGAAAGAAGTAGATCTAACAGGGTTTGCTCCAAAATATGATCAGAGTGACCAAAAGTTAATTAAATTTCTTAAGGCTGAAATTAAAGAAAGTGAGTGGCCTGTTACACCGATAGGCCAGGTTGTAATCCCACCCCCGATCCTTCGAGAAATAGCACAGAAGGAACATGAGAGTACACACTGGAGAACAGAAAACCTTTTAAAACATCTAGAAAAAGTAGTGATAGGGAGAATAACTGATATTGTGCAATCTATAACAAGCAAGTGTGAAACCTGTTGCAAAAACAACCCTGGCAAAAGCAAGAGAATAGTGTTAGGAGTGACCAAGGCAGGGCATCTCCCAAGAGATTACTGGCAAATAAATTTTACTGAAATATCACGTAAGGAAGAATATGAATATGTACAGGTATTGGTTGATGTGTTCAATTAATGGCCTGGAGCTTATCCCTGTTGCACCGGTGCAGTGGGGGAGGTGGTGAAAGCCTTGCTCGACCATGTAATTCCGGGCTTTGGGGTTCCTTTGGGAATGTCATCAGATAGAGGACCACATTTTGTTGCAACAGTGATTGGGGAAGTTATCAGGATTCTGGGACTTACTTGGGACCTGCACACACCATACAGGCCCCAAGCAAGTAGCAAGGTTGAATGTATGAATGGAACCCTCAAGGCCCAGATTGGTAAGATCTGTCAAGAAACATCTATGACATGGGTTCAGGCTTTGCCTATAGCCTCACTGAGGGTCCACATACAACCAAGGTGGAGGGACAATATAAGTCCCTATGGAAGCCTATATGGCAAACCATATCAGGTTCCACACATTCCAGGGAAAATTCACATGAGGAGAAAAACTGATTTACAGAAATACTTAACAGCCTTAAGCTCCATTTTGCAGAAGCTCCAGAGATTCGTCGTGCTGTCCAAAGCTATAGGATTGGACACCCCTGCTAACCTGTTTCAGCCTGGAAACTGGGTCTACATCAAGTGGTGGGACAGCGACCCCTTCCAAGCTAAGTGGAAGGGACCATTCCAAGTTTTGCTGACCACCCTCACTTCTGGGAAAGGTTGCTGAGAAAAGATCGTGAATCCACTACTCCAAAATGAAGAAAGCTTCTGCCCCTGAGATCATCAAAACAGAGACTGATGCAAATCAAGATGATGTAGTTTAAATTGTTCTTTACATGTCTGTTGTTTGCCCAATTGGTAACCATGACTCAAGGCTCAGCCAAAAGTTACACAACACTGTGATCCAAAAAATATCCAGAGCTCTTAATATGAGCAATTGCTGCACCTGCACCCAATTACCACCTCTAGATGGATGTGATAACTGGCCATTTAAAATTAGAAAAGTTTGGAAGAAGTTTGGAAAGGGATTCAAATTCTGTATGAAGTGAGTTCCAAAAATTACACTTTGAAATTTGACTATATCTTCCATGCCCTCACTTCATGGTTACCAGACTGGGCCTGGGTAAGAGAAACATTTATTATATTTGTAATTGTAATTATTTTTAGTATAGCTAGTTATGTAAACTAGTGCTGTAAGTAGTGTAATGTAGTTTAGAGACTAGACAAGGTAAAGTCTTGTTAGTCTCTAAAAAAGGGGGGAAATGATGCCTGATGGTTTTTTGTCCTTTCTCTTTATACTCTTTTTATACCCTTTTATATACTTTTTACCCTTTCCCATTCCTGTACTTTTCACTCCCTGTATCTTAGCCCACATGTTTATAACCCTTGTACTCTAGCCTTGCTCAGAATTCTTTGGAGAAGACGAAACATCCCCACAATCTCAAGAACATGAGGCACCAGCCTTGAACAGAGCCTCATCTCTGGAACATGTTTTTGTAAACTAAGTTGTAGCCTTTTTTGGGGGGGAGGTAATTAGAATAAGGGGGCAATTACTTCATTTGTTAGGTTTCTTATTGGGGAATTTTAGATAGGTATGCTAATTGGTGAGGTCCATAAAATTGTATACGCATTGTACCCGGGGTCCTTTTTTTTCATCGTGGTACCACCTTTGACGATGGCGCACCTGGGATCATATTAAACCAAGGTAATACCCTTTTCCCTATACTGCGGTGTCTGCATCTCATTTTTACCAGCATTTTAGGCATCAAAGGGAGAAATATATAATCCAGAATGGACTCTTCAGTCAATACATCATGATTATGTACAGCAGCACTATCACAGATTTTTAATTTACTTTTTAAAGACTGTCCCTTTCATAGATATAAATTAAACTACAGTGTTAAGGAGGGTTCTTACCACAAAAAGTAAATAAAACTTGATAGAGAGATTTTATTAATCAAAGAAAAGCATTTTCCTTACTTTTCCACTTCTAGAGAGTCAGAAGATCATGGCCCTTTATATCAAATATTTCTCACCACAACTCAACAGTGTTGAATAAACTATATCTATAGAATTTTAATAAATTTCAAAACTTCTGCTCTACCTATTGTGGAGAAAGCATTATTGTTTCAGTAAACAAACTGACTAAACAAAGTAAGTATTCAACAAATTAGGATAATTAAGCATGGTCACTCCTAATAAGGACCTATACTCTGAAAACAGATAATTTCATGTTGTACTGGGTTTAGCTGGGATAGACTTTGACTTCTTCATAGTAGCTGCTGTGGGTCTGTGTTTGGGTTTGTGCTAAACACGGGGTTGATAATAGAAATGTTTTTGTTATTGCTGAGCTTGCACCGAGCCAAGGCCTTTTCTGCTCCTCATACGGCCACGCTGGGGAGGGAGCTGGGGGGTGTGTAGGAGGTTGGGAGGGGACACAGCCAGGACAGGTGACCCCAACTGACCAAAGGGATATTCCAGAACATGTGACATCATGCTCAGCAATAAAACTAGGGGGAGGTTGTTGCAGGGCTGCTACTCAGGGACTGGCTGGGCATCAGTCAGTCGGTGGCAAGCAATTTATTTCATTTGCATCACTTGTTTTCCTTAGGTTTTTCTTTCCTTTCTGGTTTTGGGGCTTCCCCCCCTTTTCCTTACTTTAAAAAAAAAATAAACTTTTTATCTTAACCCACGAGTTTCTTTCTCACTTTTACCCTTCCAATCCTCCCCTATCACACTGAAGAAGGGGGAAAAGCAGTTGAGGTGCTTAGTTGCCAGCTGGGGTTAAACCATGACACAGTATTCACAAAAGCTTATATTAACAGGTTTTATGCTCTCCAAGTATTATGCTGACAAATTTTTATAACTAAACTGCCAATTTTACAGTACAAGAAATTAGAAAATTCCGCTATAAAGCTATACTTTGCTGACTGCCATAATTTCCCTAGCTGGCCTTGATATAATCACTGTACATATAGCATTTTTTTTAAGCTTAAGGAAATTTAGGGGTAGCAGTCTTGAAGATAGGAAGCTGTACAACCATGTGACCACTGCCATCATACAAACCTGACCAACAAAGCACAGTAGATAGGGTTATGGGTGAGAGGTGACAAACTGAACTATAGGCATCTTAACCCTCTGTCTTGCATTTTCTAAATTCACATCTGGTAAACAGAGAATTTCTGTTTGCTAAAGGAATATCCAAAAAAATCCACATTAGAGCCAAGATGACTGAACCTCCTCCAGAAGTCCTAGCCATCTTCTTAGTATACCTGCTTATTTAGCAAAATTTAAAATAATCCATGAGATCAAAGCTGTCTAAGGCTCTCTGAAGTGGACTGTGATAGGAGCTATAAAATAACAGATCAGACAAGAAGCACATATCTCTGTAAGAGATATAATGGCTAGTATCTTATATATGTACAAAAGAAAAATCATTTGATAGCCAGAAATTTAGGAACATTATTCAAATTACATTACAGCATATAAGGCCCTTATAAATAAAGTACAAGGGAAAGACACTGGTAAAAATTCCACTTCCCTCACCATTAATGGCTAGAGAGAAAGGATTTATGTAGATCCTCACCCTCAGATGGATGTTCATTAAAGTGAATGAGAAATTTTTTAAATTAGAAAGTTTCACTGAAAACTCTCAATTGTCAAACTGGACATAGCTTAGAAAATGTTTCCATTTAAACAGACTTTATTTCAAAATAACAGAACTAAGGTGTTTCAGCTTTACACCATTAAAATGTTTCTAAAATGAAACATTAGTTAAAATCAAAGTATGCTAGACCTTAAATGAGAATGTATTATCTTCCACCAATATCACTATGTTGTTTTCAAATGTCAATCTAAATATTTTTTCTGACATAACTTTTCTGGAAATTTGATCAGAGAGCCCATGTGTTGTTTTTATTTTGCTGTGGAGTAGAATATCATTGAAAACCATACAAAATACCCTACAGAGAGAAGATTCACGCTATTTACATTATTACTATAAGTAAACACAAGTAATCAAACAAGACAACATATTCATATATGTTAATGATAGACTAGAATCATAGAAACATCAAAGTTGGAAGAGACCTGTAAGATCATTAAGTCCAACTGTCTACCCAGCACTACCACTGTAACCACTAAATCACATCACACAGCGCCAGATCCAGACACCTCTAAAACACCTCCAGGGATGGTGAATCCACCACCTCCCTGGGCAACCTATTCCAATGCCTGAACAACTGAACAGGGAAAACATTGTTCTGATATCTAATCTGAATCTTCCCTGTCTCAGCTTAAGGCCACTTCCTCTGGTCCTCTCACTGTAGGCTTGGCAGAAGATACCAGCCCCACCTCACTACAACCTGCTGGCAGGGAGTTGTAGAGAGTAATGAGGTCCCCCTGAGCCTCCTTTTCTCCAGACTAAACAAACCCAGCTCAAGAGATGTAGCGAAACAAAAAGATCCTTGCAGACCTATCCTATCTGTTCTATTATACTAAAATTTCATAGAATCATAGAATGGCTTGGGTTGGAAGGGACCTTCAGGACCATCTCATTCCAATCCCCCTGCCAGGGGCAGGGATACCTTCCACTAGACCAGGTTGCTCCAAGCCCCATCCAACCTGGCCTTGAACACTTCCAGGGATGGGGCAGCCACAGCTTCTCTGGGCAACCTGTGCCAGGGTCTCACCACCCTCACAGCCAAGGATTTCCTCCTAATATCTAATCGAAACCTCTACTCTTTCAGTATAAAACCATTCTCCCTTGTCTTGTCACTCCATGCCCTTGTAAATAGTCCCTCTCCAGCTTTCTTTTCAGCCCCCTTCAGGCACTGGAAGGTGCTCTAAGGTCTCCCTGGAGCCTTCTCTTCTCCAGGCTGAACAGCCCCAACTCTCTCAGCCTGTTTTCATAGCAGAAGGGCTCTATCTCTCTAATCATCATAATAGTTAATATCTTCCAATCAGCTAAAGCATTTCTCAAGACCTATTTTAGTAACAGACTTTGAAAGTCAGTATTCCTAAATCATTGTTAAATATTTTTAATTAAAAAAATGCAATACTGTAAAACAAACTATGTAATTATTGCAAATCATCAAACATGCCTCCTCAGAAATCAAGTTTTCTCCCACAAACTTGCCCACCTCACCTAAGCTGAAATATGTCTGTTCATATTTTGCAAGGTGAGAAAAGGACTAAAGTCTTTCCATCTTGTTCACTTCACACACTTGCAAAGCTCTCATTTGCTAATCTGTTATAACACACAAACCAGCGAAAGACAGCCTGATTCATACTCCGCTCAACCAACCTCTTCTGTCAATGCTCTGAAGTAAAACAGAACAAGAATTTTTTTTCCCCCCCCTCCAGAGAGGTCTTTCATGATGTGGCTTCTTCATTGCCTTTTGTGAGTTAGTGATTAAACAGCCAATTTCAAAATTGAGGAGGGAGGGGGAGGGATGAGTAAAACTTTACTAATGAAAAGGGATAAAAACCATTTTTAAGTAGAATATTAAAAATAACATCAAAAAAAAGCAGAAATATAAGTCTCATTGTAAGGACAGCTTATTTTAGTTTAGTCAAACCTGTTTCTCACTTCACTTGATGAAGTGTTCATATGGCCTTTTTGGAAAGCATATTGAAATTTTATCACATATATAAGCTCTCACAAAAGCAAGGAGATAATGAGGTTGACAAAAAAATATGGCAACAAACTACATAATAAAAGAAAAAAGTTGTCTTAAAATTGCTTCCTTGAATAAGTGACTGGTAAAATCTGAGAGGATAAATGCACTGCTACTACTTTGCTATTCATTAATATATCACAAATATTTTTTCATGATTTATGAGTCACACCTTCCAATGTGAGAAAGTTGGTCATCAATTAATGACTAAAACACAAAATCTGCATTTTCATATTTGTGAATTTTCTTTATTTGTATGGGCTGCAGATACCATTTTATTAATAAAAACCCACATGCATCCTATAAATACATCTCAATTCTAAACTGATATGCTAAAATAAAAAAGAAGCAAGTCTTAGGCCACACAGTTCCAAGTTACTGACTGAACTGCCAAGCTATGTTATGGTGAAGCTATTTGGTGAAGGCCCAAGAACTGCTCCATAAAGTTAGATCAGTCCTCACAGGATCACACCACAACAATCCACACTGAATCCTTTCATCTCTGTATCCAACCTACAGATGTTCTGCTTACCTTTTATGTACTTTATTCTCTGGGCACTTGACTCTAAATGACTACCATCTTCTTTTCTTAAGGATCTAAAGCTCACTACTGTGAAAGAAAAGGCTAATTACAGCCTTCAGTTTCTCTGAGGCTTTAATACAAAGCTTTCTACTACAGTATTCAGACAGCACTATTATCCTGGCTGTTGCTAAGGCAAACGTGAACTGTGGCCCATATGGTACAGATACATGGACAGCCACAATTGACCATGCAGATAAATCTAATAAATGAACTGAAGACTAGATTACTCAGTAATGCTTATTTTTTTAGTTTTAATAGAATTTACACAATTGCATGTTGAGCACTTTATTTTCATAATTTGTTCAACTGCAACAATTTGCAATGAAGTATCCATTTTTTTCTAGCAAGGGGATGGATTTTTAAATGCAGATCATTTACATTTTAAGTGTCACAGAGTTTT
This sequence comes from Entomyzon cyanotis, assembly GCA_024500445.1. NCBI lineage: Eukaryota > Metazoa > Chordata > Aves > Passeriformes > Meliphagidae > Entomyzon > Entomyzon cyanotis. Next base: position 1,866,005 of record JAKEPQ010000794.1, read on the forward strand.
ACATATGTTAAAAAAAACCATTAAAGCCCCACTGAAATGAGATTATCATCACTATATCTTTTAATTACTTAAAAATTAAACATTTAAAAATATCCCAAAATAATTGTTATGTATTTCAGGTCATCCTGTAATGAGAAAAATACAGTTATAGTTGCTTGCCTACCATCACTCACTGACAAATGAAAATAAGTATGTACAAAGTAAGATATGGAGCACAGCGTTTCTATATATATGTAGAGCAGCACCTGCGAGGGAAAACTAAAGTTGATCTTTGCAGTCTTCCCTGGGATGCAAGTGATATACACCCACCCTTTAGAGAGGTAGCTCAATCTTTCTAGTGTGAAACATTACCATTATTTCACAAGTCACAGGCTACTTTTGGAAAAGATTCTCAGTTCTCTATAGCTTTGCTATTGTAGAAGTATAGAATCAATTTTCTTTTTTCCCAAACTGGAAATTACTTTTGTACAAAGGAGTCCCAGAGACTACGCATATTTATGGGAATCTTCTGGCAATACAGAAGCATTAAAAATGAAGCATGATACCCTTCTAGTTTCATTCACATGCCATTTAAACAGAGAACAGAAATGGTTGAAATGGATCAAGCCTCAACTACCTTAAACTTGCATCAAAATTAACATATACACTCAAGTAGAAATAAGGAGTAGGTAGTTCTCAGTTCCTCATCTTTCCTTTTTTCATTTGACACTGAGGCACCTACATGGGTAGGGATACTATCTTTTGCTAGCGATTCACCCAGGCTTTCAAACTATTGAGTTCCTTTCCCGTTTTCCAGTAGTGTAATAACTTACCACCAACCTCTGTGATAAAACACACAACTGAGAGTATCAAGGAAAAGATCTGTTCTTGTGAGAACAGGCTGTTTATCTTCTAACAAAAAATTAAACTTCAAAAAAATTAAACTCTTCACATTAAACTCACAGGACATGATCCAGGGACAATTCTCGATTCGTAACTGTTTTTTCTGTTTTTCACAGTTGCCACAGGAAACCATAAATTAAAGCTTGCAAAACTGCAAGTGGCCTTCACAGACCATACATTTGACATGACTGCATGCTTTGGTACACATGATAATATAGGATAATATGAAATAGCAGTTTAGTACTATATAGAGTATTGCTGTTAGTATAAATTTGTCTCAGATATAAATATTAATTTATGTTTGTTTTCCAAGCTCACGTTACAAAGAACTTGAGCTCCTCCCAATGCTAATTATCCCTAATGTTTACTGACAGCAAACATCCATTTCCACATCTTCTAAGACATTGGCTGTTGAGTAGGTGATTCTTATTTCTAAAGGATATTAAGGCAAGTTTTCAAACACAATTCTGTCCTTTTCTGTGAAAAAGTATCTATGCCTTTCACACAGGTAATTATAAAAATTCTCTCCCATTATCTGAAGCTAATTAACAACTACATTAACATACTGTTGAGGAATATGTAAGCTACATGAGCACTGAATGTATTAAACTATGTTCAGAATACAGAAAGTTACTGCAAACAAATCACAAGTGGAAGCCTACCACTACATCTTTGCAATGAGCACTCTGAGCCACAACCCACCCCATCCCCCAAAAATAAAAACATCTTTAACTCACAAAGATTCATAAAATGATTAACAACAATTCGGGTTTTATCATAATAAACCACAAGAACAATGCTAAGCAACTAGGTCTTCACAAGGTGAATCTATTCTACAAAAAGATTATATACTATTAAGAGAAAAACAAAAATGCTACTTAAATAGTCTTGTGTGCACCAATTTATAATAGATTTCAGTGAATAAATATTTTATTATATTTTAATACCCTAAGATTTAGGGACAAACTTATTGAAAGTACAACTGAAGTTCTAACTTACTTCAGGAAGCAAATATGTTGATATAGATAATTTTCAAGTAATTATACCTATTTAAACCTACTGAAGGGAATACATCTGCAGAAGTATGATTTTAAAGCATTATTTGATAAAACAACTTCACTAATGAACCTGTACACAACTTGATTTACAGAATATTTATGTCATAACCATGCACATGAAATTAAACTGAATTCTATCAAGGTGAATATCATTTTACTAATAAAACCTCTAAGTTCTGTACAGCAAATTTAATCTCTTTGATATCTGATGCTATTTCTATAGGATCATTTTTAAAACTAAACTACATTGAGGGGAACTTTAATCCATCCCACTCATACCAGTTTAATGCCAGCAAGAGATGCCTAGAGCCTGGAGAGGGATCGCAGGTCAGCAGGAGAGCAGCTGAAGGACAACACCAAGGAATTCCAGGCACTCCAGCCAGTAAGCCAGCTTCATCAGGGGCCCAACTTAAACATCTCTATGCAAATACATGCAGCATGGGGAATAAACAGGAGGAATGAGAGACGTGCACACGCCTACGATCTTACTGGCATCATGGAAACATGGTGGGATGACTCCTATGACTGGAGTGCTGGAATGGAAGGATACAGGCTCTTTAGCTTGTATCAGGAAGGACAGACAGGGAAGACGAGGACGCAGTGTTGCCCCCTATGTCAATGACCATCTGGAATGCATGGAGCTCTGCCTGGAGCTCTGTCTGCAGATGGATGAGGAGCTGACCAAGAGCTTATGGGTCAGGATTAAAGGGAGGACAGGGACAGGTGATTTTATAGTGGGGGCCTGCTACAGGCCACCTGACCAGGAAGACTGAGCCAATGAGGCCCTCTGCAGACAGATAGGAGCAGCCTCATATTCACAAGCATTGGTGCTCATGGGAGACTTCAACCACCCAAACGTCTGCTGGAGGGACAACACAGCAGGGCACAGGCAATCCAGGAGGTTCCAGGAATGTGTTGATGACAACTTCTTCCTCCAAGTGACAGAGGACCCAACAAGGAGAGGTGCTATGCTGGACCTTGTTCTTGCCAACAAAGAGAGGCTGGTAGGGAATGTGAAGCTCAAGAGCAGCCTTGGCTGCAGCGACCATAAAATGGCGGAGTCCAAGATCCTTGGGGCAGCAAGGAGGGTGCACAGGAAGCTCACTGCCCTGGACTTCAGGAGAGCAGACTGGTCTCTTCAGGGAGCTCCTTCATAGAAGCCCATAGGATAAAGCTCAGGAGGGATAAGGGGCTCATGAAAGCTGGTTGATATTCAAGGATCACCTCGTCCAAGCTCAGGCGTGATGCATGCCTATGAAGAGGATGTCAGGCAAAAATGCCAGAAGACAACTGCATGGATGAACAAGGAGCTCCTGGACAAACTCAAACACAGAAAGGAAGCCTACAGAGGGTAGAAGCAGGGACAAGTAGCCTGGGGGAAAGACAGAGAGATTGAGCATCCAGGGATCAGATTAGGAGAGCCAAAGCCCTGAGAGAATTAAACCTGGCCAGGGACATCAAGGGCAACAAGTAAAGCTTCTATAGGTACATTAGCTATAAAAGAAACACTACAGAAATATGGGCCCTTTCCAGAAGGAAACAGGAGACCTGCTTACCCAGAATATGTAAAAGGCTGAGGTACTCAATTACTTTTTTGCCTCAGTTTTCACCAGCAAGTGCTCCAGCCACACTGCCCAAGTTGCAGAAGGTGAAGGCAGGGACTGGGAGAATAAAGAACCGCCCACTGCAGGAGAAGATCAGGTTTGAGAACATCTAAGGAACCTGAAGATGCACAAATCCACAGGACCTGATGAGATCCATCCAAGGATCCAGAAGGAACTGACAGAGGAAGTGGCTAAGTCATTATCCATAATATTTGAGGCGTCATGGCTATACAGTGAAGTTCCCAGTGACTGGAAAAGGGAAAGCATAACCCCCATGGGTGGATTTGCTGGAGGGTAGGAAGGCTCTGCAGAGGGATCTGGACAGGCTGGAGCAATGGGACAAGGCCAATTATATGAGTTTCAACAAGGCCAAGTGCCAGGTCCTGCCCATGGGTCACAACAACCCCCTGCAGCTCCAGGCTGGGGCAGAGTGGCTGGAAAGCTGCCCAGAGGAAAAGGACCTGGGGTTGCTGAACAACAGCAGCTGAACATGAGCCAGCATGTGCCCAGATGGGCAAGGAGGCCAATGGCATCCTGGCTTGGATCAGAAACGGTGTGGCCAGTAGGACCAGGACAGTGATTGTCCTGCTCTACTGGGCACTGGTGAGGCCACACCTCGAGTGCTGTGTCCAGTTCTGGGCCCCTCACTACAAGAAAGACATTGAGGTGCTGGAGCAAGTCCAGAGAAGGGCAATGGAGCTGAGGAAGGGTCTGAAGCCCAATAAGTGGCTGAGGGAGCTGGGGGTGTTTAGCCTGGAGAACAGGAGGCTCAGGGGGGACCTTCTCACTCTCTACAACTCCCTGAAAGGAGGGTGGAGCCAGGTGGGGGTCAGGCTCTTCTCCCAGGACAATAGGGAGCAATAGGACAAGAGGAAATGGCCTGAAGTTGGTCTAGGGAAGGTTTAGATTGGATATTTGGAAAAATTTCTTCACAGAAAGTGTTATCAAGCACTGGAACAGGCTGCCCAGGGCAGTGGTAGAATCACCATCCCTGAAGGGATTTGAAAGACATGAAGATGTGGATGCTGAGGACATGGTTTAGTGGCAGACCTGGCAGTGATGGATTATTGGTTGGACGTGATGATCTTAGAGGTCTTTTCTAACATAAATGATTCCATGATTCTGCCCCTCTACTCCACTCTTATAAGACTGCACGTGGAATACTGCTTCCAGTCTGGGGCCCCCAACATAAGGACATAGACCTGTTGGAGTGAGTCCAGAGGAGGGCCATGAAGATGCTCAGAGGGCTGGAGCACCTCTCCTATGAAGACAGACTGAGAGAGTTGGGGCTGTTCAGCCTGGAGAAGAGAAGGCTCCAGGGAGAACTTAGAGCACCTTCCAGTGCCTGAAGGGAGCCTACAAGAAAGCTGGAGAAGGACTATTTACAAGGGCATGGAGTGACAGGACAAGGGGGAATGGCTTCAAACAAAGAGGAGAGGTTTAGATGAGATATTGGGAGGAAATTCTTCATTATTGGAGTGGTGATACACTGGCACAGGTTGCCCAGAGAAGCTGTGGCTGCCCCATCCCTGGAAGTGTTCAAGGCCAGGTTGGATGGGGCTTGGAGCAACCTGGTCTAGTGGAAGGTATCCCTGCTCCTAGCAGGGGGTTGTATTGAGATGAGCTTTAAGGTCCCTTCCAACCCAAGCCATTCTATGATGCTATGAAAGTTTAGTATAACAGAACAGATGATTCTAGGAATTGCTTAAAACTGCCAAATTTTCATAGGATATACTGAAATTTTTCTATATTATAGATTATGCCTCAATAACAGTTTTTAAGGAACCTGCCAGGAATAATAAATCATCACTGGGAATACTAGTAAAAAAAAAATTCATTTCCCTTTATTAAAACAAATAAAACAAAACAACACCTAGCATGTACTGTAGTAAAAACAAACAAACAAATAAACAAAAACCCAACAGTCTCACTTTGAACTAGGAGTTTAACAGACAAATCATCAGGCAAATTTTTCATTTTCTCTTCAGGAAAAAAAATTAAAGTTAAACTGATTTTAGATCTGCACAAGGCACTGTCCATGAGTTCTCACCACAGTCTTATTATAGTCTTATCAAAATTTTACCAGCTTTTAGACTGCAAAAAGAATGTTTCAGCTTATTTTTTTTACACATGCAAAGGTAGTTGCTGTATGCGGCATCCAATGAGGGATCTCTAAATTTTCCCCCGTCCTAGTTTTGGCCAAGGACTGGGGAAGCTTGGAACCGTGTAGGCATGTCTGGGTTATTCTATACCACTCACATCATTGCTAGGGGTGGAAGTAAAGGATTCTTACTTCCAAGAAGAAAGGGGTGTGACTTCGGGGGGAAGAAAAAGGTGGCGCGCAGAGGGGCTGTAGCACTTCTGTTCCTTTTCCAAGGGAAGCGAGCAGCGAATGGAGCGGTGGGGTAATGCTGGTCCCGACCAGAGGGTTTGTCAGCCATTGTTTTTCATTGTGTCAGGCTTGGAAGAAAAACATGTGCGCAGAAGGTCCGGGGCCAATTTTGTTCTTTGTCTCGGGGGCCGTGCAGCGCCAGGTCAGCTCAGGCTTGATGAGCATTTTTTGGATGTAAATCACCCTCTTTTTGTATACTTTTCGTGTACTTTTGTTATTAATATTGTTGCTGTTACTGTTTGCTTTCTTATCTCATTGCTGTTTCCAGTAAATTGTCCTTATCTCAACTCAGAATTTCTGCCTTTTGTATCTCTCACCCGAAGGGGTGGGGGGAGGGGAGCAGCTTCTTGGGGCTTAATTTCCAGCTGGGCTTAAACCACAACACCCCCTATCATTAATATCCAGAAAGCATATCTGGAGACAAAGAGGAAGCAACATATTTGAATGGAAAATAACATACAAGACAGTGGAACAGTATCAAAACCTAAGATCTGAAAATAAAATTTCAAAAACAAAGTACTCATTACCTAATCCTTTCTGAGTGCCTGGTCAACACAGAGGAGAGATTGTTAGCTCAAACACGAGATATAGTGCAACCCCTATCACAGATGTGTTTACATTCAAGAAGCTTGATAAATTACATTATTTAAAAAAAAGAGAAAAAAAGGTCAGAACGATAAAACCAAGCACTCAAGTCTTAAGAAATGTGAAAATTATTGTTACTTACACCTACAATTCAGTCCCTTGTGTATTATAATATTCTTTCAATGATCATATATTGTTTTTGCTATTCACAGGATCCCTGCCTCATATATGGCACATGACTTATATATCATGAAACAAATCAGAGTTACACAAAAAAGATGCTTTCTTCCGGACATTACATTTTTTTACTAAGGAATTTCAATAATATGGTTAATAGATCAAATCAAATTTAAAAAGTTTCCTATCCAAGAGATCTTTTGCTGGAAACTGACAATTTGTAAAAAAACCAACTCTTCTTAAAAAAAAAAAAATTCTATCACAAAGAAAGAAAGAAATAAAAATCCTACCTGTTCCATAATATACCCACAGCCTCTGGGTCATGCCTGGAGCATATGATAACATAAAAAGACATATGATGGAAGAAAAGCTCAACAACTTCTCTGTCTGATACAGATCAGACATTTGAACTTGAACTTCCTATGTCCCTGTCTTGGAGTGATGTTATGATAATCCTGTATTCCCCATCATTAGCTTGTATGCTCAGAAATGTGGTCCTGTGGCTTTAACTGCACTCAGCAGCGGAGAGAAGCACAGGTTGTTTTGAAAACTTTTTCCCCAAGCCTTGCTGCGGGGGAGTGAGGAGGAAGAGAAGGAGGACTCTCCGGAGACTGCGGCTGCGATTGCTGTCGAAGTTGCTAGCTCTGTTCCTGTGGGGGTTTTTTTTCCCACCATTTTTTTCATTTGGACCCCTTTTTTCCGATTTGCTTTGTTGCCCGGAAAACCCAAGGAGCCCCGGAGGACAGCAGATGAGAATCCTCCAGGGAGCTACTGGAGCAACTCCGCCCAGCCCCCAGGGGCCCCCGGAGAGGAGAAACTACGTCTGAGGAAAAGGACACTAAAGTTTACCAGCTGTTTAATCAGGTTTAATAACTCCTTTTCCCCTGTTTTCCCTTCCCCTGTGCCTTGCAGGGCACTCTGTGTGGTTTTGTTAAATAAATAGTTTTTTGTTCACTTTCATCTAAGAAATTCTGTTGTGGGTGGGGGGAGGGGGTGTCAGAGCCCTTGGCTCTCAGAGGAGGCGTTTGTTCGGAGCGCTCCCCACCTAGAGAATTTTATCATTAATCCACAACAGTCCCAAAAGCAATGTTCTGGTTAGGAAGATGCTTACTATACCTGTAAACAGTCTTGCTTTCCTAACAGAGCCATACGGCTGCTGGACAACAAACTGACATCAGAATGAAATGGTCTGACCACTAGGCTGCAGAGGTTTCCATTCAACCAGTTTACACCAACTACAACAATTATTTAAGAGGCAGAGTTTTTTTTCCTAACAGCCAATAACCAATGCTTAGGATACTCTCCAGGGTTGCTAGTTCCTGCTGGAAATTAATCGCCTTCAATATTGCAGGCACACCATTTAATTACTTGTGGGATTTGGGTTATCTAGTTCTTGTCTCTGTTCTTACTGATAAACCTTAAGAGATTATGGTTTCTTCACAATATGGAAGATCATTCTTTTTAATTTTTCAAGACAGAAAATCTATTCTTGTCCAGCTCTTGGCATGATCAAGACATCTGAAACTGAATAGATATTTTAAGGTCATTGGCAAAAACTCATTCTATACGTCTTAGGAATCCATCACGAGAAACAATAAGCTTGATATGTTGAAAATGCAGGCCACTCACAACCACAAAGTCAAATAAAACAATACTATGAACTTCCTAAATGCTGTAAAGTAACTCTACAAATCTCAAAAATAAAGCATGTCAAATTGAAAATTGCTTATAAATCATGTTACTTGTTATTTGACTCAGTTTCAGTCTTCCATCTGTAAAATGAAAATATTTAACAGATGTGCAAAAAAACCTCTAATGTTTGTGAAATGCAGATATGTATTTTGAGATAATTCCTACAAATTCATAGATTGAAACACTTCAGCATTCATGAACTATTTGGATGGCATACAGCAGGTAAAGCAGTAGGCTGCACAAAGAAAAACAAATATATCAGCTGGGTTATAACAGTATACCAGTCAGCTATGATTTCCCATGCACTGTATGAAGCATTGAATTGTGACCAGAAGGGTGAGGGGGAACTATAGTAATATAGTTAAAAGCCCAGTGTATGGGGAAGGGAACTGGATTAAGTTTGTTTCTGCAATTTTAGTCTGCTGTTTCCTTATCAGAGTCCCTGACTGCAGCCCAGCATTTTTTAACTACTCCTTTAAAATGCATTGCCTGTCTACACATACACACGCCTTCAAGAAATAAAGTGCCTCAAATCAAGACAGAGAAATAATCTGAAAAATGAAAATAACTAATCATTTAAAGAATTTTGAGAACTCCAACTGGAAAACCACTTAGAACCAACTGATACACATACTAAAAGCAATAAAAAAAGTTTTCTATAATTCTTCCCAACTTAGAGAGTTTAACATGAAAAAAAGTTCTTCAATGTTTACTTTTTTCGCTATTTAGAGGTATAATTTTGCTTCTCTAATGCTGTTCTGTTTCTCCTAAATCAAAACATTAAAAATTATTTGAAAAAAAGAAATATAAAAACAGCATCAAAAGAAAGCATTAAAAAGTAGAAATAAAACCTGTACACAGGAAACATTCAAAATTTACAAGGTAGTCAAAAGCACAAAATAAAAAGAACAGGAAGAAAATATTTTCCTCTTTCAATTGAAATAATTGCTACAACACCTCAAGAATAATTAATTTTGTATTTCCATAACAAGAATAAAATAACTACATCCTCCTTAACCAGTTAGCTCTTGTGATAAACAGTGGACCAGTTTAAACTGCTAACACTAGGACAAAAGGAGTATGAAAGTGACAGCTCTTGCTTCCCATACACACACACTCTTAAATGTGCTAAAGATACCATCTAAACAAAAAAAAAAAAAAAGTCATCTTATAAACATTTCCACATTAAGTATTTCTGTATGCTAAATATATTTTTATGACAAAGAAATTTACAACTACATAAACTGTGATGGTGCAACTAATTCAGGATTAACCACATATGTCTCGGAACAAATAAAAAAAACCTCATTACAAATAGGCATCACCTTAAGTTTCCCTCTGTATTTTTCATAACAGAAAAGTGCATGTTTTCTGATTTAAGAAAAAAAAGTACGTCATAAACACAACCCAGGCAAGATAAACTTGACAGGAACTACATAACTACAGTAGCTTATTTCCTGCTCTTAAATATATTTAAAGCAAGCCTCCTTAAATAAGTCAGAAAAGTTCAAACAATGGCTTAGAAAACCCATTTTTATTAAAATAAAGGCTGGACAAAATAAACAAATGAGCTCATGTCCCTTCTTGATGATGAAACTACCCAAAAACTACAACTACTTTCTTTCCTGTAAAGCAGTTACACTCGACCTCTATGCTTACCACGGACCAAAAGAAAACAGCAATGCAGCTACACACAGAGATAGGGGCAGTTAGAGATGACTAATGGCTCCCTCTGCAATTCACAAAATTTAAAATTAAAAAGCTGCTTTTTCAAAGTGTAAATGGTTCCTCTCCACACACATAGGCCTGAGACCCTGTTGCAAACAGTGTCTAACAGGACCAGGCAGTACAAAGACAGGAATGGGAGATCAGTGGGAGGGAAGGAAGGAGGGAGGGATTTGGGCCGAGCAGGATCTTCAGGCTTTTTAAAATTCAAACCGCTCCCTGACCAATACAAATCACGGACACGCTACTGACTACACTACACAGATTTACAGCATTAAAAACACACCTTCTACGTGACAGCTATATTCATTTCACCCTTTTAGAGAAGTATCAAGGCACTCAAAGTCACAATAGCAGAGTTTATAAGACTCTAAACACAATATACCAGAAATTCATTACCACTTATTATCACAATATCTGTCTGAACAACTAAAAAAACTACTGAAAAATAGACAAATTCTGTAATGTTGATACTTGTTTGCCATTTACAAATTTCTTTTCTCTATGAAAGATGAAACTTGGTATTTTAAAATTTCCCTCAATTATGTAATTTTTGTTTATTTTTATTAGTTCACAGAGTGTTTATTTTAAATCTACCTCAACTTTTAATAACACTCTGAACTCTACCACACAGTAAGTCCAAGATTTACCTTACTCTAAATTACCTACCATTAATAAAGACCTGACACTTAATCGTCATTTACAAAACACATTTGACCTGTTAAAATGACAACTAATTACATACTTAAACATCATGGACACAAACAGCCAATAATGACCTCAGGATCTCAAAGGAATACGGCCTGACAAGACATTATGACACTTTTTAAACGTTCCTCACTTTTCACCTAATTAAATGTACTATTGATTCTCAAATACTTAGACTAAGATCTCATCTTCACCTTGACCCCTGAAACGCCATAAACATAGCACTCTACACATGACCCCTCTCCCATTTTCTGTTTTTCAAGAGTATAAAATAGTATTTCATCTGCATTTAATACGTATTCCTGTAATGTATACAGCACATGCACATTGAGATTTTGCGGAGTACCTGACACAATATGCTTGTCTATCTGTATTTTCTAGGTCTACAGGTCTCCGTGTTGTGTCAATCATGCCACAAGCGCTAGTTTTATGCTATAAATATAGTCAGTGATTAACACACTAATCAATTGCCATATTATTTAGAAATTAAACCTCTGTACATTATAAATCCATGTGCCTTCGAAGTTTTGAATGTTCAGAACAGAGTTGGTTAAAAAGAGAAGGTAATAGCAAAGAGAGCTAGTATTTTTGTTCCTGGGTATTTACATTGTCTCTCCCTATTCCTCCACTTACTTCGCCCCCGACTCCAGAAGTTGTAAATATGGCAAAGGATCAGTGCACATTTGCGACTTATTGTATTGCTTCCTCCTGCTCCTCTCCGGATTGAGGCCTGTTACTGAGAAACCGCTTCGCCTTTCTAATCCCCGAGCTGGAGTAAAGGCGCTGGCCGACAGGCCTGCGCCCTCCGCCGGGCCTGAGCCTCCCGGCAGCCCGGGAAGAACTAATCTCCTCCCCCAGACCCGACTGAGCAGGAAGAGGGGCTACTAAATAAACACCTCCGGTCACCACTTACTCCCCTCTATCCCGGATAGAAGGTAATCCCCTCTGCTCCCGGCAGTGCTGGGCCGGGAGGCTCGGCCCGCTACTGGAAAGGGCAGAGAGAGGAAGGGGAGATGAAGGGGGATTACCTGAGCAAATCGGCGTCCGAATCCAACAAGAATCCGAGAGAGGGAGAGAAATCCGCCCCCTCCCTCCTCAGAGGAGCTGTGGCTGCTACTAGGCCGCGGCCGCCGCCGCCGCGGAGCAGGAGGAGGATGGGAGATAATATAACAACAATAATCCGGGCCGGGAGGGGGGCTGTCTCTTCTTCCGTCTCCTCCTCAGTGCAGCGAACATGTAGAGCCAGGGGGTGAGCGGCCAAGACAAATCCCTTTTTCCCCGAGCCTGCTTCACAGCATCAACACGGGCCGAACCAAACCGGTTCCGAGACACATTCCAAGCCGCGGGGTAGGGGGGAGGGGAGGGCAGGGCAGGGCAGCTGCCAAGGGGCCGCTGCTCCCTCTGTGCATGCGAGTGCAGGAGGATGGGGGAGGGAACAGCCTGAGCGGAGTAAGCCGTGAGTCGGTACCGGGGGGGCGGGGGGGGGGGGAGGAGGAAAAGGAAGAAGAAGAGGAGGAGAGGGAGGAGAGGGGAAAAGAAAAGAAAAGGAAAGGATAGGATCCTCTGTGTGTGTCTCTCGCTCCCTCTCAGAACAAAATGCCGACCGGAAGTACAGCTGCAGGAAAGACTCCCTCCACCGGCGCCAAACACCAACAACTTCCCCTTTCTTACTCACTCAACTAGCGTCGCTTCCGCTGCCGTTGCTGCGCTGCTCCACGCCGCTCCCTTCCCAGCTCCGCTACAGTTGGAGTGGTTCCCTCCGCCTACCTCGCCTAGCAGCAGCGGGCACAACTGGGTCTCCGCTGCGTAACTGTCTCTCCCCTTCCCCACCCCTTCAACTACTGCCTCAGTTCCTTTCTTCTCTCCCCATCTGGTGAAGAAGACCGGAATTTGTGCTTAGGCCTGCGCTGAGAGGAAGGCAGCCAGTGATTTGTGATGAAGTGACCGTTGAAAAAAAACACGTTTTGGGTTTTATTTTTGCCTTCCTTAAGGATGATAGGAAGGAGGACTGCAAAATAACAACTCCTAGGAGGCGGGCTTAAAAAGGCGTCTTAGAATGAACTCACAAAGGTGGCAGTCCCGTCCTCCTTTACCTCCCTGCCCCCGCGGATGAGATGTGTCAGACCTGAGACGCTTCCTGGAGTTACTGTTCCCTCTCGTGTTCCTCTGTGTGGGTGTAAATAGGCCGCGTCGCAGGAACTGAAACACCCGATGCTGAAAGCGTTGCCGGGGTGAGGAATTTACAAATGGACGTACCGAAGTGGAGTGGCTTTTAAAAACAACCTTTTTGGATGAGCACGGGGGGAAATGCTGGTGTTTGGATGAAGGGCCCTTTGCTAGAGGCTGATGCTCCCTGCCACCACCAGGCTTACTGGAAATATTTTAATTGCGGGTTGTGAAGGAGTGTTTGGTGAAAGAGAATGTCCTAGTCTGAAAGATTTTCTGGGTTTTTTTCTGTACAGGTAAAACTGTGAACAATCACAGAACGGCTTAATAGCATTTCTATCTGATGAATTAACTATGTAATTTCCTACTTATGTCGTTTTGCTCATCAGTATTTGGACAAAAATCCTTTGATTTTTAGAGGAAGCCTGTGACATATAAACACACTCTTTCAGTGCTGGATGGATATTATTTGCACAAAGGGATAATATCTTGCACCAATGAACTTGAATCTTTTCAAGTCTTAGGATCTCCTGAATAACACTCTGTCTTTAATACAGATTTAAAATGCTTCTCTCAAGCTTAAAGAGCTATTAATTCTGTAATGTTGGATGAATCAAAGTTTGTTTTACAAGTATATGGGGTTTAGTTTGAAAGTACAGAAATGAAGATGGCGCTTGAGACTACAGTAATTCAGTACTGGAGATATTAATATCTAATGAGTACATGGTCACGTAAGTTTAATGAAGACAGAGTAAACTAGGCTCTGAAAGAAATGTATTATATACCTCTGTTCCAAGCTAATACAAAAGGTCCAAATCCTATAATTGTTTATTCATTCACAACTTCAATCTATCCATTTGAAATAAAGATAAATAATTAATGTAGCAAATGAAGTATGTTTCTAAGTCTTTGTGCTTGATTTAATACAGTGCAATTCTGTAAGTCTAGGGGGAAAATATTTATCATTTTTTGGTAACAAACTGAAGTTTAATAAGCTACCTTTTTAAGGTTCACATGCACATATGTATGTGGACGTATACACCTATAAATTCAAAGGAAAGTGGGATTCTAAAATTACAAAGTTGGCCTAGGGATACTACTTAATCTGCTTCTAACTGATTGTTACCAATTCATGTTGATGCAGTCTATATGTGATTTTAGTAACTTATTTATATAACAATTTTTTTTCTTAATTGATGATTTTGTGTGCAAATAAAAATGTAAATACTGATTTTTTTTCTTTTCAAATGCTAGGTGTCTTCTATATCAAATATGCTTTATCCAGTACAAACATCATGGTAAAACAACACATTTGACTAGTTTGTTTCTGTTGGAATTTTCCAATGAAAACCTCACTGGGCCATTTTATGTTTTTAAAGTCTTGTTCAACTAAAAAAAATTTGTAGAAATTACTAATTTGTCTGAGTATTATGATATTACCTGCACAAGAAAACAACTAATTTAAATCATTAGTTGTTTTAGAAGATGTTGTAACACACATGAACAAATCGGGATTTTTTTCATTAAGGGAAATTAAATACTTCATATGTTTTACTCCATTAGACATGACTGTAATCCACTTTTAAAAAGCAAAGTGCAAAATCTTCACACCTGACACCATGTTTTCTTAGAGGTTGCTTGTTTCATAAAGACTGGTATAATATACAGGTACCTGTAATTTTTTTTAATGGGATGCACAAACATTGTTTTATTTGCCTGTTAGTAATTTATAGGTAGTATGTACTTCTGTGCAGAATTTTAAAATAAAAGTGATGTGTCAGTAAAATATTTTTTAATTAATATCTTTTTTTTTAATAATTGAAAGGAAATCAGCTTATCTGAATGTAATATAGTAATCCAACATATAACTATCATCCTAATTTTAAATATTCAAATGATTGGGAATCTGGTGTTAAGGCTGAACTACAATAGTGAATGGAAAGAATGTAATGATGAACGCTGTATAACAAGACAAAAGTTATGTTCTTTGCATTGACTTTAGTTCAAAGGAACAAACAATAGCACCATGTAATTAATTCACTGGGGAATATTCATCATTAAAAGTAAGCAACCTAAGTATCAGGTGAAGCCTTCTGTGGTACAGGTAAAATTAAAAAAAAAATGCTGAGGAAGCCTGAAGAATAAAGAGTAAAATATTTGTCTAGGTACTTGCTCTAAGTTTACAACTTGATGGTGACTGATTTTTTATTATTATTTTTTCCTGGTAAGCAAGATGGAGGTTTGTGGACTTTTTTCTTATTCTAATTATTTAGCATATTTTACCAACAAGAATTTAATATGGAATGAAATTATACTATTTAATTTTTAATTTTTTTCTAAGTGATAAACTTGCACTATATTATGTTAAAAATGTGCTTCTGTTTGTATGAAAAAGGGATATGAATTCTATGGCAGATATGTCTTGTAAAATGTATACTTGTAAAAAACAGTTCTCTGGAGGAAAAATGATAGAAGACAAAGCTCTAGTATTTTCATTTGAATGTTACAGTTAGTTTTTGATTATGCAAGGCACTAGGGATTCTAAATAAATTTTAAATACAGATAATTTGAAATAATTTAGGCTATTAAATATATATAACAATGAAATACATTATATAACAGGAAAAGAGATCAATGATAGATTACGATTACTCTGCTGGACAAGTGGATTGTCCCAGTATTGTTATATTAGGGCTATAAAAACAGACCTAATACCAGTTGTTTTTGTAGGGAAGATAAATTATGAGTTATATGTTGTCATTGAAAAAAATTTGAAATCTGCCTAAAGATGCTCCTCAGGCTCTTTTCTGTAGATTCACTATTGGTGAACTCCAGAAAGGAAGCAAGTTTTATTCCTGCTATAACTTCCTGGACTTCCCGCAATTATTTTTGTATTTAATCTGACCCTCATATGACTTTATTCTCTCAAAAGTCTTGTTTTGGACAGGCACTGGAAAAGCAACTTACTGCCATGTTTTATAATAGAGATATAGAACTGTATGTCAGTTACATAACAAATGCTGTGCAATTTCATACAAGAGCTGGGAGGACCGTTATGGATTAATTTAAGAGATTAATATAAAACCATTTGGGTATTTTTATTTTTCACTTTTAAAGGTGTAAATTGATACAGCTTCATAGGCCAGAAAATTAATTTGGACATTCATCTTCTGGCAAAAGACAGAAATTAAAAAATGGTCTAATGGACTGTTGTATTGAGGACTAGCTGATGAAAGCTACACTTCTATGGATTAAAGAAATCTGAGAACATCATATCATACTTAAAATGCCTTGCCACTCCCTTTTTAATGGACTTGCCAGTTAAAAGAAGATTTAAGACCGAGAGAGAATTATCGAAATCATGTATATTCAAAGAGCTTCTTGGGCTTAGGCCTTTTAAAACAGCTTCGTTCAAAAAAACCAGAACTGTCCCTGTTGTACCCAGAACAGAGCAATGTAGCATATGAACCCAGTCCAGTGAAAAGCAGCAGAAGAGCGTTTATTGTTGTAATTTCTCCTTATATATGGTAAAAACCCATAGGTGATTGAACAATGGTCACCCACCGCCCGGGTGGATTGGCTGAAGTCCTACAACACCGAATTCCAAACACACTCTGTCTTGAATCAAAACAGATCAGGAAAAACAGCAGGTGTTTAATCATTATCTCATTGTTTGCATATTTTGCATGGGAAAGAAAAAGTTCTCAAGAAAGGGCCTGTGTAGCCACAGTTCCCCCTTTTTGTTTAAAAACCAAAAAGGCATAGCTTGTAATCCTCTGCAGGACCCTTGCAGAAGGGAGAACAAACTCAGCATAAAGGATCTGCTTGGTAATGGCCAGTTACCAACCAGAGCCTAAATTGAATACTGATAAGGGGTCTGCTCGGTAGTGGCCAGTTACCGAAAAGAGCCCAAATCAGATGCTGATTTAAAGTGGACAGAGAGACTCTCCAGCAATACCATGGGTGATAAATCTATCAAACCCAATCCTATATCACAGTTCTATCAAAATGAATTCTAAACATAGCTTTCAAAGCCCTTGCTTTCTGACTCCATAACAAAGGAAACTTAAAGTTCAGTCTCTGCTTGTGGAAGGACCATCTGCCTGATGGTCGATATGCTGACCATCATCAGAAGGATCATTCAGTTGATGTTCTGCATTCTGGTCATCATTTTGAAGTTGCCGGTTCTGTCTCTGGAGCCGCAGGTCAGGGCGAATGCACCTTGCAGGCAGCCGTCGTACCCCAGTATCTGTGGAAACGCAAGCATACCCACGACCCCAAGCAATAAGCTCATGTGGGCCTTCCCAGGTGTTAGTAAGTAGACTCCATACCCAGACCTTTGCGCAGGGCAAGTGCGTCTCGGCTGATGACTGCAATGAGAGAAAATGGTTCAAGATAACAGGATTATTCGAATTTGGTGGCACTGTGAGGTGATTAATTGTATACAAAGATTTTTCCAGTTGGCTCTGTGGGGTTTCTCCATGCATTCCCCCTTTTGCTTTTCCAAAACACGCTTCAAAGTGCCATGAGCGCATTCGATAATGGCTTGGCCAGTAGGAGAATGCGGAATACCAAATTCATGGTCTACACCCCATAGGTGCAAAAACTGCCGCGTCATCTGCGAGGCGTAGGCAGGACCATTATCGGTTTTCATGGTAGATGGCACGCCCAGGACCGAGAAAGCCAATTTCCAATGGGCAATGACATCGCGGCTCTTTTCTCCAGTATGAGCAGACGCCCACATGGCCGAGGAGAAAGTGTCAATAGACACGTGCGCATATTTGAATCAGCCAAATTCAGGGATGTGCGTCACATCCGTCTGCCAGAGCTGCAAGGCCTTTAGGCCTCTGGGGTTTACCCCCGGTGGCAGAGGTGCAGCGAGCCCGCGGCAATCGGCACAAGCGCTGACAACGTCACGAGCCTCAGTTGGCGTCAATTGAAACTGCTTCTGCAGGGTATGTGCACTCTGATGAAAGAAATTGTGCGATGCCTTGGCTTGTGCAATTTTGTCAGGCTGAGGTGCCATCCACGCAGGGTTGGCTAGCATGTCAGCCCTGGAATTGCCTTCTGTTATAAAACCTGGTAAGTTGGTGTGGCTTCGAATGTGCAAAATGTAATATGGGGGCGCTCGAACTTGAAATGCATTCCACAAAGTTTGCAATAGTGAAAACAGAGCCGCATTATTGACTTCCTTTAGAAGTGAACAATCTAAACATTTAGTTATATCTGCTATGTAAGCAGAGGCAGTGACCAAATTCAAAGGTACCTGAGAGAACCGCTGAAAAGCCATGGCAACTGCCTTCAATTCAACCAGCTGGGCAGAGCCTGACTTGTGGCCTTTCAGCACTTGCCACTCAGATCCCTCCTTTCAGGTAACAATGGCCTTTCCTGTTTTCCCAGAACCATCCATGAAGACGGTGGGTCCGTGAACTGGCACCCGACTGTTCTTTGGCTGCAAAGTGAAACTGGTTGAATTTGCCAGCTGCAGCAATTTGTGGCTGGGCAGGTGGTAAGCAATCTGCCCTGAGAAGTTTTGCAGTGCACTTTGCAAAGGAGTGCTATTAGCAAGGCTCCATTCAAAGTTGTCCCGCGATACCGGAACAACAATAGTTGCAGGATCCGCTACCATCAATTGTAAACACCAATGACGGTATTTAATTATCAGACAAGCGATCAATTCAAACAATGTGGGTGCTGTCTTTTTTGGCTGATGAGGCAAAAAGACCCATTCCAGGATATGCAAAGGGTCAGCCCATTGTTTTTTCCACTGGCCAATGATACCTTTAGGATGGAGGTCTGGAGCAGTAATGAAAACAGTGATATCAACAGAAGGGTCCACTCGATAAACCTGATGAGCAGAAACAGCCTGCTGCACCTCATTCAGCACTCGTCGCGCCTCAGGAGTCAATTACCAAGGCGAATTCAGATCAGGGTCCCCCTTTAAAATATTAAAGAGCGGGGAAAGTTGTGTGGTGGCTAGTCCTAAATAAGGACGTAACCAATTGATGATACCCAGCAATTTCTGGGCATCATTCAGGGTATTAATGGAGTCCGTGAATCGCACCTCATGGTGTTGTATTGTTTGATCCAAAAATTTGACTCCCAAATACTTCCAAGGAGGCTGCTATTGAACTTTTTCCGCAGCCACTTGCTGCAGCAGTGCAAAACCCTCGGGCAGCCCCCCCCTGCTGCGGGGGGAGGGCTGCCCAAAAGCTGGAACACGCAGGGAGAGCTCTCCGTGGCCACGAACTGTGGGGCTGATCAGACTCGGTCCTCGCAGAAGTGTCGCAAGTTTAGAAAGGCAGCTATCTCGTTCCAGGTCTCCATGGTGTCTTTATTTAGGGTAACAGGGGGAGAGGTTGGGAGACTGTGGAGGGGAGAGGGTAGATAAGGGAGGAAGGGAGCTCCATCGAGGCCGGGACGAAAGAGAGCTCCTTCTGGCTCCTGCTGGGGTTTTTATCCCTGGACTGGGAGGCGGTCCTGACTCACATCATCCAGTCAGGAGGGGTCAGGGGGCGGGGTCAGGGGAGGGAAGAACGCATCACGACAACTTGCAACCCATAGGAATGCAGGGCAGCGCGCAATCGAGGCTGTCACCTCTGCAACTCGTCCTGGGTGGATGCTGCCACCAGGATATCATCCATATAATGGTAGCAGAGTGCCTCTGGAAACTGCTCGCGGACTCCGGACAAAGCTTGAGCGACATACCATTGACAGATAGTCGGGCTATTCTTCATGCCCTGAGGTAACACGTTCCATTGAAATCTCTTTACAGGCTCGGCATTGTTAATTGCAGGCACAGTAAAGGCAAATTTTGGTCTGTCATTAGGGTGCAAAGGAATTGTTAAAAAGCAGTCCTTTAAATCAATGATCAGGATTTCCCACCCTGTGGGAATCATTGTGGGTGAGGGCATACCAGGCTGCAAGGTCCCCATGCTTTCCATCACTGCATTAACTTTCCAGAGATCTTGCAACAGCCTCCATTTCCCCGATTTTTTCTTAATTACGAAAACAGGGGTATTCTAGGGACTAGTAGGAGGCTCAATGCATCCCTGTTGCAATTGCTCCTGAACCAGCTGACAAAGGGCGACTAATTTCTCTTTTGGCAGGGGCCACTGTGGTTCCCATATCGGTGTGTTAGACATCTCAGAGATAGCACAGAATACGGTGCGCCCTTGCACACAGTGACCCCTATCAAAAATTTGTCCCAATCTGCACCCCCCAGGATGCCAACACGTCCCGTCCCCAGAGGTTTACTGGAGCCGAAGTAACATAGGGCCGGATTGTAGCCATGTGTCCCTCTGGGTCTTTCACCAACACAGGTCGTTCACTCAGTTGGCTCTGTGTGGTTCCTCCTAGCCCCGCAATGGCTGATCCCACAGGGGCTAGAGGCCATGAAGAAGGCCATGAAGAGGAGGAGAGAATCGTTACATCAGCACCCATATCAATCAAACCTTGGAGCCAAATCCGGTGTGGATGAGCTTTCGGCAGGACGAGGGTACGTGTCATCTGTGGCCTCTGACTAGAAATGTCTGCAGCCCAGCAGACCTGCGGAAGTTCTGGAGATCCAGTGCCGCTACCTCCGCAAACTTTTTGTTCTGCCCTGGGGACACAAGACTCAAAAGGCACTAATTGAGCAATGTAAGTCATTTCAGGAATAGTGGCAGGAGGTTTTGGCGTGGAAACCATAGCGTGAATCTGGCCTGTAAAATCAGCATCTATAACTTCTGGGTGGACAAAAATCCTTTGATGGGTGACATCTGGTCTCCCCACAAGCAGCGCACTGAGTCCCTGACTTAGGAGTCCATATGCATCCAAAGGAACCCTATGGATACTCCCAGATTCTAGGACGACTGTCCTTGCGGTGTAGACATCAACCCAGGCTGGTCCTTGGGTGCCATCTCTAAATTGGCTGGGTAGGCCTGTGTCATCGCCCTGTTCTGGGGGAACGTTTGCGTCAGAGGGCAACTCCCCCTGTTTGCACTCCTCCTTGCGTTTCCCGACAGAGGTCGACCATCAACATGGTACTGATACCTGAAATATTCTGGACAGTGACCTGGCCTACCCGGTCCCCAAATTTTCCTTCTGCTTTGATTTAGCTCTTTTCCGTTTGTTCCCAGCCTTGGGCTGCTTTTGTCCATGGTCAGGGGTTGCCTGACCCGGTGGCACAAGTGCAGCCAAAGCAGACCTTTTTTGATTCCCTGATCCCACCTTTGAGCACGCTTCTACCATCTCTGCGAGCGTAGGGTCCCCTGGAAGGGCATCTATGATCTTTCTGCACTCATCATTGGCATTGTCTCTTACTAACTTTGCACAATAGCTGTCTTATTGAATCATCTTCCACCTGTTTCTCCAGGGCTGCAGCGATTTTTTCTTCTTCAAAGGACAGAAAGTGCTCAGACTGCCCCTGAGGTATTTTTGCATACTGTGTTTTAGGAGCTGCCATGTCTATGCTTTTTATGATGGCTCTCATGCCGACCTTTTGGGCCTACTCCAGGACCCGAGGATCCCAAGTAGCTTGGAGATCGGGATTAGAAAAGTAATTCTTTCCCATTAGAGCATCTACCCCGACTGCATGTCTAGGGTCATCGGAATGCAAGTGCATGTTCTGTAGTGCAGCCTTTTCAGCCAGATTTTTCCAGTTATTCTCAAAAACTGTAAATTGTATTGGTTGAAACAGAACTTGACCCAAGTGCCTAATATCGAATGAAGCAAGCAGGTCAGTATTCATCACTCTAATAATTTGCATGACTTCAGAAGATCCAAGCCTGTATTGTGCTACTTTGGATTGTGAATCCTGCACCACCTTCCACGCAATAATGTCATGCCTGTTAACTTGACCCGAATTCAGGAGAGGCTTGAACACAGGGAAGGCTTGGGCATCACCTTGCAGGGTGTTAATATCACCTTGATCTACTGGTACATCTCCTAGAGGTGCTGCAGCAGCCACCTGATTCTCCATAGATTCCCTGTCTTGCCTGGCATCTCCACTCTTTCCAAAAGTTTCCAATTTCCCACCTCTAGAGCCCCCAACTTTACCGATTCCCAGAAACACCTGGGGTTTCTTGGGCACACCGTCACTGTGCAGTCTGAGAATATCCAAGGGCAAGTCAGTAGCAGGCGTGCCTTTCACCACCCAGCCACCGCAGCTTTCCGCCCTGGAGCAAGCGCATCTTCTACATCTCTGTCTGAGTCATCAGACTGGGGTTTCTCGGCAAAACCCATCATGAATGACGGACCTTGGCCAGCTGTGAGCATTGAGCTGAGAGGCAGCACCACGGCGGAACTCAGAGTGGAGTGCAGAAGAGGCAGCGATGCAGATGGGGCGCTGTGGGGTCTCGCTGGCCATGCTGGCATATTGTCAGTCAGAACTGTCTGCTGCGCCCACGTAGGAGCTGTTGGTTGCTGGTTGGCAAGCCCCGCTGGAACCGCCTCTGCTGCCGGAACTGTTGCTGGGACTGGCTTAACCTCCCTGGGGTTCACCGGCGTCCCTGCCGTCGCTTCTGCTTTCGTGGCGGGATGCACCGGTGCTTCTGCTTTTGTAGCGGGATGTGCCGCTTCCGCCTTCCGGGTTGCCAGAGCGGACGCTTCCGGCTCAAGTTGCCCCGCACCACTCGTGCTGGTTGCCACTCGCAAGAAGGCGTCCTGGAATGCCGCCAACTCTGAGACGGTGTGTGTAGTACATGTCGGCGGTCACCAGATGTCGCTGTTGTAACCAGAACGGAGCAATGTAGCACATGAACTCAGTCCAGTGAAAAGCAGCAGAAGAGCATTTATTGTTGTAATTTCTCCTTATATATGGTAAAAACCCATAGGTGATTGAACAATGGTCACCCACCGCCCGGGTGGATTGGCTGAAGTCCTACAACACCGAATTCCAAACACACTCTGTCTTGAATCAAAACAGATCAGGAAAAACAGCAGGTGTTTAATCATTATCTCATTGTTTGCATATTTTGCATGGGAAAGAAAAAGTTCTCAAGAAAGGGCCTGTGTAGCCACAACAGGACTTCCCCATTCTTCAGATACTTAAGTGTTAGCCATTTCAGCCAAAAGATTCAACGGCCACATATAAACAGTCCATGCCTGGGACTGTTCTCTGGCATTGTGGCTGGTAGTCACACAATGTCTTATGCCTTAATTCTTAAACCCTTTTATTCTTCAAAACAGGATAGTCACATGCATCTACTGCCTACTGGGAATGGTCCCTGACTCACACTCACAAGCTGTGCCCAGGAATTGTTTGGGAAAGTACTAGCTGGCATGCTTTTAGCCTGTGTCAAGGTCTGTTTAAACATTTTAATACACAATTTTTCGACAAATTATTTCCATTTGTCTGTGAATGAAACTACCACAAAACATTTGCATTGCATTTTACAGATACACCTAATACGGTCTCCTTGGAGGGATTAGCCAAAAGGAAGGTAAGTAAGAGGAAACTGTGGTCCCCTACCTAGAGAAAAATCACATTCATATTTCCAATTAATTCTTTACTGAAGCAATTAGTCACCTATTTTTTTATTTAGAAACCTGACAAAAGAAAGTTGATTGGAATTTGGCTATCTAGTTAGATATTTTTTCATGTGAAAGCATCTTAGAAATTCCTATATGGCAGCTAAACCAGCCTTCTAACCTGCAGCAGATAGCCCTCTTTCTTTTAGACATCCTGTGGCCCTTGTGAAAAGATGGTACAGTGAGAACAGAAACAGAAAATACATGTGCAATAAAATGAAATAAACACAAGTAACTCACTCCTTTAAATTATGGCTGTTAACATAAATTTGTAATGAATGTGACTATACAGATTCTCTCTCATGGGAAACTTTCCCTTCTCTCGCTAGGTATGAGAAAACGTAGATAAACACTATGGGAACAGTGCATGTTTTGGAATGGGTGTTGAGACACCTCAGCCAATCACCCCGGGGGTGGGTGACTGCTGGCCAATCCAAATGCTTTTCTTTTCTGTATAAAAGTCAGATTTCATAAATAAAGCTTCTTCTTCTTCACTCAGGCACTGCTGCTCTTTGCTGGGTTTCTTTCCGTTATTGGTTCAACAGCAACATCTGGTGACCACCGACGTGTACTACATGTGCCATTGAGAGGTACGACCTCAGCACTTCCCCCCCCCCCCCCGCCACTGCCACCCGCCTGGCTTGGGGATCAGAAGGAAAATGGACCTCCCCCAGCCAAAAGACAGCCTTTTGCTGTCGTTCCTGAAGAACCCCTGGGGCGGTCCGAGGGTCAGGTGGAGACAGCACTTGGTCAGTGCCCTGTTAAACTGGGCTGTGGGCCATGGCTTCTCGGAAGTGTTGGAGGTGGAAGTGGACTCAGTTCTGTGGCTGCGAGACAGGGGCGCGCTCTGGTGAGAGCTGGTATATGCAAATCCAAAAATTGTACATTTATATAGTACATGGAGATGGATCTTGGACTCCTTAAGAGAGCAGGAAGCTCACATGAGAGAAGACGACCTCTCTCTGTCTAGATTCCTTGCTCTCAGCTGACGACAGCCAGTCTAAGGAGTCCCCGTCCCGGGTCGACCCGGCCATGGTGGACGTGTCCATCCAGCACAAATATACTTTGCCACGGGACTATGTCCCTTCTAAGTATCCACATCCTATGGATCAGCTGGCGGAGATGTTGAGATAGGAGAAGAACCGGCAGAGTTCCTCAGTTACTGCCTCCGCACCGCCGCTGGTTCCCCCGTGAAATGCCTTGGCCCCCCCCCCGCCCCAGGTGTCCTGGGTTGCAATATAGATGTATTTAAGTATGCTATTACCACCAGCTGTGAGCCGTTAGCTGCTATCACCTGCTAATGACTCACTCCCGATGACAGGCAATGGGCCATCCGTTAGCTGTTATCAGCTGCTAATGACCCACTCCGGATGACAGGAAATGGGCCATCAGGGACCCACCGTGTGACTCATGGACTTATCCCATTGTGGGATGCTCTGCCCAGGAGGGAGGAGCCAGGTGTTCCCACCTGGATATAACCTGGCCTTGGAACTGCCTGAGCTAGCCCTGTCTACTGGGTTCCCGGAGGACAAGAGCTACTACTGGATCTTCAGCTGGAGACTAGACCTTCACAGGATCACCGCTTCAACTGGACTTCTTTAGTTGGACTGCTACTACCACCCTAACAGGGTGTTAGGTTGTATCTGACTTTGTCAGTGCTTTTCCTTGTATTATTTCACTTATTTTTAATTTCAATCTTGACTTGTGATCTCCCACTGGTTTGTTTTCAAACCAATACACCAGGTTAGAGCCATCGGTGCCAACACAGGTCGCGCCGGTGCACACGACTCTGGCGCAGCCCCTCCCAGTTGCGCCCACTCAGAGTGCAGGCCCGGTGCAGCCTGGGCAAGGACAGACCCCGGTTCCGTCCGTTCAAACCGCAGGCTCGGGGATGCTGATGCTAGCACAAACCGTGCGACCTGGCCTGGTGTGGCCTGAACCACAAGCGGCAACTGCCCCAGGTGGCCTTTTCCAGGCGGCAACCGTGGTTGGCTTGGGAGGAAACCCCCTCCCATTGGCTGCGTATGCGCCAATTGGTTCCTCCCAGATGGCGGCCACAGTTCTTCTGGGACAAAACCCCCACACGCTGGCCGCGCAAATACCTGGGTTTCCACAGGTGCCATCCCAGCCCCTTTCGGACAGGCTTTTAATAGATATCATGAGCCAGCTCACTGGGATCCACCAGGACTTGGTGGAGACCCATTTGGGAGAGACCCCCCACCCGGGGCAGACTGGCCCGGAAGTGCCTGTTCCGGCAACCCGGAAGGAGGCTGGGGTTCATCCTGCGGCGAAAGCGGAAGTGACGGCAGGGACGCAGATGGATTCTGGACAGGATACACCTGTCCCAGCGATGGTTCCGGTGGCAGAGGCGACCCCAGCGCGGCACGCCTATCTGGTCACTTCTACGCCAGCGCAGCAGACGACTTTAACTGATAACGTGCCAGTGCAACCAGTGGGGCCCCCCAACGTTCTACCTGTGCCACTGCCTTCTCTGCATTCCACTCCGAGCTCCGCCGCCGTGCCGTCTCTCGGCACAATGTCTACATCCGGCCAAACTCTGTCATTTGTGATAAGGCTCATGGAACAGCCCCAGTCTGATGACTCAGAAAGCGAATTAGATGAAGTGCCTGCTCCAGGGTGAAAAGCTGCGGTGGCAGGGCGGCAAAAGAAGCGCCTTCTTCAGAACCACCCTTGGACCTTCCCAGACTGTACGGTGACGGTGCACCCAAGAAACCCCCAGGGTTTCTGGGAATCGGTAAAGTCGGGTGCTCTGGAGGCGGGAGATTGGAATCATTTAGAAAAAATGGGGATGCCAGGCCAGACAGGAGACCCTGAAGAGA
The DNA here is from genome assembly GCA_024500445.1 of Entomyzon cyanotis. NCBI lineage: Eukaryota > Metazoa > Chordata > Aves > Passeriformes > Meliphagidae > Entomyzon > Entomyzon cyanotis. Next base: position 1,892,346 of record JAKEPQ010000794.1, read on the forward strand.
ATCTGGTGGCTGCTACAGCACCTCTAGGAGGTGTACCAGCAGATCAAGGTGATACTAACACCCCGCAAAGGGATGCCCAAGCCTTTTCTGTGTTCAAGGCTCCCCCGAATTCCAGTCAGGAACACAGGCATGACTCCATTATGTGAAAAGTCGTGCAAGACTTGCAAACAAAGGTAGCACAACATGGCCTTTCCTCTCCAGAGGTAATGCAAATTATTAGAGTGATGAATACTGACCTGCTTGCTCCATTCGATGTTAAGCATTTGGGTCAAGTTCTGTTTCAGCCTGTGCAATATGCAGTTTTTGAGAATAACTGGAGAAAGCTGGCTGAAAAACACGCAATGCAGAATATGCACTTGCCTTCTGACGACCCTAGACATGCGGTTGGGGTGGATGACCTCATGGGAATAAATTTTTTTTCCAGCCCCGATCTCCAAGCTACTTGGGATCCTTGGATGCTGGAGCAGGCCCAAAAGATTGGTATGGGAGCCATCATAAAAACCATACACATGGCCGCCCAAAAACACGGTATTCGAAAATATCTCAGGGGCAGTCTGAGCTTTTCCTGACTTTTGTAGAGAAGCCAGGGGCAGCCCTGGAAAAGCAGGTGGAAGATGATTCATTGAGACAGCTATTGTGCAGTTAGCAAGAGACAATGCCAATGACAAGTGTAGAAAGATCATACATGCTCGACCAGGGGAACCTACACTTGCAGAAATGGTAGAAGCTTGCTCTAAGGTCAGATCAGGGAACCAAAAGAGGTCTGCCTTGGCTGCACTTGTGCCGCCTGGTCAGGCACCCCTTGACCGTGGACAAAAGCAGCCCAAGGCTGGGAACAAACGGAAACGAGCTAAATCAAAGCAGAAGGAAAATTTGGGGACCGGGATTCCCCAGTGCAGGAGGTGTGGTAGGCCAGGTCACTGTCCAGAATACTGCAGGTCTAAGTACCATGCTGATGGTCGACCTCTGTTGGGAAACGTGATGAAGAGTGCAAAAAGGGGGAGTTGCCCTACGACGCAAATGTTCCCTCAGAACAGGGCGATGACACAGGCCTACCCAGCCAATTTAGAGATGGCACCCAAGGACCAGCCTGGGTTGACGTCTACACCGCAAGGACAGTCGTCCTAGAATCTGGTAGTATCCATAGGGTTCCTTTGGATGCATATGGACTCCTAAGTCAGGGACTCAGTGCGCTGCCTGTGGGGAGACCTGATGTCACCCACCTATTGCGGTGGCTCTGAACCGGCTGGGACCGGAAGGCCGGCCGCAGGGGGCACAGTACCAGGAGGGGGGCAGCTGGGTATAAGTGGCTAGCCTGAGCTCTCCTGGTCATGGTGAGTGACCATACGCCCCTGCGGTCCAGAGATTAAATATGCACTAAAGATGCTAGTAATTGGCCCCGCAAACTCCCCCTCCCCTATCCCTTTTAAGGTTGTTAGTCTAGAAAGTTCTCCCCCAGTTGTTTCCCCATTGGACCCCTATTTTGTACCCCTCCCCATTGTTCTGTTATCGGTTTATACCCCTTTTTCTCTCCTCTCCTCCCACCTGTCTCTCCCTGGTTGGCTCCTTGGAGCCAACCACTCCCCTTTCTCAACCCTCAAAAACCCCTGTCCCGGAGTATTTGGGGCTCTCAGCCTCTGACTCTCTGCCCCCTTGCCACCCCTCGCTCCTTGTCCCCTTTACCCCCAATAAATGTCCCTGGAGAGTCCTAGCCTGGGAGTCTACATCTCTTATTTCTGACGATCGGTGAGAGAGAACTCACACACGACTTAACATAAGTCATAAAAGCAAGCTCCATTTTATTTCACTAAACGAGAAACTTATATACTGTTACAGATGTTTCTAATTATAGCTACACACGTATCTGCAGTTTGTTCTCACATAATCAGGGTTTTTCCTGATGACTCCCTTATTCTTTTCTCATAACACTTTTAACTCCCTAATCTTTCTCATGACATTCTTTTCACAGCTCAGAAGCACAGCTTTGTTCCCAGGTTTTAGCTTCTCATGACAGCCTGTTAGGATTTTTACTGAGGCCTGAGTATGCTGAGGCTTTGTTCACGCCTGCTCAACTAACACAAGTTTTGCTGGAAAACTGTGTTTTCCAACATATTTCCACCGGCTTCATCACCGGTTCCATCCCCCGAGCTACACTACACACTGCAGTGCCCTGCAGCGCCCGTGCACCGGCGTGTCCCAGCTGCGGACTGCACTCCTCTTTGCGGCTTGGAAGTGTTTGCCTGTGGAGAAGCAACGCTGCACCCATCAAGGGATTTTTGTCCACCCAGAAGTTATAGATGCTGATTTTACAGGCCAGATTCACGCTATGGTTTCCACGCCAAAACCTCCTGCCACTATTCCTGAAATGACTTACATTGCTCAATTAGTGCCTTTTGAGTCTTGTGTCCCCAGGGCAGAACAAAAAGTTTGCGGAGGTAGCGGCACTGGATCTCCAGAACTTCCGCAGGTCTGCTGGGCTGCAGACATTTCTAGTCAGAGGCCACAGATGACACGTACCCTCGTCCTGCCGAAAGCTCATCCACACCGGATTTGGCTCCAAGGTTTGATTGATATGGGTGCTGATGTAACGATTCTCTCCTCCTCTTCATGGCCTTCTTCATGGCCTCTAGCCCCTGTGGGATCGGCCATTGCGGGGCTAGGAGGAACCACACAGAGCCAACTGAGTGAACGACCTGTGTTGGTGAAAGACCCAGAGGGACACATGGCTACAATCCGGCCCTATGTTACTTCGGCTCCAGTAAACCTCTGGGGACGGGACGTGTTGGCATCCTGGGGGGTGCAGATTGGGACAAATTTTTGATAGGGGTCACTGTGTGCAAGGGCGCACCGTATTCTGTGCTATCTCTGAGATGTCTAACACACCGATATGGGAACCACAGTGGCCCCTGCCAAAAGAGAAATTAGTCGCCCTTTGTCAGCTGGTTCAGGAGCAATTGCAACAGGGATGCATTGAGCCTCCTACTAGTCCCTAGAATACCCCTGTTTTCGTAATTAAGAAAAAAATCGGGGAAATGGAGGCTGTTGCAAGATCTCTGGAAAGTTAATGCAGTGATGGAAAGCATGGGGACCTTGCAGCCTGGTATGCCCTCACCCACAATGATTCCCACAGGGTGGGAAATCCTGATCATTGATTTAAAGGACTGCTTTTTAACAATTCCTTTGCACCCTAATGACAGACCAAAATTTGCCTTTACTGTGCCTGCAATTAACAATGCCGAGCCTGTAAAGAGATTTCAATGGAACGTGTTACCTCAGGGCATGAAGAATAGCCCGACTATCTGTCAATGGTATGTCGCTCAAGCTTTGTCCGGAGTCCGCGAGCAGTTTCCAGAGGCACTCTGCTACCATTATATGGATGATATCCTGGTGGCAGCATCCACCCAGGACGAGTTGCAGAGGTGACAGCCTCGATTGCGCGCTGCCCTGCATTCCTATGGGTTGCAAGTTGTCGTGATGCGTTCTTCCCTCCCCTGACCCCGCCCCCTGACCCCTCCTGACTGGATGATGTGAGTCAGGACCGCCTCCCAGTCCAGGGATAAAAACCCCAGCAGGAGCCAGAAGGAGCTCTCTTTCGTCCCGGCCTCGATGGAGCTCCCTTCCTCCCTTATCTACCCTCTCCCCTCCACAGTCTCCCAACCTCTCCCCCTGTTACCCTAAATAAAGACACCATGGAGACCTGGAACGAGATAGCTGCCTTTCTAAACTTGCGACACTTCTGCGAGGACCGAGTCTGATCAGCCCCACAGTTCGTGGCCACGGAGAGCTCTCCCTGCGTGTTCCAGCTTTTGGGCAGCCCTCCCCCCGCAGCAGGGGGGGGGCTGCCCGAGGGTTTTGCACTGCTGCAGCAAGTGGCTGCGGAAAAAGTTCAATAGCAGCCTCCTTGGAAGTATTTGGGAGTCAAATTTTTGGATCAAACAATACAACACCATGAGGTGCGATTCACGGACTCCATTAATACCCTGAATGATGCCCAGAAATTGCTGGGTATCATCAATTGGTTACGTCCTTATTTAGGACTAGCCACCACACAACTTTCCCCGCTCTTTAATATTTTAAAGGGGGACCCTGATCTGAATTCGCCTTGGTAATTGACTCCTGAGGCGCGACGAGTGCTGAATGAGGTGCAGCAGGCTGTTTCTGCTCATCAGGTTTATCGAGTGGACCCTTCTGTTGATATCACTGTTTTCATTACTGCTCCAGACCTCCATCCTAAAGGTATCATTGGCCAGTGGAAAAAACAATGGGCTGACCCTTTGCATATCCTGGAATGGGTCTTTTTGCCTCATCAGCCAAAAAAGACAGCACCCACATTGTTTGAATTGATCGCTTGTCTGATAATTAAATACCGTCATTGGTGTTTACAATTGATGGTAGCGGATCCTGCAACTATTGTTGTTCCGGTATCGCGGGACAACTTTGAATGGAGCCTTGCTAATAGCACTCCTTTGCAAAGTGCACTGCAAAACTTCTCAGGGCAGATTGCTTACCACCTGCCCAGCCACAAATTGCTGCAGCTGGCAAATTCAACCAGTTTCACTTTGCAGCCAAAGAACAGTCGGGTGCCAGTTCACGGACCCACCGTCTTCATGGATGGTTCTGGGAAAACAGGAAAGGCCATTGTTACCTGAAAGGAGGGATCTGAGTGGCAAGTGCTGAAAGGCCACAAGTCAGGCTCTGCCCAGCTGGTTGAATTGAAGGCAGTTGCCATGGCTTTTCAGCGGTTCTCTCAGGTACCTTTGAATTTGGTCACTGCCTCTGCTTACATAGCAGATATAACTAAATGTTTAGATTGTTCACTTCTAAAGGAAGTCAATAATGCGGCTCTGTTTTCACTATTGCAAACTTTGTGGAATGCATTTCAAGTTCGAGCGCCCCCATATTACATTTTGCACATTCGAAGCCACACCAACTTACCAGGTTTTATAACAGAAGGCAATTCCAGGGCTGACATGCTAGCCAACCCTGCGTGGATGGCACCTCAGCCTGACAAAATTGCACAAGCCAAGGCATCGCACAATTTCTTTCATCAGAGTGCACATACCCTGCAGAAGCAGTTTCAATTGACGCCAACTGAGGCTCGTGACGTTGTCAGCGCTTGTGCCGATTGCCGCGGGCTCGCTGCACCTCTGCCACCGGGGGTAAACCCCAGAGGCCTAAAGGCCTTGCAGCTCTGGCAGACGGATGTGACGCACATCCCTGAATTTGGCTGATTCAAATATGCGCACGTGTCTATTGACACTTTCTCCTCGGCCATGTGGGCGTCTGCTCATACTGGAGAAAAGAGCCGCGATGTCATTGCCCATTGGAAATTGGCTTTCTCGGTCCTGGGCGTGCCATCTACCATGAAAACCGATAATGGTCCTGCCTACGCCTCGCAGATGACGCGGCAGTTTTTGCACCTATGGGGTGTAGACCATGAATTTGGTATTCCGCATTCTCCTACTGGCCAAGCCATTATCGAATGCGCTCATGGCACTTTGAAGCGTGTTTTGGAAAAGCAAAAAGGGGGAATGCATGGAGAAACCCCACAGAGCCAACTGGAAAAATCTTTGTATACAATTAATCACCTCACAGTGCCACCAAATTCGAATAATCCTGTTATCTTGAACCATTTTCTCTCATTGCAGTCATCAGCCGAGACGCACTTGCCCTGCGCAAAGGTCTGGGTATGGAGTCTACTTACTAACACCTGGGAAGGCCCACATGAGCTTATTGCTTGGGGTCGTGGGTATGCTTGCGTTTCCACAGATACTGGGGTACGACGGCTGCCTGCAAGGTGCATTCGCCCTGACCTGCGGCTCCAGAGACAGAACCGGCAACTTCAAAATGATGACCAGAATGCAGAACATCAACTGAATGATCCTTCTGATGATGGTCAGCATATCGACCATCAGGCAGATGGTCCTTCCACAAGCAGAGACTGAACTTTAAGTTTCCTTTGTTATGGAGTCAGAAAGCAAGGGCTTTGAAAGCTATGTTTAGAATTCATTTTGATAGAATTGTGATATAGAATTAAGTTTTTGTAGATGCATCACCCATTGTCGCTGTTGGACCGCTAGCGGAGTGAAGAGTCGAGACCTTTCGAGTGCATGAAAAAAGATCTGTTTTTATTATTTATTTAGCGATTTATATAGACATCAGAGGGTCATTCGGATCGGACAAATTTAATCCTCCCTCAGGGACTGATTGTTCCAGGCGTGAACCGCCTGTATCCAAAAGGCCATTTCAATAACATAAAAACTTTATCTATTTGTAAAAACATAGAAGAAGAAGAGAAAAGTTCCCATGGGAATTGATCTGTGTTGCCACAACCCATGGTATTGCTGGAGAATCTCTCTGTCCACCTTAAATCAGCATCTGGTTTGGGCTCTGTTCGGTAACTGGCCACTACCGAGCAGACCCCTTATCAGTATTCAATTTAGGCTCTGTTTGGTAACTGGCCATTACCAAGCAGATCCTTTATGCTGAGTTTGTTCTCCCTTCTGCAAGGGACCTACAGAGGATCCCAAGCAATACCTTTTGGTTTTTAAACAACAAGGGGGAGCTGTGACTCTACAGATTCTCTCTCATGGGAAACTTTCCCTTCTCTCGCTAGGTATGAGAAAACATAGATAAACACTATGGGAACAGTGCATGTTTTGGAATGGGTGTTGAGACACCTCGGCCAATCACCCCGGGGGTGGGTGACCACTGGCCAATCAGAATGCTTTTCTTTTCTGTATAAAAGTCAGATTTCATAAATAAAGCTGCTTCTTCTTCGCTCGGACACTGCTGCTGTTTGCTGGGTTTCTTTCCATTATTGGTTCAACAGCAACAAATTAAATGTCATTTATTGATTATAAAATAAAAATGGATTAGGAATAAGGATAAATACATCAGTGGATGTTTTCTGAACGCTGAGTACTCCTCTTATAACTTGTTTTTAAAAGAATTCTATTTTCTACCTGGACACATATTTACAACTTGCTTCTCAGTGTGGTCGTAGGGACAAACATCAGTCTATCTGCTTTGTCAACACTTCAGAAGATGTGTGGATGTTCCATTAGTGAGCCAGAAACCAGTATTAACTTGTTGTGTTTTAATTTCTTACAGACTTGCAATACCATGTATTCTGATACACAAAGCCTTTAATTTTTTTAAACTTTTGATAGTGACTAACTGGTCCATAAAATTGAATTATTGACTCAGAGAAGCTTCCCATTCTTTTACATTGCAATTAAATACAGATAAATGTCTCTGCCTAGGTGATGCAACTGAGTTATAGTGGGGGAAAAAAAAAGATTGAGTCAAGAATATACCTTTTAGGAATGGTTAGCATGAAATTTTCAAATAGCCCTATGTAGGGTGTGAGATTTGTTATGGTAACCCAGGATAGTTCACCTCCCCTGCCTGAGTATTGTAAGAGTCCCAAGCACATCCTATTTCATTCTCATGGTAACCCAAGATAGTTCACTTCCCACCCCTCCACAATTGCATATATCCCTGCATGGGTGCCAACTTGGCAGCCAGCTGTGGATCTCAGAATTCGGACAACAGCACCTGCATTGCATCAGAGAGTTCGCTAATGAGCAAAACAAGACATTGCATATATGTGATATGTTAATCAGTGCAAGTTTTATTATTCACCCCTGTGGTGATTTCCTTTGAGCTTCACTTCCTAGCAGGGCTCCACTGTGTCAGGTCCCCATTTGACTAGCATCAGTGTCCCAGGGCTCCCACCACGGTAATGCTGCACTTTCATTAAAGCAAATTATTTCAGTTGCTAAGTGCTGTGCCTCATCCCTGGGGAAACTGCACCTGCTTTTTGCTCATAACACCATAACTTAAAAATCAAGTCAAAATGATCTATTAATGAAAAATAACCTTTTCTGTATCATGATGTATTTAAATTCTAGGTTTTGATGTTTAAATTTTTCTTATTTGTCCTCCCACTGTTTTAAAATCCTACATGATTTCCATCAGATTCCCTAAACATAATAACCCTTGAAGAGAACAACAGCATAGAAAACCTTGGCCTAAAAGGTATATATTTTGAGAAATAATGGAATAAACTTGAGCAGTTTTCTTAAACATTATGGATAGGTAAGCAGAAATTGTTTACAAATCTTGACTATAATGAAAGAACACTAGTGTGCACAGCATTGTTAATTTATGTTAATTAATAGATTTGAGTTACTATTGAACATTTTGTAGATGTGCCAACTTTCTTTACTGTATTCCCAGTAAATATTTCAATCCAGTGCAAGTACTCATATGAAAGATCATGTAGTGACTCTTCTAAAGAGGCTGTAATATGTATACCTGTGCTTTTGCTAGTATGTTTTCCATGCAGAGTTCAATGTATTAAGATGACCTGTTATCCATAATTTTGTTGTTAGAGAAAACATATTGCAGCTAGTTTTCATAGACAATGTTCTTTAAAATCACTATAAATAATTAAACTTTATAGAACAAGAACAGCCTTCACGAGAACATGGGTACATGTCACCACCCAAAACAAAGACACGTGGGCGGCGTGTGTTTTATGGAATATTTTGAGGATAGGCATGTGTGAAAAAAAAAGAAATAAAATGCCATAGAAACAGATGCAGAGAAGATACAGAACCCCATATACAAGCCTAAATGTGGGAGGTTGGGGAATTTTCTCCATTCTGTTGCTAAGAAACTAACGATCAGATACTTAAGAGACAAAAGATGTAGCTGAGGTATGGTGAGGGAAGGGGGACACCTGGCTACAGGTAACTTTACTACTTGTTTGCTGGGCACTGGAGGGAGAACAGTGAAGCTGCTGTCTTCCTTTCGCTGTGACTGCGGAAAGTCCGGCTCTGCACTGCCTTCTCTTCCTTGCTGGGTGAGCCTCTGTTTGGGAAAAAGAATGGGATTCCGATCCTCTTCCCCCTCCCGGAGGGTGCGTCTCCCCGGCTGCGTTCGCAGCTGCTGCGGAGGAGCCCGGATGTCGCTGCCCCATGTTCCCGCTGGCCAGAACGCATTGTGGCTTCTGCCATAACTGCGGAGTTTCTGTCACCTTTCGCTTGCTGGCCTGGGTGAGCCAGCCCTGCAGTTCCAGTTTGCTGCTTTTGAGCTCCCTGCACCCCATCTTGCTGTCCAGCCCGTCTGCCATTATCCACGTGAGGCAGGGAGCTGACCTCGCGCCACAGCGCCAGCTGCAGCTGCTCGGGAGTCATCGCACCTGCCCTGCCCAGAGCCCAACAGCGCCCCTGCTAGCTGTGACTGGAACGTCACCAAAGGGAAAAGTGTCTGGCAGCTCAGAGCAGGCTGCCACCGAGTTTTCTGGTTTTTGTTTGTTGTTGCTACTGTTGTTGTTGCTTGTTTGCCTCATTATAGATACTAGTAAAGAGCTGTTATTCCTTTTCCCATCTCTTTGCCTGAAAGCCCTTGATTTCAAAGTTATAATACTTCGGAGGGAAGGGGGTCATATTATCTATTCTAAGGGAGGTTTCCACCTTTCTTAGCAGACACCTGTCTTTCAAACCAAGACACTGAGCAATCAGTGGGGATGTAGCTCTAAGAAAAAGGGAGCAAGAGAGATTCAAGGTGACTGTCAAGCAAAAAGAACTTGAGACATTGAGTGAAATTTTCCCATAGTTTCAGAGGAAAAGAATATATGCACAGTCTTTATAAACAGAGAGCATCAAAATATCTGATGCCATCATATATTGTTTTCTGACAGAGACTATCCACAAGCCATCCAAGCCAAAGGAGGTAAGACTACATTTCCAATTTTAAAGACAGTTGCCTTCTAAATAGATCTATAAATTACAATAACCTGTCAGCATTTAAAATAATTTTCCTGACAGAAAAATATGTACACATGCCCCATAAAATATTTTTATACTTTCATTCACTAGATAATTTTCCTGAAGTTACTCATTGCTTTCAGACCTTCCATGGTTCCATTGCTGTTTCTCCTCATTTCCAGACTTAAGTCAGTCTTGTGTTTACTCCAGGCTACACTAGTGATCACTCTCTTCTGTTCAAACTGCTCGTTTATCCTGCATTTCCTTGGACAATGTTTATCTTTTCTCTGCTATTAGACTGTGCTTTCCCTGATGTTTTGGATTGTTTCCTTCTCACTTGCTCCCAAAGATAGAGGCAGCATAAAAAAGCCCTTATTTTCCTTCTTTTCCTTTTTTGATTCTTCTTCATGGGTAAAAAGTAATCCAAACTATGAATCTCTAGCTGTTTCTCTTAAATAATCCATTGGATTAAAAGCTGATCTCTCTTTAAGTAATGATCTTACTGATTTTATTTTTTATTTTAATCATGTTTACAGACTAGTCAAATGCCTATAGAGGCGAAATAAGCACTTACTATGTCTTTGAGTAGAAGGTGAATGTAAAATTTGCTTTGGTGGGTATGCTATTTTAATACTATAGAAAAGGTATCTGTGTTGAATAGTGTTTGGATAAAAAAGTCAGCTAAATAAGGGATAATCTGTTGGTAAATAGATTAATTATAAAGCCTACACTATAAAATTAGCATAAAAAGTACTCACATGAAAAATACTGTTTGGAAACATTGTTATAGATGTGTAGACTTGAAAATAGGATCTTTACATTTTCATTTTTTTCAGACCTAGTTTCAGAAACTTCATTTAGACTATGTAAATGTGCTGTGTTTATGATTGTCTGTTAAGAGCTTAGCATATTTCTTATACTATGAAAACTTGGATGTTTCCACGTAATCTGAAGTACTGAAGTTGACTGTCCATTACCAACCCTGTGAGACCAACCTGACCTCGCGCCACAGAGCCACCTGCAGCTGCTCAGGAGTCATCTCACCTGCCCTGCCTGGCTGGGAGCTCAACAGCGTCCCTGCTGGTTGTGACCGTGACTACACCAAACGGGAAAGTGCTTGGCAGCCCAGGGACATCTGTCACCAGGTTTCTGGTTTTTGTTTGTTGTTGCTATTCTTGTCATTGCTTGTTTACTCTGTTATAGATACTAGTAAAGAACTGTTATTCCTTTTCCCATATCTTTCCCTGAAAGCCCTTGATTCAAAAGTTAAAATAATTCAGAGGGAAGGGGGGGTCACATTCTCTATTCTAAGGGAGGTTTTCCACCTCTCTTAGCAGACACCTGTCTTTCAAACCTAGACAGATTTTGGCACCCAATGTGGGGCTCCAGGGCATTGGGAGAAAAAGGAATAACAGTTTCTGGGAGACCTATTTTAGTGTGTTGAACATAAAAACCTCATTAAGTGGCACCATGTTGTCCAGCATACCTTGGTTTGGCTGGCACATACTCATGACCACAGTTTTCCCATTCGCAGCTCCCTATCTAAACATGGGTCCTATAACTAAGGCTGTTGTGGCTGTTATCCAGTTTGCACAATGGGCCAATAAGGTGAGGAATTTATGGATTTTTAACTTCCTTTGGACGGCTGGCACATGGTTACAGGCCTTTAACACTGTGAGTACATGCTTTTGGAGTGTGTTTAGTAATGGTACCTTTTGTGAGGAGATAACACTAGGGGAAGTTTTTCTCAACCCTTCACCCATTTCGTTGGGCCTACCCTACCAGTGCTCGAAGGGTTCAGATACTCTCTAAATGCTAATGACACCATACAGCGGTTGCTGTTGCTGATAGGTCTATTCCACTTTGCATTCCGGGATAAGGTGAGACTGCCCTGGGTAACCACTCTAACAGCTGCCCCAGGGAATAGGATTGCAGCAACAGAGCCCAGGGCTGTCCCAGAGCCTGGGGATACCCCTGAGCCTGACCCCGCCCCATGGCCTGACCCTGCCCAACAGCCTGCCTCAGAAACGAATCGCCCAGAGTGGGTGGGAGTGCTAGTGGAGGAGATACACAAGACACACCAGATGCTGAAGGAATACATCTCCCTAGCAAGTGGGAAACCCTCTCCTCTCCCCAAAGGGAAAGAGTCTGATGGTGCAGCAGTGGATCCCACAGATGTTACAACCGTCCAGGTTCCAGCTGAACCAGGAGAGCAGCCACAGCCAGCAGCAGTTGCCCCTGTGGTGCATATGAAGTATAAGACCAAATCAGTACGCCCAGTTAATGATGATGGGGAGCCAGGGCCCTCACAACCAGCAGTGGAGTCTGAGCCCATAATCATCACCGAGTCCCTGTCGTACGACAGTATCCGTAATCTGTGAAATAACGTTATGCAATTAGGGCGCGAGGCTTTCTCAACCTGGTTACTTTGGGTTTGGGACCTTATGGGCCCAGGCGTGCAGCTGGATAGTAATGAGGCAAGGAATTTGGGATCCTCGGCCCAGGACCCGGGTGTTGACAAGGTGTTCGTGAGGGAGTCAGGGCCCCTTTCTCTCTGGGAGAGACTTTTAATGAGTGTAAGAGAGAAGTTTGTTCACAAAGACAGAATGCAGGAGTGCTACCGTAGACTGCCCTGAAAGACCATTTAGGAAGGGATCCAACGGCTAAGAGAAGCGGCAGTATTGGAGGTACTTTTTGGGAGGGACGGACAGCATGAAAATGATCCTGACAGGGTCAAGTGCACAGGGCAAATGTTGTGGAACCTGGCAAATCTAGGGCCATCCCAATATGCCACCTTCATTGCAACAATTAACGCCGATGACAACCGAGAGACAGCGGGTTCAGTAGCTGACAAGCTCAGATATTACACAAGTTTGATCAATGGCCCGATGCAGGCTCAGGTCTCTGCTGTGGTTAAGGAGTTGAAAGAGGAGATGAGGGAGTGGAAGGAGGAGGTGAGGGAGGAGGTGAGGAAAAACAGTGTGGCACCAGTGAGAGTCACAGGCCCCAACACCGGAGCCCGACATCCCCCAGCTAGGGAGAGAGGGTACACCCCACGAGCTGAGTCGTGGTTCTTTCTGCATGACCATGGGGAAGACATGAGAAGGTGGGATGGGAAGCCCACTTCTGTCCTGGCAGCACAGGTGCATCAGCTTAAGGAGGAAAATGCTAGCTGAGGGGTGTTGTAACGTGTATATGTTGTAACGTGTGTCCTCTCCCTGATCCCTCCCCCTTGACCCTTCTGGACTGGCTGATGTGAGCCAGGACCGCCTCCCAACCCCACGGATAAAAGCCCAGCAGGACCCGGAACCCGGCCTCTTTGATTCTAGGCTCTATGGAGCAAATATCTGCCCTCGGCTCTCCTCTCCCCTCCCCCACTCCCCAGTTCCCTCCCTTATTATCCCAATAAACCACATGGAGCCTAGAATGAAAACAGCTGCCTTTCTAAACCTGTGACGCTTCTACAAAGACCTAGTCTGACCAGTCCCACCGCTCGTGGCCAAGGAGAGACCATCCTGCGTGTTCTGGTTCTGGGGCAGCCCTCCCCCCCGCAGCAGGGGAGAGCTGCCTTTAGGTACTGCACTGCTGCAGAGGGGGTTCCACTAAAGTGAAGGTAGCCTCAGCTTCCCGTGGCTGACCTGCTAGGTAAAACAGAAGTGAAGAGGATGGGTCAGATTCCCTTGAAGGAACCTCTGGAATGTATGCCCAGGAAGGGAATAACCAGGGCTAGAGGGGCCCTGCTGCTAGCCAGGTAGAGGTACGGGAAAACCGCGTCTTTTGGACTGTGTGGATTCGATGGCCTGGTACATCAGGGCCACAAAAATATGAAGAATTAGTTGATACAGGAGTGCAGTGTACCCTAATGCCATCGGAACTTGTGGGGGCAGAATCCATTTCTATTGCTGGGGTGACGGGGGGGATCACAGCAGTTGACCCTGTTGGAAGCCAAGGTGAGCCTGACTGGGATGGAGTGGCAGAAACATCACATTGTGACTGGTCCAGAGGCCCTGTGTATTCTGGGCAGAGATTTCCTCTGGAACGGCTATTTCAAAGACCCAAAAGGACTCAGATGGGCTTTTGGAATAGCTGCTGTCGAGGCAGAGGGCGTGAGGCAATTGAACATCTTGCCTGGATTATCAGAGAACCCTTCTGCAGTTGGACTTTTGAAGGTGGAGGAACAACGAGTACCAATTGCCACCTCAACAGTGCACCGCCAGCAATACTGAACAAATCGAGATGCTGTGGTTCCCATCCACAAGATGGTCTGTGAGCTGAAGAGCCAAGGGGTGGTCAGCAAGGCCCACTCATCCTTTAACAGCCCCACCTGGCCTGTGCGCAAATCTGATGGAGAATGGAGATTGACTGTGGACTATCATGCATTAAATGAGGTGACTCCACCGCTGAGTGCCGCCGTGCCAGACATGCTGGAGCTCCAGTATGAGCTGGAGACCAAGGCAACAATGTGGTATGCCACTCTTGACATTGCAAATGTGTTGGAATATATGAATGTTTCTTAAGCTTAATTCAACTGTGTGAGCTACTCTAAAGTGCCTTTCCCAGAAGATAACAGAGTGTAAAGAGCCAAAAAATGTGAGCATCATAAAAGATTGTAAAACAAGATAAAGCAGTTGCCTAGACAGAACCTTAGCTAATGCTTAGAGAGCATGATAAAAGTTTATAACCAATTAGCAGAGTAGATTAAGGCGTGAACTTAAAGCTTTTATCCAATTATATATACCAGTGTATTACGTAAACAGTGCTTTTTGTATATAATAATGCTTGCTTCCTAAAATAAAGGGACATGACACCGATATTTCTATGAAGATGTGTGTTATAGTCGGGTCAACCCCCAACTTTTGGCGCCCTGGAACAGGGACTCCGGACATTATGCTTCGAGCATGTCTGTACTCAGAGTACGTATATTTGCGAAGCCGCCAGAATATCGCATCGGTAAGGCGGTGAAAGCAGGGGGGTCGCAGCGGAGAATGCCGGCTGGAGATGGGAAGTCACAGCCAAGGTGAGGAGGTCCACTCCGCACCGTGAAGCATGGTCATAGGGCTTGCAGCGGCACAAAAAATTTGCTCCTTAATATTCTTGCCGAGCAAGAAGAGAGAGTACAGAAGAAAGAACTAGATAAAGTGACTTCCTATATTTGGAAGCACAGTTTCCCTAACAGAATGGCGGGGGGGTCAGTAAGTGCCAGCATGGAGTGCCCGGAGCGCAGCAAAAGCTCAGCTCCCCGCTAGCCTGCGGCGGGCAGTGCCGCAGCAGTACTGGCACCAGAACCGAGGGTGCGAGGAGCGGGGCTGCGCCTCCTGCTCGCTGGGATCGTCACCGGCAGCGAGACCAGGACTGCCCCGCTGCGAGTCCCGGGGCCGCCGCTCAAGAAAACAAGGGAGCCCACGGTAAGCGAGCAGCTCCGCATCCTCTTCCCCGGCGAAGCAGCCCCCGATAAAAAGTGCTGCTGTATTTTGGACCTCTGTGCCATGATCACATCCCGCACAGCCTGAGATCTGAGATCCGAGCCCTCCGCCCAAGCCGCCTGAAGAGCAAAAGACCTTGCCCCGAACAGCTGTGGGCAAGACAAGCTCAGCGCTGAGAGTGGAGCAAGCACCTCTCCCCAGGTTCCCCTGCTACCAGCAACTAGCCCCTTAAAGCCACAGCAAATACCGCAACTAACACAACAACAGTCCTGTTGGAAAACACAATTTTCCAGCAAAACTTGTGTTAGTTAAGCAGACCATATACAGGCCGCAGCACTTCGCTTCCCTGAGAATGCTTCGTGGGAAGGTGCCGGGGGGGTGCAGCTGTGCCTGTATGCTTTCAGAGTACCGTGAGAAGTATGCTGGGAGTGAACTAGTGATTAACAAAGAATGAGGGAGAAAACCCTGTAGATGTGAAAACAAACTGCAGATACGTGTGTAACTATAATTAGAAACATCTGTAACAGTATATAAGTTTCTCGTTTGGTGAAATAAAATGGAGCTTGCTTTATGACCCACATTGGGCCGTGTCGCTTGCTCTCTCTTGCCTTTCGTCAAATGGTGATCTCCGACGTGATACGGAGATACAGGTAGCAGGACTTAGGACCCTGCTCCGAGAAGCGACGACCACGGACAGTGGCAGCAGAGTTTACGACCCTGTCCCAGAAATCGGCAAGAACGGAGAGGTACCGGAGCAGCGCCAGTGAGCCAAGGTCATCGCCCCTGCTTGGGAGGGGGTTGATCCGAGGGCTCGGGCTGAACAAGTTCCGCTTCCGTAAGGGCTATAACCTCGGTAAAGCTGCATTTGGCGACCGCGGAAGATAGAGAGACGCCGGCGGCAACCAAGGCACTTTAAACCCAGCTGGACCAAAATGGAGACGGAGGTAGCCCAATGTTTATTGTTATGCTTTTTAGAAAAGCATGGACTAAGTAAAGGTGCTCTATCGCAGTTAGCTGGCCTAATGGTGGTGGGACAAGCCTATGGATTTTTTACAAATCCTCTTACAGTATTCAAAGTAAAAGAGTGGATAAATTATGGAGCTAGTTTGCTTCTAGAGAGTAATAAAATTGCAAAAAAGCTTGGCAAACCATGGAGTAAAGTCATAGCCTGCTTACAGCAACATGCAGCAGAGCGAGAACTTACAAGGGTGACAGCACAGAAAATAGCAGCCGCAGAGAGCAGAGAAAAACCTTAGAGTTTCTGTCCTGCTTTTAACATGCAAAAGACTCCGGCAGCCGCGCAGCCGGGGGAGCCCCCCCGCTAGGGGGGAGGGGGAATCGTAGCTCTCCCTCGCTGCCACCGCTAGAAAAAAGAGAGCGCTCTGAGCCACTGCCAGGAGTTGAAAATACAAAGTTACCCGATTGGATGAAAAAACTGTTCTTGTGTCAATGTATCATAGAATTTAGCAACTTTACAACGAAAAACATCTTAGCTGCTTTATTTGAAAGTGCCACTGTTGAGTTTTTGCCAGAACAACTGAATACGATGCTGGGGAGAGCTCAAGTAACACGGGTAAAGCACCAAAGTAACCAACAATCAGCCCGTTGTTATCGGTGTGGCAGCAAAGAACACATACGAAAAAATTGTAACGAGAAAGTTTGGTGTTCCTGCTGCAACAGAGATACTCACAGCACAGAAGCTTGTAAAAGCAAAAAAGACAAACAGAAAGCGACCGGCGGCCGCGCAGCAGCAATGGCCCTTGCCCTCCACCACACGCCGCCTGAATGCCACACAGAGAGACCTGTAGCAGAAGTTGCTCCAACCACGGTTTCCGGTCAACTGGCAAGGAAAGTGGAAGTCGCAGAGGGTACCCTGGTAGGCGGAGCCGCGAGCCATCCACGCCTCCTTCACCGCCCCAACTGCTATGGCTGTGGTGAGATCCTAAACTCTACCCCTCCCCAAGGATGAAGAGATGATTGACAGCTTCAGCAGCGAACCAGAATTAACCAACAGCGTTGCCAGCAGAAACAACACACTGATACTGGAATCGGAGGTGCGCAGACCCGAGCGAAAGCCTGGAGCAGCTCTGCCGCCTTTGCCCCGCTTCGCTTTCTCTTGTTCCGTTCCCTTCCCAAAGAGTCCTGTTCAAAGCCTTAAAAATCAATCTAATGGAGTTGTTTCTCCTCGTAGTCATGGAGAACTTTCAGGAGTTCTTCCCTTTTGCTCTCTAGCTGCAGATACAAATCTTTGAACACGTTCTCCAGCTGTTCTCCCCAAGATCTCTAATTATTCGCTTTGCCGGGTGAAACACCCATTGCCAAGTGTCAGCCGCCAACCAGAGTTAACCAGCAGCACAGCCTTGCTATGGCTTGATCTGGTGCAGCTTCATGACTATTCAACCTTTCTAGAGTTCCAGGAAAATGTCTCTGAGCTTGGCTCCTTCCGTAAGCACTTGTCCTGGCAGACCTTCACCGCCTGCTGCAGCTCAGCAGCCAAAACTCCCTGAAAATGTCCAGGCACATGGAGCAGATCGGCTCTTCCTTCAGCCCGGCTGCACCGACACCGAGACCAAAACTTATTTCCAGCTTTTTACTGATAAAGAAGCATTGTAACAATATATTATCCTGATAAAAAATGACACCTTAATTGCTAAAGCCTTGAACAAAAGCTGAATTTTGCTAAAGTGTTGCTTAAAACAGTGTTTGTGTGTATGTGTGAATATTGCAGGCCTGCTGAAAGTGTTGTTTTACCTTTTTGAGTGTTTTAATGTGTAGATGAAACCTGTAACTGCTGAGAGTGTGGTTTTGATTTCTTGAGAGTTTTGATGTGTGAATGAAACCTATGAGTAAAGTTCTACTGAATAGTTTAAGTTACCAGTTAAGTGCCTTTGGTTAAGTATAGATTCTGTTAAAGTTAAGTAATATTGAATTTAAATTCTATTAAGTTTTAGATTCTGTTAAAGTTAAATTCTATTAAGTAATATTAAGTGATGTTTATTTTAAATTCTGTTAAGTTTTAAATTCTGTTAGAGTTAAGTTTTGTTAAAGTGATATTAATTTTAAATTCCATTATAGTTAAGTCCTATTTGTTAGTTTTAAATCCAATTTTTTAAAATTAAACTTTATACATTTTCAATAATATTAATTTTAAGTTTTAAATTTGTTAGTTTATATTATTATTCACAAAAGCCTTTGCAGTTTTATCTTCCTTAGTTAAAGTTAAATGATAATGTCAACTATTTTCAAATATTTCATCTCACCTTATATAGTTATCTACAAAAATAGTAACATGTTAAGACACTCTCCTTATTGATATTAATAAAAGCTTGTTTATAAGATGTTCTAAGAAAACCCTCCTACTTAGGGCCTAGGCTCTGGCCAAGCCTCAGTCCTAACTAGCTGGGAAATATGCCATGAGTCCCAAGTGTTCTGCACCAAAATGTGATCAAGTAATTTTGACTTGCCAAATTGACCTTATAAAAGCTAAACCTTCTTCCAGGTAACCTTAGAGTCCTTACCCGAGAAAAGTTCTCCAAGCTTTACCTGTGAAGTGAATGTTTTCAGCAATGACAGTTCCTAGACCGTGGCAACATAACTAAATAACTAGTGATATTTCCTTAAGTAAATTTATAATAATTGTAATAATAAAAATTACTTATAGCAAAGCAAATTAATCTGATAACAGACAACGTCTGTTCTCACAAACAAAACGGGGGAATTTGTTGGAAAACACAGTTTTTCAGCAAAACTTGTGTTAGTTAAGCAGACCATATACAGGCCGCAGCACTTCGCTTCCCTGAGAATGCTTCGTGGGAAGGTGCCGGGGGGTGCAGCTGTGCCTGTATGCTTTGAGAGTACCGTGAGAAGTATGCTGGGAGTGAACTAGTGATTAACAAAGAATGAGGGAGAAAACCCTGTAGATGTGAAAACAAACTGCAGATACGTGTGTAACTATAATTAGAAACATCTGTAACAGTATATAAGTTTCTCGTTTGGTGAAATAAAATGGAGCTTGCTTTATGACCCACATTGGGCCGTGTCGCTTGCTCTCTCTTGCCTTTCGTCACAGTCCCAGCAGGAAACAGCAGTGCAGCACTGACACGGAACATCTCCGGGGAGCGGTGAAAGCCCGGAGCTCCCCCCTGAGCATCCCGTGCCGGCGCTCCCAGCCCTCAAAGGGAGCCCCGGTCCTGCCCGGTCTAGCCCAGCTTCCCTGCACCAGCCTGTAACGATTGCTCCCCGAGAAAGCAGAAGAAGCTGCCCAGAAGAAGCAGCGCCGGGAGCGGCGGTGCCGCTCCCCTCGCCCCCCCACTCTCCCCCCTGGCCCCTGCATGAGCCCAGCGAAGTAAAAAGAAGTCAGTAGCAAGAGCACAGCCAGACGAAACGTGAGAAAAGAGAAAAAATACCAGCTTCTCTAAGAAAACTGCAGCAAATGGCTGTTTTTATAGCACTGTTCAGTAGCAAAGAACACTTTGTAAATGTATTTTCAAAGTACCCTGTTAGTTAGTGCAACTAAGTTATATTTTAAACTTGTTTCCAGCTTTTTACAAATGAGAAAGCATCGCAACAAAACAATTGTCCTAATGAGTGATAACACCATAATTAATGAAACCTTGAACAAAAGCTAAATTCCTTGCTAAAGCAGTTTTAAAAGTGTTTAAGTATACCTCAGCAAAGTTAATTTTTTAAGCTATCTCCTCAAATCATCATTTATCGTTATGTGCATAATATCTTAGTTTATGAACCAGCTCAGTGTTTTAAACAAATTTAGTAGAGCCCTTTTTAGAATATTTAAAGTGAATATTAACTAAACAAAATATAGAGGTATAGCAATTAACCTTAAATCCTTATGTCAAAACATCGAATAATTTACAAAAAGTTATTAAGTGCAATCAGCTGTGTGAAATTCACACTAAGCTTAACCCCATGAATGTTATTTGCAGAAACATCCAAAACAACTACCTCACTAAATTTAAAGAAATGTTTTTGTTTACAAGTATTACTTAAAACAATGTCTGTGTGTATGTGAGTGTGACAGTACTACAGCAAACATGCTAAAAATGCTGTTTTAACTTCTTAAGTATCTTAAATTTGTAAATAAGGCCTATAAGTGAAGCTATACTATGTTATAGTAATTTTATATAAATCAACTACTAAATAGTTTAAGTTACCTGTTAAGTGCCATTGAAATTAAGTTCAAATAATACCTTAATGAGCTTACCTAAAACAAAAGCTAAACAAAGTTAAGAGAATAAAAGCATTTAAATTTATTAAAAAGCCTTCAAAGTGCATTTAAGGCAGACAAAGCCCGAGTAAAAAGCTACACCTGAAATAGATGATAGCTCCCGAGTTTTTCATATTTTATAAGTTCTATTTACTTAAATATTGAGTTTTAATCCTCCAATTACAGCTTCAAGCAAAGATGTTAATTACTGCAAGTTTGCTCCCTACAGTTATCTGTTGTTTACATATCTTGTAGCCTGAGTCAGTAAGCTGTCCTTGAAATTCGAGTTTAAAAGAATTGTTTTATCTAAAAAATCTGAGAACAAGAGCTCTAATATCCTATATAGTGTCCAAAGTTATACTCAAAAATCACAAGTACACAAAAAACATAAAAGCTAAAAGTCCCAAAGCATCACGAATGATGTTAATTTTAAATTCTGTTAAGTTTAAATTCTATTAAATTCTGTTAAAGTTAAATGAGTTTACATTTTATTACAAGTACATTGTGTTAAGTTTAAGTCAAGTTAAGTTTAAACAATTGTTATTTTAAATTCCATTGAGTTTTAGTTCAATTAAGACTAAGTCTGTTCAATTTGAGTGTTGCTCAGTTTAATATTTATTATTTTTTAAGTTCTGTTACTTTTATCTTCTGTTAAATTCTATCAAGATTGAATTCTGTTCATTTTCAGTAATGTTAATTTTAGGTTTTATCCAGTTTACATTTTTGTTATTTTGTGCTCTTTTATTTTAAAGAACACAGTTCTGCAGCTGTAAAAATAAGATGAAAATTTACAACAGAAACCTTCCTAATTTAACCATGTGAACACACAGTCTGTAAGATGCTTACTGTTATCAAAACCTCTAAATATCCAATTGTTTTAAATTTGTTAGTTAATATTACTATTCACAAAAACCTTTGCAGTTTTATCTTCCACAAGTGAAACAGAAAAATGAGTGAGTTTCAAACAATGCTGCACGTGCACAATTCAATTGTTTAAAAAATTATTTATAGTACCATTGATTGTTTAGTTAAAGTTAAATGATAATGCCCACTGCTTTCAAATATTTCACATTACTTTGTGTAGTTATCTGCAAAAACTGTATCATTTTAAGACACTTTCCTAATTGATATTAATAAAAGCTTGTTTATAAAATGTTCTAAGGAAACCCTCCTAGTTAAGGCCTGGGCTCTGGCCAAGCCCTAGTCCTAACTAGTTGGGAAATATGCCATCAGTCCCAGGTGTTTCTGCACTAACTATGATCGAGTTACTTTGACTTGCTAAATTAAGCTTATAAAAGCTAGACTCTCTTCCAGGTAAACTTGGAATCCTTGCCCAGGAAAGGTTCTCCAAGCCCTATCTGTGAAATGAAGTTCTCCAGCAATTGCAGTCCCTAAGTGTGGTTAGCACAGGTCTTTCTCGTGAGAACATTTTGCTACATTTTATAAACAAAGATAAAGTTTGGATGTTTTGCAAACAACGTCTCCGGATTAGGTCAGTTCGGGCTTGGCCAATTGGACCTAGGGGGAGGTTTCTGGCTGACCAATCTGGGTGACCTCTGAAAACTCTATATATATGGAAATCAGAATAATAAAGACACCTTCTCTCTTTCCTTGTCTGAGAACCTGGGTCATTCCTCAGCTAACGGCTCAACAGCGACACCTAAGTGATAGCAAAGTAGTTAAACAATTAATGATGTATTTTCTTAAGTAAGCTTGTTGTTTCATTTCATGTATTGTTACACTTTTGTGTAATTTTTACCTTTTTATAGAAAGAAACACATCTTGTCAAAAACAAAAAGAGGAGAGGTATAACCTCTCGCAACTAGACAATGCAATATTTGCGCAAAAATTTTTTTGTGTGTGTGTAAAAATGTAATTTTGCTTTTTAGAACAGTTATTGTTATTGTATTGACATTTCTAAAAATGTTAATAGAGCTGCAATAGATTTTCTCTTATTAGCCCAAAAACATAGCTAGGAAGAATTTGAAGAAATGTGCTGTATGAACCTTTCTGACCACTCAAAGTCCATTTCACTGACAACTTACTACAACACCTGTCAAGACAGCTATGAGTTGCCAATGGCCTTGGACTTGCCAAGTAGTTAAAGAGTTTAAGAATTACTGAATAGTTCAAAAACCTAATCCAAGCAACCGTATTCATTTTAATTGTAGTTTTGCTATTTTTAACAATTTTGCCATGTATAGTGCAATGCTTACAGCGTATACTAGTAAAGACAGTCAACCAAACCTAACTTACGCAAAAAAGAAAAACGGGGGAATTGTTGGAATATATGAATATGTTTCTTAAGCTTAATTCAACTGTGTGAGCTACTCTAAAGTGCCTTTCCCAGAAGATAACAGAGTGTAAAGAGCCAAAAAATGTGAGCATCATAAAAGATTGTAAAACAAGATAAAGCAGTTGCCTAGACAGAACCTTAGCTAATGCTCAGGGAGCATGATAAAAGTTTATAACCAATTAGCAGAGTAGATTAAGGCGTGAACTTAAAGCTTTTATCCAATTATATATACCAGTGTATTACGTAAACAGTGCTTTTTGTATATAATAATGCTTGCTTCCTAAAATAAAGGGACATGACACTCATATTTCTATGAAGATGTGTGTTATAGTCGGGTCAACCCCCAACTCAAATGCATTTTTCTCCATCCTTCTGGCAGCAGAGTGCAGGCCTCAGTTTGCTTTCACCTGGAGGGGCGTGCAGTATACCTGGAACCGACTGCCCCAGGGGTGGAAGCACAGTCCCTCCATCTGTCATGGACTGATCCAGGTTGCACTGGAAAAGGGTGAGGCTCCGGAACATCTGCAGTACATCGACGACATCATTGTGTGGGGGAAACACAGCAGAAGAAGTGATTGAGAAAGGAGAGAAAATCATCCAGATTCTCCTGGAAGCCGGTTTTGCCATCAAAAAGAGCAAAGTCAAGGGGCCTGCCAAAGAGATCCAGTTCCTGGGGGTGAAATGGCAAAATGGACAGCGCCAGATTCCCACCGAAGTCATCAATAAGATCACAGTGATATCCCCACATATCAACAAGGAGGCACAAGCTTTCCTAGACTCCATAGGCTTCTGGAGGATGCACATCCCTGAGTACAGCCAGATTGTGAGCCCTCTCTACCTAGTGACACGCAAGAAGAATGATTTCCACTGGGGCCCTGAACAGCAACAAGCCTTCGCCCAGATCAAGCAGGAGATCACTCATGCAGTAGCCCTTGGCCCAGTCAGGATGGGACCAGAAGTGAAGAATGTGCTCTACTCTGCAGCCAGGGCAATGGTCTGTCCTGGAGCCTTTGGCAGAAGGTGCCTGGTGAGACTCGAGGCCAATCACTGGGATTCTGGAGCCAAAGTTACAGAGGGTCCGAAGCCAACTACACTCCCACCGAGAAGGAAATACTGGCAGCCTATGAAGGTGTCCAAGCTGCCTCAGAGGTAATCAGCAAGGAAGCAAAACTTCTCCTTGCACCCCGACTGCCAGTGCTGGGGTGGATGTTCAAGGGAAAGGTTCCCTCTACCCACCATGCCACCGATGCCACATGGAGTAAATGGATTGCCTTCATCACACAGCGTGCCCATATTGGAAACCTGAATCGTCCTGGGATCTTGGAAATAATTACAAATTGGCCTGAAGGTGAAAACTTTGGTTTCACTGACGAAGAGGAGCAGGAACAGGTGACTCGTGCAGAGGAAGCGCCACCCTACAACCAACTGCCACAAGATGAAACATGCTACACTCTTTTTACTGATGGTTCCTGTCGTATTGTGGGGGCAAATAGAAAATGGAAAGCAGCTGTATGGAGCCCCACATGACGGGTTGCAGAAGCTACAGAAGGAGAGGGGGATCAAGCCAACTTGCTGAACTCAAAGCCGTTCAGTTAGCCCCGGACATTGCTGAAAGAGAGAAGTGGCCAAAGCTATACCTGTACACTGATTCATGGATGGTAGCCAATGCCCTGTGGGGTTGGTTGGAAAGGCGGAGAAAGGCCAGCTGGCAGCGTAGATGAAGACCAATCTTAGCTGCTGATGAATGGCGAGACATTGCCACTTGGGTGGAGAAGCTACCTGTGAAGGTCCGTCATGTAGATGCCTATGTTCCCAAGTGTCGAGCTAATGAGGAACACCGAAACAATGAACAGATGGATCAGGCTGCAAAGATAAAGGTGTCACAAATAGATTTGGATTGGCAACACAAGGAAGAGCTGTTCTTAGCTCGATGGGCCCACGATGCCTCAGGCCATCAGGGCAGAGATGCCACCTATAAGTGGGCATGGGACCGAGGGGTGGATCAAACCATGGACTGTATCTCCCAGGTAATCCATAACTGTGAGACGTGTGCTGCCATCAAGCAAGCCAAGCAGGTGGAGCCCCTGTGGTATGGTGGAAGGTGGACCAAATACAAGTATGGGGAGGCCTGGCAGATCGATTACATCACACTGCCTCAAACCCACCATGGCAAGCGCTATGTGCTCACAATGGTAGAATCCACCACTGGGTGGCTGGAGACCTGCCCTGTGCCTCACGCCACTGCCCGTAACACCATCCTGGGCCTTGAAAGGCAAGTCCTTTGGAGACATGGGTACCCCTGAGAGAATTGAGTCAGACAATGGGACTCATTTCAAAAATAGTCTCATAAACACCTGGGCTAAGGAACATGGCATTGAGTGGGTGTACCACATTTCTTATCATGCACCTGCTGCTGGCAAAGTGGAGTGATGCAATGGTCTGCTAAAAACCACCTTGAAGGCTCTAGGCCAGGGGACTTTAAAAAGTTGGGAACAGCATTTAGCCAAGGCCACCTGGCTAGTTAACTCCCCAGGCTCCACCAACCGAGCTGGCCCTTCCCAATTTGAACCCCTGCAAACAGTAGATGGGGATAAGGTTCCAGTGGTACACATGAGAGGCATGCTGGGGAAAACTGTTTGGATTAATTCTGCCTCAAGCAAAGACAAACCCATCTGTGGGGTTGTTTTCGCTCAGGGACCAGGGTGCACCTGGTGGGTGATGCAAGAGGATGGAGACACACGATGGATACCTCAGGGGGACCTTAGTTGGGGTTGAATTGCCCATAATGCTGTGCCTGTATCCATATCTAAATGTTTATAATCAGGGTAATGCATGTATGTATATAGTGTAAAAGTTAAAGTTCAGTGTAACATGTTGGAATGGAAAAAATTTGGGGTGGATAATGTTGAAGTTGGGGGGGGGGGTTGGAATTTTCTCCATCCCTGTTACTAGGGAACCAACGACCAGGTGCTCAGGGCCATTAACTCTTTTGTAAGAGACAGACTGTGGCTTGGGTGTGGTGAGGGGAGGAGGCACTCAACCTGTTTTTCCTGGCTGGAAGTGCATGCCTCCCTGGCTGCAATTTTGCAACAACTGCAAAGGAGTCCGGCAGTCTCTGCCCCTGCCCCGCTCGCTGGAACGTACCGTGGCGTCTGCAGTAACTGCAGAGTTCCTGCCACCTTTGCTGGCTAGCCCGGGTGAGCCATTCCTGCCGCTCCAGCTCGCTGCTCTGAGCTCTCTACTGTGTGCGGCCCCTGCTGCCCAGGCTGCCTGCCATTACCAACCTGACCTCGCTCCGCAGCGCCACCTGCAGCTGCCTGGGGGTCATCGCACCTGCCCTGCCCTGCTGGGAGCGCAACAGCGTCCCTGCTGGTTGTGACTGTGACTATACTAAACGGGAAAGTGCTTGGCAGCCCAAGGACATCTGTCACCAGGTTTCTGGTTTTTGTTTGTTGTTGCTATTCTTGTCATTGCTTGTTTACTCTGTTATAGATACTAGTAAAGAACTGGTTTTCCTTTTCCCATATCTTTCCCTGAAAGCCCTTGATTCAAAAGTTAAAATAATTTGGATTGAAGGGGAGGCACATTCTCTATTCTAAGGGAGGTTTTCCACCTCTCTTAGCAGACACCTGTCTTTCAAACCAAGGCAAAGTCTTAGCCCTAATTGATATAAAATTTTTCCTGAAATCCATTTTTCCTTTGCCACTTTGTTAGTTATTGCTTTAAAGTTACAAAAAGGGAAATAAGTGTTACACGTCCTCCTCTATTCTTTGAATTTTTACCCCAAATGCATATTTTTTCAGTGTCTTTCTCTCATCCTTTTTTTCATGGGTTAAGCAAATTATGGCCAGTTGTTTTATTTCCCCAAAATGATCATGTCAGTTTTGTGGCTCATTAATTTACAAGAAACCCATTATTTGTAGTGAATGTTTACTCCCCATAACAACTAGGGAACAGTTTCTAATTTTTAACATACATGCATGTAATTTATGGCTGTCCAAAATACTCTGCTTCTGTCCAAAATGGTAAAAGGTTAAAAAGAGTTGTTGGTTCTTTTTGTTCAGTTCAATCTCTTATCTGAGAATTATCTGATGTCAGGATATAAAGATTCCAGTAAAGCAGGCAATGAGTAATCCATCAGTTAGGGCATTCAGTCAAGCACCTGCTTTCATACTCATGAAATTTAGATACGCTTTGTGCATGTCTGTGGAAAGCGGGGAGCTGAGTGTATTCTCAAGCGCTGTTTGCAGGAGCAGTCAATAGAAAGTAATCGCTCAACTGCTAGTAAACGGCCACCTCATGGCCCTCCAGCTCTTCCTGCTTCTTCTCCACTAGATGGCGATAGAGAAAAAGCTCTGGCTTCCCTATTTGAAGGACAGCTGGGAAATCTATGGGCTAGCAAAAAGCAATGCATTCTCACTCATGCATAGTCTCTTAGATGCAAGCGGACAATTAAAAGTACTTTCAAACAAACTTTTTTCCTGTTTTGTAGAAAGAGCAGTCTATGATAAGATTATAAAGAAGGATGAACTTGCTCAAGAGAGTCTGAATAATAAAATAATGTGTAAATATGTGTGATGATAATACTAATGTGTAAAATATATTAAGACAGTGGAGGAAGATATATTTTAGAAATCTGACATTATAAATTACATTAGTCATAATCTTTTGCCCAACTAAAAAAGAATGGCTTAATTCAGCACATAGCAATCTATCAATCCATATGGCATGAATGATTGCATGAAAGGGAATTAGTTATATCAAAGAGAGCAGTGTGTGGAGCTGCTTGTCATACAGGGACTTAGGTATGTGAAGACAGCAGCAGAAACTGGAGCTATGAATATATATTTAGAAAGATAGGCATTTGTAAAAAATATATAATATAAACATTAGGCAACTGGATGTTACAGAACTGTGGGAAAGTAATGGTACGTATGGAAAGAAACTGGTAGCAATTCAAAACATCATGCTTTTTTCTCACATGTGTAACTTCAGTTTCTTTAAAATAAACAGACAAAAGCCCTCTTCACTTGAGCAGTTTTATAAGTGTGGGCTGCATACAAAAGATTTACTCCACAGCTCCCAGTCCCCAATAGTTTCTCTCCTTCTTCCTCTGATCCTCTACATGTTATCTAAGTGCTTATTCCCAAGGCCTAGTACTTCTAAAAGGGTATTGGTCATCTGAGATGCAGGCTACACCCATGAAAATATAACATGGTATATAGGAGCATTGAATAATAAAAATAGTTTGGAAAGCTTGGGGTTTGGGCCAGAAAGATAATCTTGCATCTAAGTAAATCATCCAAGTAGAGGAGAAATCTCTAAATACAGGTTGAAATTGAGAGCTTATAGTCAAAGGGCACCATAATTGTCTCTGAAACAAGGATAGCGTTCATATTTTTTTTTTTTTAATGAATCAGAGAAATTTTACAAGTCATTACTTTCATTGAGGAATTAGGGAAAGGGGTCAGAAAAACCTCTACCCTGGACTTCCAAAGGGCAGACTTTGGCCTGTTCAGAGCACTGTTTCAGAGAGTCCCCTGGGAAACAGTCCTGAAAATCATAAGGGTTCCAGGAAGGCTGGATGTGCTTTAAGAAGGAAATGTTAAAGGCACAGGTGTAGGCTGTCCCCATGTGCAGAAAGATGAGCTGGCAGGGAGGATGACTGGCCTGGCTGAACAGAGAGCTTTGAATGAAACTTGGAAAAAAAGAGAGTTTACAACCTTTGGAAGAAGGGGTCGGCAGCTCCGGAAGAGTACAAGGATGCCGTGAGGTCACATAGAAACAAAATTAGAAATGCAAAAGCTCAGCTAGAACTTAATCTGGCCACTGCTGTGAAAGATAATAAAAAGTGGTTTTATAAATACATCAACAAAAAAAGGAGGGCCAAGGAAAATCTCCATCCTTTATTGGATGCAGGGGAGAACATTGTCACCAAAGATGAGAAAAAGGCTGAGGTACATAACACCTTCTTTGCCTCAGTCTTTAACAGAAAGACCAGTTATCCTCAGGGCAACCAGCCCCCTGAGCTGGTATACAGGGATGGGGAGCAGAATAGACCCCCTGCAATCCAGGAGGAGGCAGTTGGTGACTTGCTGAACCACTTAGACTCTCACAAGTCTATGGGGCCAGGTGGAATTCACCCAAGAGCACTGAAAGAGCTGGCGGAAGAGGTCACTAAGCCACTGTCCATCATTTACCAGCAGTCCTGGCCAACCAGGGAGGTCCCAAGGGACTGAAGGTGCCCATACACAAGAAGGGCCGGAAGGAGGATCCAGGGAGCTACAGGTCTGTGAGCCTGACCTCTGCCAGAGAAGGTTATGGAACAGATCATCTTGAGTGCAATCATGTGGCATGTGCAGGACAACCAGGCGATCAGGCCCAGCCAGCAGGGGTTTAGGAAAGGCAGGTCCTGCTTGACCAACCTGATCTCCTTTTATGACCAGGTGACCTGCCTAGTGTCTACCTGCACTTTAGTAAAGCCTTTGATGCTTTCTCCCACAGCATTCTCCTGGAAAAGCTGGCAGCCCATGCCTTGGACAGGTGCTGTTTTCACTGGGCTGGGAACTGTCTGGATGGCCAGGCCCAGAGTGTGATGGAGAATGGAGCTATGTCCAGTTGGCAGCCAGTCACCAGTGGGGTTCTCCAAAGCTCAGTATTGGGGCAAGCCCTGTCTTTACTGACAATCTGGACAAGGGGATCGAGTGCAACCTCAGTAAGTTTGTAGATGACACCAAGTTGGGTGGGAGTGTTGATCTGCTGGAGGGCAGAAAGGCTCTGCAGAGGGATCTGGACAGGCTGGAGCAATGGGACAAGGCCAATTATATGAGTTTCAACAAGGCCAAGGGCCAGGTCCTGCCCATGGGTCACAACAACCCCTGCAGCTCCAGGCTGGGGCAGAGTGGCTGGAAAGCTGCCCAGAGGAAAAGGACCTGGGGTTGCTGAACAACAGCAGCTGAACATGAGCCAGCATGTGCCCAGATGGGCAAGGAGGCCAATGGCATCCTGGCTTGGATCAGAAACGGTGTGGCCAGTAGGACCAGGACAGTGATTGTCCTGCTCTACTGGGCACTGGTGAGGCCACACCTCGAGTGCTGTGTCCAGTTCTGGGCCCCTCACTACAAGAAAGACATTGAGGTGCTGGAGCAAGTCCAGAGAAGGGCAATGGAGCTGAGGAAGGGTCTGGAGCACCAGGAGTGGCTGAGGGAGCTGGGGGTGTTTAGCCTGGAAAAAAGGAGGCTCAGGGGGGACCTTCTCACTCTCTGCAACTCCCTGAAAGGAGGGTGGAGCCAGGTGGGTGTCATTCTTTTCTCCCATGTAGCCAGTGATAGGCAAAGAGGAAATGGCCTCAAGCTGTGTCGGGGGGGGGCAGTTTGGACATCAAAGGGAATTTCTTCTCTTAAAGGGTGGTCAGGGATTGGAACAGACTGCTCAGGGAGGTGGTGGAGTCACCATCCCTCGAGGTATTCAAGGAACAACTATACATGGCTCTCAGTGATCTGGTCTGGTTGACAAGATGGTGACTGGTGAAAGATTGGACTCGATGATCTTGGAGGTTTTTTCTAACCTTAATGATTCCATGAAAACTAGAATTAAATATACATCACAAATTATTTTTATGTTATTGTAATCACTTTACGTTATCTGAAAGACTTTTGTTTAGAAAGAAGAACAGATTTTATATCTTAATTTTCATTATCTTACCTATCGAAAATTAAAAAACATCTGAAGTCTCCACAAAAAAGTTTATACTTTCCGGCATTCTGCTATCTGAAAATACATGCATTTATCATTCCAGAAGTAGGTATACACACAGAAATACTACTATTTTAATTGTTTTCTATGGGTAACACTTTATAAGTGACTCTAAAACAGATTGTAAAAAGTTGTTAATTGTGAAAAACAAGGTTCACTCTCCTGTTAGGATTAAAAAGGTTTAATAAAAGACAATAGGGGACAAATAAAAGCAAAAGGTCAGTGCTGGGTGCTTTGGCATTCAGCCAAAAAAGCACACCTGGTATGGACAGAGACACCCTTTACATACTCTTCAGCCTAATACATATTCATAAACAGTTATACATATTCATATTTTTCTCCAAACTATTTTGCGTGTTCTGGGAACTGATCCGTCTCCTCGGAGCATGCGCAGTCATCTGTCATTGATCCTGTTATCACTCCCAGATTGTGGTTCCTGCAGGCGACAGGTGTTGATAGTTGGAATGTCAGAGGCAGGGTCCATTCGTGGGATGTTATCCAGTTCAAGCAGACAGTTCAAGCATTCTAATAAAACTATAACAACCATTTTACTACTATTAAACTCAGCTAGTACTAGAAAGAAAGACCTTAGTCATCATTACACAGCAATTTTTCACAACCAGGCTACCTCTATAAGAAAAGAATTAAAACAATACACATAGTATCCATTGTAATATTTGCGAAAAGCCAACAATATGACATGTATTTATCACATTAATCATTAATAAGTTAGAAGTTTTTCAGGATAGGCTAAATGAATTGCTCAGAGTGAATAACTAATCAAACCATAGCTTCACTCTGCACTTGTATACATAATACACTTTGTAGATAACTAGCAGAAACCAGGAGCCATGACCCAAAAAGAATAGAAGGACACTATAATCAAAGAAAACCAGGAGATAACACAGTAACAAGCTGCTGACAAAGCCAAAGAAGAATTTTGCTTGAAATTTGTGCTAACCTTTAGTAATTAACCTAGCAAAATCCCCTCCCATTGGCTGTAGAAGCCACTTACTCACAGAAGCCCCTTCCCTGTAGAGTGTACGTGGTAAATTACTAATGTACTATATCTTTAAATGGAGATGAATAAATGTTGGAAAACACAGTTTTCCAGCAAAAATTGTGTTAACTAAATAAACCTGAACAAAGCCTCAGAATACTCAGGCCTCAGTAAAAATCCTAACGAGCTGCAGCAGCTTGCTTCCCTGAGAACGCTTCGTGAGAACATATCAAGAAGATACAGCTGTGTAAAGAATGTACGGGAGTAAACTGGTGATTAAGAAAAAATGAGGAAGAAAAAACCTGTAGATGTGAGAACAGACTGCAAATACGTGTGTAACTATAATTAGTAACATCTGTAACAGTATATAAGTTTCTCGTTTAGTGAAATAAACTGAAGCTTACTTTATATCTCACATTGAGACTGCTGTGAGTTTCCTCTTGTCGCTACGTTAAATAAATGTATAGCCAGTGGCTATAGCTTTAGATTGTTGCATATATGGGTGTCCTGGGGTGAGTGTAATCCTGTTTATTCCCACATCGTTGTTTGTATGCTCAGAAAATGTGATCCTGCAGCTTTAACTGCATTCAGCCAATGGGAGGAGAGCGGGTTGTTTAAAACCCTTCCCCAAGCCTCTCTGCAGGGGAAGCGAGGTGGAGGAAAAGACACTCCTGGGACTGGCTGGTGGTTGCTGTCAACGCTGTGAGTTTTTCCCTGGGGGTGCCTCTTTGTCATCTTCCTTTTTGGACCCTTTCCTCCGATTTGCTTTCTTGCCAAGAAAACCCAAGGAGCCCCGGAGCACGGCAGACGAGAATCCTCCAGGGAGCTACTGGAGCAACTCCGCCCAGCCCCCGGGGGCCCCCGGAGAGGGGAAACTACACCTGAGATAAGGACACTAAAGCTTGCTACCTGTTAACTCTTGTTTAATAACTCCTTTTCCCCTGTTTTCCCCTTCCCCTGTGCCTTGCAGGGCACTCTGTGTGTTTTGTTAAATAAATAGGTTGTTTTTTTTTCACTTTCATTTAAGAAATTCTGTTGTGAGCGGGGGGAGGAGGTACCAAAGCCCTTGGCTTTCGGGGGGGGGGGCATTTGTTCGGAGTGCTCTCCACCTAGGGATATTTTTCTCTAATCTGGGACAATGGGAAATGTTGATCTTTCAGTGTTTGAGGTTAGGATTTTTCCTTTTGGTTTTTTTCTCTTAGGGAATTTTGTCCCATCCATTGCTAAGAGACAATAATGATCGGTACTTAAGAGAGACAAAAGATATACCCATAAGGGAGGGGAGGAGTGCACATGGCTGCACTTCTCCTATCTGAGGGCTTTTCTCTCCGAGGGGCAGAGATATTGCGGAGGGGCAGAGAGGGGCAGAGAGATTGCAGAGGGGCAGAGATATGGCAAGACTGAAGCTGGGAGGAAGAGGATGGGTGCAGCTCCTAGCTAGCTCTTTTGCTCTCTGGGCATCGGAGTGGACAGTCAAGGTGATGCTTCCTGTGGGAGAGTTCGCTGCCATGGCCAGAGTCCAGCTCTGCACTACCTCTTCTTTACTGGGTGAGCCTTTGCTCATAAGAGCAGCCATTGAACTGGGACTTTAATAACACCCAGTTTGACCGGGAAAGACCTTCACCATCCACTTGGGCACTGATTCGCACCAAGCAAGCCCGGAGACACTTCAGAGACAAAGTCAGAGAAGTGGCTATTTGCTTTTATTCAGTGCACCTGAAGTGCGGAATTGACTCCACAACTCAGATAGTTATGAAGTAGGTATGCATTTATTCCAGCTGGGGTGCATGGGGGGTAGCCCCTCCAAAAGCATGCACACCATCAGCAGCACTTTACTTGGTTTATATTAGGTTACAGGTTACATATGCATAAAGTTACACAAAGCCCCTATACATATTCATTACCTATCCCCGCTTTGTATTATAATGAGTTCAAAGTTCATTTAAATATGCTCGCGCAAGCGCAGTGTCACAGATTAATTGTGGGCAAGGGTCCCGAATGATTAATGAGAGCGAAGTCAGTAGTCTTCCTCACGATGAACTCTTCACCCTGTTCCCTTGCACATGCTCCCTTGGTTCTTGGTTCAAGTCCAAGCCTTAGAACCAACTTGTACCAGTTCTGGGGTCCCAGGGCAGGATGCTCGGTCACACTCAGTAGTTTTTCTCAATTATTTGGCTCTCTTCTCTCTATCCTCCCCGATACTAGGTAGGCACAAAATCATTAAGCGAATAATAAATTGTCTTCAGCAGGCAAATCTTAGTAAATCATTATCCAATCTCTGGCCTTCTAAATCAGTTCAAAAATTATTATTATTATTATTCAGCTTCTAGTTCTCTTAAATTAATAATTTCTAGCTCACCTGAAATCACACCGGGTGTGGGGGAGTTCACTCCTCTAAACACACACTGATACCTCCAAAGACACAGTGTTATAGGTAAAATTCATGAATATTCATCACATTCCCCAGAATAGGAGTGGTTATACAAATCATCTCTCAGAAGTTATTAATATCATTAGCATGTGCACCACGCATGCTCCATATGTCCCAGTGGTCTTTGGAGACCCCCAAAGACCCCTCCAGGATGAAAGTCCCAAAAGTCTTCATCACAATGCACTTCTTACTTTTCTCTCTGGAGCATGCGTAGTCCTTCATGAGGTGATTCAGCGGTTTCTGTGCTGGCTTCAAATGGATTCTTGTCCCTCTTATCTTGATAAGATTAAGGGAATCCCATTTTTCTAGGTTTTAGAATTCACATATTTTGTCTCTCAATAGTTAACTTTAGTTACCTATTGACCACTCCTTTCTCAACGCCTCAGGGGAAAAAAACCAGGATCCCGACCCCCTTCCCCCTCCCGGAGTGCTTGTCTCCTTGGCTGTGTGCTACAGAGGAGCCTGACTGCCACTCCCTAGCCCTGCCAATTTTCTGTCTCTGCCTTGGGCTTGTTTCTGTTACACTGTAACCCCATACCCCTACGCCTGCCCGGACACACTGCGGAGTTTCTGCCATCTCTTGCTGGCTACCCTGGGCGAGCCAGCCCCTTCCACCCCAGCCACCGGTCTGAGGTTCTTGCTGCAGCCCGTTCCACCATCCAGCCCACCTGCCATTCTTTGTGTGAGGGGAGATGGGACTGAACCCGCGGCACAGCGCCCCCTGCAGCCGCGGGGGAATCATCACACCTGCCCTGCTGGGCCGGGAGCCAACAGCAACCCTGCCGGCTCTGATTGCAACTGTACCAAAGGGGAGGGTGCTTGGCAGCCCAGAGAAGGCTGTCACTGGGTTTCTAGTTTGTTGTTGCTACTGTTGTTGTTGCTTGTTTGCCTTGTTACAAATACTAGTGAAGAACTGTTATTCCTTCTCCCATATCTTTGCCTGAAAGCCCCTGATTTTAAAGTTATAATTCAGAGGGAGGGGGTGTGTGTGTGTGTCATATTCTGTATTCTAAGGGAGGTTCTCACCTTCCTTAGCAGACATCTGTCTTTCAAACCAAGACATTTTAAATGTATGAAAATGAGCACCTGGCATACACTGAGGGTGTGCCAGTGTTGTGGATTTACCACCCAGTATCCATCTCTGTGCAGACATTAAATAAACAAATACCTCCACTTTGTGTGTGGATCGGCTTCTTGTACACCACGTGAAAGAACCCTACTTTTGGGACAACACAGTGAAAAATTTAAACTGAGATTTACAGTTTTCTGCAGCCTATGGAATGAGAAACACGTCGTATGCGAAATCAATCTGCCTTTATTACAAAGTCAAACAGTATATATAATTTTTAGTGTGAGAAGTTGTCTCTTAGTTGCTTGCTCAGTCCTTTACAATTCCTCAATACATCTGTCAGGTTTGACAGCTTGTTATTATTCTCTCAGGGGAGAGCAGGAAGCTGTTATCTGCTTCAAATCCTGTGCTTCTGCATATGGTTCCCATGGGATCTTGGGGGCCGCTTTCTCTGCAACTCCACACCTCCCCCTACTGTTATTATTGAGGTAATAGATAAAGCTAAGGAAACCATGACTTGTTTTTGCGTATTTTTAACATTCTTGACTATGTTAAAAAGGACAAGACAGAGAATTAAAAAGGATATCACTGCCAAACAACTTAGTCTGATGAAAAATCAAACTAGTAAATTTATTCCAGAGAACCAATTTTTCAGATTCAGCCAAGAGAGATCATTTTCTGGGTCTGTCAACACCTTTTGTTCCTCCAGAGCTTGTAAAGCTCTGAGCTGATCTTTTAATTGAGAGTGAAGTGAACGAATACTTTATTGTAAGGTTTTATCAAAAGCCCTTCGGAGATGACTTTTAACTGTCTCCCAATTCTGTTTTGTTTCATTCCACGGAAGAGGCGTTACACATAAGGAATTATGAATGTGTTCCCAGTCATAGGGAAGGGATAGGCGAGTTTTTTGGGCCTCAAATTTTTCACCTACCCATAAAAGAGCACTTTCTAAGGTGTCTAATCTGGCCATTATTTCTTGATCAATTTGTTCTTGTGTTTGTAATTCTTGTGTAATATTAGTTAAGGGTTGTCCTACAGTATGGGTAATTTGAATTGAATTTGTCAAGGTTGCAACAGCCACAGAGGCTGTGGTTAATATTATTATGGCAGAAACAATAGCAAAGATTAGCCAACCCAGAAATTTGTGAACTCCTTTCTTACTCTTTTGGATTTCCTCTTGGACTAGTTGGGAAAACTCTGAAAGACCATCTTGTCCTTCCCAGGAGTGAATTAAATCTACAGGTACCCAGATTTCAGGTCTTCTTTTAAATGGAAGAAGGACGGAATAATTACACATATCCTCATAGGTTACACATGATTTAAAAACAAAAGAGTTAGCGGATAAAAAATACAAACCATTTCTATAATCTATGGAAAAGTTGGTAGCTAAAGCAAAACCATACAGGTGTGAAGTACAAGTCATTAGTAATTGGTTCTTCAGCAGCATTAGATTGGCAATTGTGGTATTCCTAAACATTTTAACCTGGTATATCTTATTGCCAAAAGCAGGTAACAACATTTCCCATAAATGTTTATGAACACGTGATTGATTATTGTCTAAATAATATTTAATCAATGGCTTGGCCATCCCACGATTATGCCTTTTGAGATGGGAGAATGGTTGTATTAGTCCCACTTTCTCTAAGGACACCATGTGGTCCCCAGTCAATTATTTTTCCATACTGTAAGAATTGTTGTTGTGGCCATTGTCCTATGCATGATGTCCATTCCAAACGCCATATACTGGAAATGGGTGTAAAATGACATTTGGAGAAATAAGGTGGGGTGGCATCCACAGATTTGTTAGAGATAGACAGAATGGCTGGCAATGTAATAGCAGTCAACTTTTTTGCAGTCTCCAAGTGTTCATGTATTAAATGTAGTTGCATAGAAAAGTTAGCACAGGGTAAGGGTAAAAGGGTACGTATTTGATTCCACATTAAGAATATATGCAGTAAATCAGTAACATAAGTAGCATTGCTAACATATGTATCTACAGCATCCTGATCTAGGGGAGGAAGCCAAGTTCCTCCTACCCATTCTGTTCCATTGTTGCTGAAGCGGAGCTCTGGATCCCACCAGGTCAAAGGTCGGAACAGAGGTGGCTTGAGAATGTGTGCCCAGTAGATTCTTCCTTCCACCACTTGATGGCAGTATAGCAGTAGAAAAAGGACAAAATTCACTGTTGTCATCCTTGACTGGGTTTGATGTACCTCGTCTAGAGCCAGTATGGACCTGTGGACAGAGAGATACACCCATAGCCTCTGCCCCAAGCTAACAGTGGAACTGGACCTTTCCACTGATCACTATGTACATCTTTGTACGTAACTTCTGGGTGAACTCCTTCTCCATCAGTGGTCTGGTCTAGGCATCTCTGATGAGCTGTCAGATCATCTCTGGTGGAAAGATTCAGAAAATTAAAACATAGGTTGCCTTATCAAGCTGTTCTTGAGGGAGCATACCAACTGGGTTCCTCCTTTTTTTTTCTGCAGCATGTTTTTTAATGTATAATGTGCCCTTTCTTTTATGGTTTGCTCTGTTGGAGAATGTGCAATACTTGTGACATGTTTGATACCCCAAGTGGAGAAAAATGCTTGTGTTTTATGAGATGTATATGTGGTTCTGTGTCTTGGTTTGAAAGACAGGTGTCTGCTAAGGAAGGCAGGTGCCTCCCTTGGAATGGAAATTATGACCCCCTTCCCTCCGAATTATTATAATTTTGAAATTAAGGGGCTTTCAGGTAAAGATATGAGAAAAGGAATATCAGTTCTTTACTAGTATGTATAACAAGGCAAACAAACAAGAACAATGGAAGCAACAACAAACAAAACCAAAAACCCAGTAACAGCCTGCTCTGAGCCGTCAGGCACCCTCCCCTTTGGTGTAGTTATGGTCACAGCCGGCAGGGGTGCTGTTGGCTCCCAGCCAGGCAGGGCAGGTGCGATGATTCCCTCGCCGCTGCAAGGGGCGCTGTGGTGTGAGTTCAGCTCTCTCACGGTAATGGTGGGCAGGCTGGATGGCAGAAAATTGGCTGTAGCAGAGATCTCAGAGCTGCAAACTGGGATGGCAGGGCTGGCTCACCCGAGGTAGCAAGCAAGAAGTAGCAGGAACCCTGCAGCTGTAGCAGGAGCCGCAGGCGTCCCAGCAGGCACAGGGTGTTGGGTTACAATGTAGCAAAAACCCTGAAACAGTAGCAGAAAAATGGTGGGGATTGAGTGGGTAATCTCTCCCCTGGATAGTTCACCGGCGGTGGTTGGTCCCTGGGTCAGGCTGTGCAGAGGCAGGGTGGCTCCCGGCAGGGGATGGGGCACCCCGGTCCGGGGTCTGGGTGCAGCACACACATGCTCTGGCCTCCCAAACAGCAGAGAGGCAGAGAAACGAGCCAGTAAGCCCAGTCACAGCGCCAAAGGAGAAAGAAACAGAAACAGGCAAACTCACGTGCAATAGTATCTCTGCTCACAGACCCTGCTGCCTGGCTGCCCGAATTGCTGGTTCGACTCTCCTTCTCTTCCCCCCCCCCCCCCTCCCCTCCCCCCAACCCTTGCAGGAAATCCCAGGCTGGCTTCCACCTATCGTGAGATTCTGGAGCTGGATGGGGAGCGGGGGGGGGGGGGAAGTGGGGCGGGACGGGAGGGGGGCAGCAACCATCCCAGACACAAAACAAAAAGAGCAAGAAAAAAACCCCAAATATGGGATGGGATAAAATGACATTCCCTAGACAGTCTGTTACCTGTTTTTATCTGTTGAGGGACCCTCATTGTGGTAAAAGCACATAGCCAATGTTGGGTGGCATTTCTTGATTTTTCTCTTTTGTGTGCCGTTGCCTCAATGAATCCTGAAAAGGTATCAATAGAAACATGGACATGTTTAAAAGTCCTAAAGTTTGATATGTGTGTTACATCTGTTACATCTGTTTGTCAAATGTCATCAGGTTTCAACCCTCGTGGTTTTGTACCTAATGTTTGTCGCAAAGAAAGAGTTTGTTGACATTGTGAGCAAGTATTCACTATATCTCATGCTTGTGGCAAAGTTAAATCAAATTGTTTGGCTAGTGCTTGGGTATTTTGGTGATAGAAATCATGAGAAAGTTTTACCTGCTCTAATTTCTGCTGTACAGTAGCTGTCATAGCAAGGGCATCTGCTTTCGCGTTACCTTCCACTATAGGTCCAGGCAGAGTGGTGTGGGACCTAAGGTGCAGAATGCAATACTCATGAGACCTGTGAAGTAAAAGGTTGTACAAAGTGGTTAATAACACAAAAAGATCTTTGTTAGAGACTTCCTTCAGGAAGGAGTGCTCAATTCTCTTGACGATTCCTGTAACATAAAGAGAATCACTAGCAATGTTAATAGGTTCCTCTGAAAAGAGACTAAATGCCTCTACTATGGCTGCCAGCTCGACCAGCTTGGTGGATCCGGGCTGAAAGGTTATTGAATGTTCTCATTGTTCCGTGTTGTTTTTCTACAGGGTCACAGCTTTGTGTCTGTGTTGGTTTTGCTTGGCGTAGTTTTTGCTAGTGGGTGGGGGGGGGGCACAAAGATGGCTCCTGTGTGTTCTGTGTTAAGGTTCTGGAAGTTTTCACCATGTCCAGCAGAGCAAATCTCTGATGGCTCTGAAGATGATGGATATGCAGCTGGCCAAGGCTGGGCCAATTAAAGATGTTGATATGATAACATATTTAAGAAGAAATCAAAACAATGTGAGCATGCACTTCTTTTTAGCCAGAGGAGGAAGAAGTGAGAATATATGAAGGAAACCAACATGGAGACACCAAGGTCAGTGGAGAAAGTGAGGGAGGAGGTGCTCCTGGCTCCAGAGCCAAGAATCCTCTGCCGGCCGTGGTGAGGACTATGGTGAAGCAGGTTGTCCCCCTGCAGCCCATGGGGTCCACGGGAGACGCAGAGATCCACTCGCAGCCCGTGGGGAAGTGTCCACGCCAGAGCGGGTGGATGCCTGGAGGAGGTTGTGATCCAGTGGAAGTCCCAGTGGGGAGAGAGGCCTTGTTCCCAAGATAGAACAGCCTGGCCTCAGAAGTCTGCACCCTGTGGACGAGGGGCCCATGTCACAGCAGTTTTGAGGAGACTGTGTGCCCACGGGAGGAGGCTCATGTTGCCGCAAGTTTTGACAGGCTGCTGCTCGTGAGATGGACCCACGCTGGAGGAGTTTGCGGGGAGCTGTCTGCTGTGGGAGGGACCCCATGGCAACGTAGAAGACGACTCCTCTCCCTGAACAGCGGGAGAAGATCTCGGGTGATGGACTGACCAAACCCACATACCCTGTCCCCATGTGCTGCTGGTAGGGAGGGGGATGAACGGAAAAATGGTGTCTTTGAAGGCTTTATTTTACTTCTCATTTATCCTCCTCTGACTCTGTTAGCAATAAATCACTTTGCAACTTTAAGTTTCATCCAGTTTTTGCCCTCAGTGGGTCTTCTCCCAGTTCCTTATCTCAACTCATGAACCTTTTGTGTGTTAACTTTTTCCTCTCCTCTGCCCAGCTGTGGCAGGAGAGAGCGGAGAGAGCAGATATCATAAGTGCCTGGCATTTGGCCAGGGTCAAACCACAACAGTGTGTTTTTCCTGACCCATCAGTGATAATAGTTTTTGCATCAGGGATAGGCATCTTTGACTGTAATTGTCATGGTTGGAAGGGAAGTTCTTTGAAGGATTGTAACAGTGCATGACGAGGCATTGAATGAATAAATTGTCCATTATAATCAGCTAAGGCAATTTGAAATGGCAGTGAGTCTCTGAATAGGTTTTCTAATTCTGTAGCAGTAATAGGAAGATGTATGACTGCTGGATCATACCCTGACAGGCTCTGACATTGAAGTTGTCTCATTGACAGCAGTTGAATAAGCATCTAAAGTTGAGTGATTATAGTTTTTGTGAAGGTGTGTGGTAGAAAAATCCATTCTAATAGCCAGAGACGATGTTCATCGCATTGACCAGTGAGAGCATAGGGTTGAAAAGACTGCAGAATTAGGAACAGCAGCAAAGGCAAATTCGGGTTCTGATGTGTGGTGAAGGATTTATTGATTTTGTCACTTACATGTGCCAAAGCCTCTCGGGCAGTCTTTGTTAACTGCCTAGGGGAGGAAAGATCTGGGTCCCCTTTTAACAATTGAAACAAAGGGGATAATTCTTCTGTGGTGATTCCCAGGAAAGGGCGAATCCATTTAATAGTGCCCAGTAACTTTTGCAAGTCACTCTCAATGTGCGTATCTCAGTTACTGGTTGTGGGGTAACTGTTGTTTCTAGTAATTTAAAGCCCAGGTATTTCCAAGAAGGTTCTGTTTGGATTTTTTCTGTGGCTACGCATAAGTCTCTGCTGGCAAGCATTATTTTTAAAGCAGCAAGACAATCCTGCAACAGTAAAGAACTGTCAGAAGCAATTAAAATATCATTCATATACTGACACAGCAAAACAGACAGCTATTTTTGCCGTACTGGTTGTATTGCTGAGTGAATGATGAATTGACAGATAATAGGACTGTTTTTCATACCTTGAGGTAGCATGACCCACTGGTATCATTCCATGGGAGTCTCATGATTAACAGATGGTAGAGAAAAGCCAAACTTAGGTGCATCATCTGGATGCAAAGGAATTGTGAAAAAGCAGTCTTTTAAAACAATTATTGCTAATTCCCAATGTTCTGGAATCATTGTAGGGTTAGGTATTCCTGGTTGTAATGGTCCCATAGACGACATTACCACATTAACTGCCCTGAGATCCTGTAAAAGCCTCTATTTTCCCGATTTCTTAAGAATAACAAAAGTAAGTGTATTCCATGGGCTGGTGGAAGGGACTGTGTGGCCCAATTGTAGTTGCTCTTGTATGAGAATCTGGGCCTTGTGAAGCCGCTTGCCTCTGAGACGCCACTGATTTACCCAAACAGGTTTACTTGTGAGCCAAGTCAGTTTGAGGAGTGGCTTTTCATCAGTGGCCCCTATAAAAAATGTGTTGAAATTATTAAACCCCACTGAGTCATCAGATCTCGTCCCCACAGAGTCCTCGGGATCGTGAGTACATACGGCTGCAAGGTGGCAGTCTTGCTCTCTGGACCGATGATCTGCAGCTCTTTTGCTGACTGCCAAGGTACCTGCTGTCCTCCGACTCCTGTGACAATTGCCATAGAGGGTACCAGAGGCCACTCGGGGGGCCGTTCCTTTTGTGCTATGATAGATACATCAGCTCCAGTATCGACCAGTCCTGTAAAAGACTTAGAACCTATTTGACAAGGGAGTAATGGCTGTTGCACCCCTATGATTTTTGACCAAAAATTTGCGGGGTACCTGTATTCCCAAATCCTCCTGCCTTTTGTTGCTGTTGTAGGATTGGTGCTGAGCAGGGAATTGCTGGCAGTGGTATTAGTTGTGCCAATCGGCTTCTTTGTGCCACTGTACAGGGAGGATTGGGAGTCCAAGCCATGATTTTGATTTCCCCTATATAATCTGCATCAATGATTCCTGGTAATATAAACAATCCTGTTCTGGTGGTTGAAGAGTAACCTAATAATAAAGTATGAATTTGAAATGGTAGTGGACCAAAAACAGAAGTGGGTAACAGATGAACAGAGGTATCATTTAGGGCTGTGGTAGCGTTGATGGCCAGGTCCAAGCCGGCACTCCCAGGGGTGCCCCTTGCAAGATTTGTGCTTGTATTGGCATGTGATTGAGTGGGGTCCAGTTGGATTGGGGGCACTGGACTGTGTGCCCCCTTTTGAGTTTCTCTGCTTTGGGAGGGGGTTCCCGTCCTTATCAAACTTCAACTGGCACCATTATCAAACTTCGACTGGCACTGGTTGCCTCAATGAAACCCCTTTTTGTAGTGAGGGCAAGGTTTATTGGGCTTTTTATTGCCTTTTTGTCTGTTTGGACACTGTTTTCTAATGTGGCCCTCTTCCCCACATTCAAAGCACTTAACAGCTGCTCTGGCCACTTGCAGTTGTTGGGCTATTGCAGTAGCAATAAGTTCTGCTATGAATTGTTCCGAACTGATATTAGCGCATGCCTTGATATAATCAGAAAGTTCAACATCACTGTGGTATTGTATCAGTGTGGCAGGACATCCCCCCCTCCTCCTCTCTCCTCTCTCTCTGCTCGGTTGCAGAAGATGGATGGCTCCAGTTAGGTTGATAACCTGGCTGGGGTTATCTGTTGGCACCCGAAAGTCTAAAACCACTACCCAGTAACTCATATTGTGGAATGAAGAGAGAATGTAGAAAATAAACAACAATAATTTTTAGTGACCACACAAGGCACACTTTATCCTATAAAACCTCACAGATTTTCAGAGAAGGTAGAAGCTTTTCTACATGGATACTGGAGCATGAGGAAAAACTTCTCCCCAGAATTTGGACGCAGCTCTGTGGTAACTTCTTGCAAGATTGAGAGCGGATTCTGATGTATCCCAGCACCAAAATTGGATTTTGGTAAGATCATTGGTTTCCTAAATTGTATTATTCTGGCTAGCTTATAATAATAAAAATAGATACCTTCATTAACTTGCATTTTAGCTATTTTTATAGTTCAAGCAAGCATTTACCCCATAATTGCATTTTGGCTATTATAGTTTTGCAATTATGCTTCTAGTGTGTGTGTATGTATGCCAATCTGTTCTATGTTTGTATGTTTGTTATTTTCTGTGTCTAAGAAATGGTGTTTAACATCATATTAGACTAATCGGCCAAATATCAAAGAACCTTGCGAACGAGATTGAGTCTTGGAGTGCTAGCTACCCTGATAGAAATTACTGCTTGTTGCCAGAAGCCTGGCAAACTGCAGAAACTCATAAGGCTCCTGTCTCCCATGCAAGACAATCGGGTCCAGAGCTTTTTTATAGTCATTGTTAGCATTTTCATAAGCAAGGGATTTTAAGACAGCACCAGCTGCCACCTGCACATCGACTTGCCACTTAATAGATAATTGCAATGAGTCAATAAAGGCAATATATTGTTCCTGAGGGCCTTGCTTAATGACAGCAAAACCAGGCTCTGTTGGTGATTGAAACGCGGATCTCGCCGGGATACATGCAAAGCCAAATTTATTGTACAAGGCACATCTTTATGTGCTGTTACAAACAGCTCAGCAGTTACAAACTTCAGCTTCTAGGGTTACATGTACTGCATTTCTAAGGGCTACAGATTACAATCTCCTCGCCTAATCTCCTGTTAACTAC
Organism: Entomyzon cyanotis; assembly: GCA_024500445.1. Classification (NCBI taxonomy): domain Eukaryota; kingdom Metazoa; phylum Chordata; class Aves; order Passeriformes; family Meliphagidae; genus Entomyzon; species Entomyzon cyanotis. The sequence goes on from JAKEPQ010000794.1 coordinate 1,936,502, forward strand.
TATGCATAAGGTAAACACTGTCTTATCCTACTCTTTGTCTGGGCTCCAGCTAGACACGGCTTATTTGTCTTTCCCAAGGTTTCACATTAACTAATGTTAAAAGATCACTGCATCTGTCTGATTCTGCAGCGTCACCCTGAACCCCCACAAGGCTCTAATTTTTTTTTATCAGGTACTTTTCGTAGTGTACACAGGGCAATAACAGTAGCCTGTTTTCAGGCCTGTGGGAGCAATTGCAATTGGGTATGCCATGGCATACATGCCAGTACCTGTGATTTGGGGGGTAGGTATATTGATTGGGGATTGCTGATTGGCATTATTCAATGCCTGAGTTTCAGCCATATCTACAAATTCTGTCCACCAAACAGAGTACTGTCTGCCTGTCAAAACTGTTTTAAAAACAGATTTTCAATTTACTGGTAACATCGTATGAGCTTCGGTGATGGCCTCTAGTAAATTCATAGTAAAGGAGGAGTGTAAACCATTTTCCTTCACTGAGTTCCTCTGTTCCTTTAGCATTTCATATCACAATTGTTCGTGATGTGGATTCTGATTCCAGTACACAACTGGCATAGCTTGAAAGAATTCAATATCACCTTCTTCTAAAGCCCATCTTTGGCATTCCTGTATAAACATTTCTGGTTCAGGCCCTGCGGGTGGCAGTGTGTCCTCGTCATAGTCAGTAAAGGGATATGACAGGGCATAAGGTGGTGGTCAATTTGCCGCAGCCTTTCTGCGTGCAGTTTGTAAAATTTCTTCTGCACTAGGGCCAGCTGCTGCCATAGCACATACTGGGGCTAGGGGAGGATACAAATCTGATTCTTGTTCAGGATCAATAGGACCAGGATCAAAAGGATCCTCTCGTTCTAGATTGTCCTCCTCAGGTGAAGTCTCCTTAACAATAACAACAGTTTCTGATGGGGCTGCACGCGGGGCGTCTGCAAGAATGCGATCTGCTTCCTTAAATTGTTGCAGAGCAGAATATACCATACACCAAGTAATTCTATCATCGGGTTGGATATCATGATGAGTAACCTGACATGTTTGTAAGCACTCCCCAACCTTTTGCCAATGAGCAAGGTCATAGGAACCATCAGGTGGATACGAGGGACAAAATTGTCTGACCCATATAAGTAGCTATATAAGTCTTTGGGGTTGGATTTTATATCCTTGTTCCTTGGTAATACGCAACAAACAGTCTTTATGCAATTTTTGGAATCTCATTACATTATGCCCCATTATAAGAAATGTTTCCTGACCGCTCGCAAAAGCTATCCTGTTCCATAGCCGGCGATGAAAGGAGCTCCTCGTTGAACACACCCACGGTTGGTTCGGTTGGAGTACGCCACTGGAGACTGGATTACTTCAGCCGTAATAAAGTCCCTGTTATTCGGGAGCCATTTGTAACTTATGGAATGAGAAACACTCGTATGCGAAATCAATCTGCCTTTATTACAAAGTCAAACAGTATATGTAATTTTTAGCTTGAGAAGTTGTCTCTTAGTTGCTTGTTCAGTTGTAGCAATGTGGTTTTTGAGGATTCCATGTGGCTTTTCTTTGTTCCCTTGCTCTGTATATTATTGGCTGTTTTTGAAACATGCACCCTGCTGTATCCAAAATCTATTGCTGTATTCCCTTGCCTGTCTTCCCTTCAGACCTCCCAGGATTGGCTCCGGGGGAGCCAATCCCTCCCCTTCTCTTCCCTTATAAGCCGATGCCTGTGTAAGCTCGTGGTCTCCATCTTTGAGCTGCCAGGCCCTCTGACCTACCCCTGCTTTCCTCCTCCTTTCCCTTCCCTGCACCGCCCCCGAAGACCGTAATAAACTTCCCTGGCACACCGAAGATGGGGTCCAGTATGCTTCTTTGCCTCACCCCATGTTTCCTGCTAGAATTTCTGTGGCCAGAGATTCATGCCACACTGAGAGCGCACCCTGGGGCGGCCCGGCCCAGACTTGGTGGAGATACGCGCTGGGGGGACCTCGTTTTGTGAGGCCGCCACCTCCTGCCGTCCTCCCGCAGAGAGAAACATCACTCAGTCCTTTACAATTCCTCAATACATCTTTTCAGGTTTGAAAGCTTGTTATTATTCTCTCAGGGGAGTGCGGGAAGCTGTTATCTGCTTCAGATCCTGTGCTTCTGCATCTGGTTCTCATGGGATCTTCAGGGCCGCTGCTTCTGCAACTCCACAGTTTTCCTTGTCAGCATCTACTTCTATTTTCTGAAATATTAGCAATTGTTGAAAACATACTGGTACAAGTTGCTCCTAACAGAAATATGCAGGAAGTGAGACGTTTTAAGAAAGAAGAGATTTGCCAGTGTTGAGGAATACCGCTACTGCAGATAGCTTGGTGTGTAGCTGAAGTGGGAGATGCAGATTGGGCTCTGGGTGGTGGGAAATGGCTGGAGCCCCAGGCAATGAGCCGTGAACTGGTGCCAATCCTTTGCCTAACAAAGGGCACAAGGACCTGCAGAGCCAGCCAGGGGACCAGCCACTCAGAGACTCAGCAGGAGCGGATGACTCAGCAAGAAGACCCCAGACTATGGGGGCACAAACTGTGAGGGTACCAAAGCCCAGGGATTCTTTGGTTGGGATCCCTTCCTGTGGGCACCAGCTCGAGCTGTTGTTATGTCACTGCAACATGATTCAATTACTGAAAGGAATCAGGTGTCTGGGGCTCTGCTTCAGGAAAGGCCTTGACACTGTCCAACCCCTGCTCAGCAATAACAAAAAAATCCCTGTATTATCAATGTTGTTTTCAGCACAAGTCCAAAACACAGCCCCATACTAACTACTATGAAGAAAATTAACTCTACCCCAGCTCAAACCAGCACACTGGAATACATGGTGTGCACATATTACACCTAATGGCTAAGCAGACCTTCCTGACATATGTGAATTCTGCTTGCTCACAAGACAGTTTCAGATTATAGAGTTTGACACACTAAACATAGCACAACATGCAAAACACTTACCTCTCACTGTAACTGAGATCCCAGTAGGCTCTGCTTTGAGTAGAATTAGTTTCTCTCAGTGACAGGAAAATAAGTTTCATATGAAAACAGTGCTTTTAACAAGGTAAGTAGTAAACATTGGGGAGCAGATCAAGAGGCTGCAGATGGGGATTTCTGTTCCTAAATCTTTCATTCATGGTGTGGCCTTGGCTAAATCAGATCCTACATCTTCATTTTCTCAGATGTTTTCCCACATTTTGTAACATACTTTCTTTAGCTGGAAGATAGCATATAGAAGCAAAGTATCATCACTGCTGCAATTCTATTGCCTTATGAGCTATTTCTCCTCTGATTCTCTCTGGTGAGCATACTTCCACTGCTCAAAGCTTGCAGTCATTTTCATTATCTGTCTGTGTTTCTTTTGATTGACAAGTCATTTTCTAGAAACTCATATCTGTTTTTACAAAATAAGAACTTACTATATCTGATGTTTATAAAATGTAGCTGATTTTACAAGTCTTTGGGAACCCTTCTGTTTTGGGATAATTTTATGATGATACTCTATTCCTGATCATCTGCTTTATGCCCAGAAATGGGTTCTGTAGCTCTAAGCTGGATCCAGGGGAGGGGCAGGAGCTGGGGGGACTCTGGCACGGGCTTGGTTCAAGCCCTCACTCCCGTGTGCTCAGCTTTTGGCACGGATGGGTTACATTGTTTCTTTTAGATAGCTTGGTTGTTGTTGGCTTTAGGCAAGTTTTCCCCTGGACTGCAGTAGCAATTCTTCGGTGGCTTCTGTTGCTTCTTCTGGAACTGTTCGTCTTAGCTTTTGTCCAATATCATGCCATCAGCAGGAGCCGGCTGGTGCAGACCAGCAGGGAAGCTGCGGGTGTCACCAAATCTGCGGGAAAAAAATATAAAAACTCTCCAACAACATTTTAATGTCAGAGAGTCAAGGCATTACTTTATTATCTGGCCAGGATGTTGTTCTGGCCAGGATGTACCACAGAAATCATCTCATCTACACATAGCCTGGGTGTGCAGAGAAAATCATTCCATGATACACAGCTTTTACTCGATTTTTCAGATATTTTATACAGTAAAAATACATAGGAAAGCATTGGGTCAGTGTTCATTGGTCTAAAGTTGAATAAACTCTTAGTATTTAGTTTTCTATTGGATCCGAATCTCTTCGCCTCTGATGCTAATTAGATTCTTCATTCTTCAGTTTTTCTTATCAGTCCTTTTTCCGGGCCAGGATGTCTTTAGCCCTGCTGGAGGTGGTCTAGGGTAGCCATTTGTGATATCCATCATGTCTTGTTGATAACCACAAGGTCCTGGCAAATGTTCTGTTAATAGTTTTTATCTTTCTGGTTATCTTCGGGGTCACTCCCAATCTGTTGGTATGCTGAGTTCACCAGACCTCATCTGGTGGAGCAATGCCCTGGAAGAAACCTAAAATTCCTTTTCCCAGGGTAAAGACAAACAAAACCTTTGACTAAAGTTATACAAAATTTTTAACCTGATATATTTTCTAACACGGGGACACACCATCTCCACCCAGACCTCAGGAAAAGCTGAACCACCAAAGGAAAGAACTCTAAATCCACCACCTTCATCTGCAGCAAGGAGGAGACTAACCTCAGAGGTCCATCAGGTTCCCATCTGTTTTTTTTCCCCTGAGCTCCCCCGTGGACTTTTTGCCCCCTCCCCTCCCCTCCTCAAGACAAAGGCCATCTGCTATTTTGTTCTCTCTGGACACGTGGCCAGTAGAGTTTCCTTTCCCTTTGTGGCAGGACGTCCTCCCCCTCCCCTCTCTCCTTCTGCTTTGTGGCGGAACACAGATAATCTCCGGTGGGGTCAGAAGCCCAGCAGGAGGTTATCTTGTGGTGCCTGAAGGTCTGAGACCTCTAACCTTGAATTCATATTTTGGTATGGAGAGAGGATGCAAAAAGAAACAAAGAAATGAATATGTGACCAAAAGGCATGCTTTTACAACTATAAAAACTCACGAAAAATATGCCAAAAGCAGAGGTTTCCTACACATACACGGAAGATGTGCAAGGAGCTTCTTCCCAGAGTCTGGACGCAGGCTCTGTGGTTACTTTCCTGGGAATTGGGTGAAAGGATTCCGAAGTATTCTCCACCACCAATTGGCTGGTAAGATACATTTGATTACTAAGTTATATTATTCTTGCTAACTGTTAATAAGAATAGGTACCTTTTCATAATTGCAGTTTAGCTACTCATAGTTTGCAATTATTTTATCCCTGTGTAGTATGTAATTTGTTCTAGTTTTTATGTCTGTCAATTTCTGTGTCTAATAAATGATAATTTATATCATATTAGACTTAATTGGCCATTATTAATGTACCTTGCGAATGAGACCGGGTCTTGGGGTGCTAGCCACCCTAATAAGAGTTACTGTCTGTTGCTAGAGGCCTGAGCAAATGGCAGAAATTCATCTAAGCTCCTGTCTCCCATTCATGACACCCTTCCCCTGGCATTTTGGTTTTTCTTGCTCTGCTGTGGGTGGGCATGTGTGTGTGGGGGGTAAGGTTCTGAAGGTTCAATATCTAACAGTTATTCATTTTCTCCCATGTCGTGCAGGCACTTTGTCAAATAAACAGTTGGGTTTTTTCATTTTCACCAACCAATATTCATGGCATATCAGTGGGAAGGGATTGCTAAAGCCCTTTTCTTAAAGGAAAGACTCATTCCAGAGTGTTTTCTCCCAAAACTTGTCTCTAAACTGAGACACCTGCCAACTTATGAATGGAATGTGCCTTCCATCCTTGTTGGTAACAAACTTTTCCCATATCTCATATTGTTCATTTCATGCTTCATTCCCACAAATCACATTTTCTTAAATTTCAGGGAGGGATGACAGCCAGTTCTTTGGGCTCTCTTAATTATATTACTATAAATGCTTCCATACTAAAACCTGTGAGAGTTTAATTTCTGTAATAGTTTTTATATGTGAAAAAGTAGTCAGTTTCTTTTTGATCTAAACACTCTCAAAGGTTGAACAACTTTAAGTGGAGGTCTAGTTCATAAGGTGGTACCCCTGGGGTTTCAATATAAGAAGCCTAGAACTTCCTACTGTTGTGGGTCTTGAGGTAAAGGTCTTCTGTTCCCTATTTGACTTGGATGATCTTAAACAAAAGTCAAGACTGTCTAGATACTGGTTCTGCATAAAATCTGATTATCTAGATTAGGGTAATTATGCTTTTCTTACAAGTATCCTCTTACAAGCATGCCTCCAAAGTGCATCTCTTTGTAAGTCAAGTCTGAATTTCATTTAAAACCTAAAGTGGAAAGTGTATTGGATTTGCTTGGCAATGTTTTGGTAGCCAGGAGGGCTACAGACGTTCCTTTGTGAGAAGCTGCCAGAAGCTTCCCCTTATTCTAATAAAGGCAATGCCAGCCGGCTCCAAGATGGACCTGCCACTGGCCAAGGCCGAGCCAATCAGTGATGGTGGTAGCACCTCTGGGATGATATATTTAAGAAGGGGGAAAAGTTTATAGTCAATGGCAACTGCAGCTGGAGAGAGGAGTGAGAATATGTGAAAGAAACAACTCTGCAGACACCAAAGTCACAATGTACGGAGGGGCAGGAGGTGCTCCAGGCACTGGAGCTGAGATTCCCCCTGCAGCCCATGGTGAGGCAGCTGTGCCCCTGCAGCCCATGGAGGGCCACAGGGGAGCAGAGAATTTCCTTGAGTGGAATCTATTTTGCCCATGATAGTAATTGGTGAGTGATGTCTCCCTGTCCTCATCTTGACTCATGAGCCTTTCATTATATTTTCTTTCCCCTGTCCAGCTGAGGAGGGGAGTGACAGAGTGGCTTTGGTGGGTGCCTGCTGTCCAGCTAGGGTCAAACCACCTCAGAAAGTAAATTACTCTGACATGAAATGAAGAGTCTAGTCTCAATTTTGTAAAAACAAATACCAACCATTCAGTTTTGTTTCACTCTACTCTGCCCCAAGCGATCTATTTGATTTAGGGGGGCTAGAAGTTACTAATTGAGGGGGGACTAGAAGCTGGATAATAATCTGCTGGAACAGATTTAGGAGGCCAGTGGTTGAATAATGATTTACTAGGAACTGCTTGCTGAAAACAATGCATCATTTGCTCAATGATTTTGTGCCTACCTAGCAAAAGGGAGGATACAAAGAAGAGAGCCAAATAATTGATAAAAATTACTTAGTATGACTGAACATCCTGCTCTTGGACCCCAGAACTGGCTCAAGTTAGTTCTAAGGTTTGGACTTGGACCAAGAACTTAAAGAGCATGCGCAAGGGAACAGGGTGAAGAGTTCATACTGAGGAAGACTAATAACTTCGTCCCTCATTTATCTTCGGGACCCTCGCCCACAATTTATCCGTGGCACTGCGCTTGCACCAGCATATTTAAATGAACTTTGAACTCATTATAATACGAAGTGGGGATAGGTAATGGGTATGTATAGGGGCTTTGTGTAACTTCATGCATATGTAGCCTGTAACCTAATATAAACCTAGTGAAGTGCTGCCAAGGCATGCATGCTTTTGGAGGGGCTATCCCCCATGCACCTTCCAGAGCTGGAATAAACACATACCACTTAATAACTATTTGAGCTGTGGAGTCAATCCATGCCTCGTTTTGCCGACCCAGATGGGACAAGGTTTTCCCTGCTGCAGGATTGACTTAGGGGCTGACATCCTAAGGCTCGCCCCGGGATTTTCCTGGAGGACCACCACTCCTCAGCCGCTCACTGCAGGGGCAATCAATGACCATCTGACACGGCGGAGAAACGGTATGTTGTTTTGGGTATAGGCAAGCCTGTAAGTTGTATAAGCGTTGCTAGGGCTGCTGATAAGTCACAGGGAGACCTCCCTGTGCTCAGCTTTGTCCCTGAGTGGGTGACGCTTGCAAACAGCTGGCTAGGGGGACCTGGGAATCGGTGGGGTAATTCACTGTCCCTAGCTGGCAAGGGGGGATTCGCTGACTGATAGGGCGGCTGCTAGCGATCCTGGAGGTAGACCGAGTGAATCCCAAAAGAAACTATTTTGAACTGCTGCTAACACCGGTGTTGTGTTTGTGTGTGTGAGTGTGTGTATGAGATGCAGACTAAATAGTTTGAATTTGTGAAGCAAGTGGGAGATTGGTTGGTGAAGAGATGAAGCAAGTGGTTTAATAAAGTTGGAATGAATATTTGGGTATGGTTGGGAATTATTAGCTTTGGTATATTAGTATTGGTTATTGGAATTTTTGTTGTAATTTGTTGTTGTGGTTATAAAATGTGTTTGTTGTGTTGTAATAAGTGTTTATTGTTGTGTTGTGGTAAGGGTATGCCATGTGTAGTTGTTTGAAATTGTTATATAGTTTTGAGTAGAGTGTATGCTGTATGTTGTTGGTTGAAACTGTAGTGGCAAGTGAATAAATGAAAAATTTTACACCGTGGCCAATTAGAAGACACTGCCTTTTTCCTGGTGGCTATATCAAAGGAGCATAGCCCCCGGACCTTTGGCTTTATGTGGATGTCAGCTGCGCCACAGCATGATTTGTGGGTTTTAACACAGTGTCAGGTTTGCAGGCTTGTGGAGTTAAAATATATTATTTTTCTACTCACCTATTAGAGAACAACTGGGCAGGTTGTAAAGAAAATAACAGTTGGAGCATTATAAAAGTTTTGTGTGGATGAAAATACCAAGTCCCTTTTATTAGCAGTGCAATTTTAGAAGAATATTGAGAATATTGAGTTAATCTACTTAGTGGAAAAAAAAACCTTAAAAAAAAGAGTAAAAGGCAAGGCAGAGGAAAGGAGCATACAAAGAGTGGCTGCTTTCTTTCCATTTTTTCCTTCCTCTTAGCGATTTAACTTTAAGCACAGAGGACTCTGTTTCCTTTAGTAATTTGATCTTGACCTTTCCTTCCCTTTTGTCTCTCCCTTGTAGCAGCTTGACTTTGAAATAAATGAGATGTCTGCCTGATGCCAAAAATACTTCTTTGCCCTGAATGTAAAAACAATTATTGTAAGGCTTGGACACTGTGTGAGTGTGCTGCATGTCACAAAAAGTGGTATCGTGTCTCTCATTTGAGATCAAAGTGGTGTCCAGCGTGTGAGGATTTTGAAATTCAAGCTCGACATAGAATAGCTAGAATAAAAAGCAGGGACCTTAACAAAAGAGATGTGCCTACTATTGTGACAGAGTGGTCAGAAGCAGTTGTTATTGCCTTAGTGTGTGGGAAGAGCCATTTAGTTCCTGAAACCTGGTCAGTGCGGGAGGAAAACTAGGAAAAGACAGTAAAGCAGTGTGAAGAGGTTTGCATGGAAATGAGATAAAACCAAGAGAAGGAAGTAGATAAGATGGGGACTGGGCAAAGTAAAGAAGTTCCTAAAACAACTCCACTTGGCTGTGTTTTAGCACATTGGAAGGAAATTGCAGGGAACAGAGGTACAGAACTCTTATCAAATTTTCAACTCAGTGGTGGCCTTTGCACAAGCTAGATGATGGAATTAGACGGCCCCCTCATGGGTCTTTAAACTATAACACCCTATTATGGTCAATGTTGTTTTTAAAACGGGAAGGAAAATAGGGTGAAGTCTCTTATGCTGATATGTTTTTCTCCCTCCGAAATCACCCCGAATGGCAAAGAGATTGTGGGATTAGACCTCCCATCTGACCCTATGGTATTTGCCCTTGAAAAGGAAGACAAAAACAAAAGGGGAAAAATTAAGAGGTGTTGCTTGGCTTGCAGCATTGGGAAGTGATGTATAAAATCAGATAAGGTTTAAGAAGAAATGCAAGAATAGGATTTAACCGATCTGCTTAAGCCTCCTCCTAGGAGACAGGAAGAAGATGTGGACTCGGAAGGAACACTGACTCCAACTCCCTCTTGCCCAGATAGCCCTGTCACATCTCGGACCAGGAAACAGGCACTACAAGCCCCCCTAAGGGAAGCAGTGGGACCAGAGGGAGAAGCAGTGCTGATTAAGGTACCTTTTTCTACAATTGACCTAGACGCATGGGAAAGTGGCCAAAAATTATTGAACTGATCTGGTAGGTACTGCTAAACATTTGCAATTTATAATTAAGCAACACAATCCAGATTGGAGTGATATGCATTTGCTATTGGATGCATTAACTGAAACTGAAAACCAATTAATTTTATAAACAGCAGGGGATTTGGCAGAGGACTATTATAAAACACAACACCAAGATGTAAAAGATTATTTCCCACTTCAAGACCCACACTGGGATCCAAACAGGTCAGCAGAAAGGCAAAAAATAAAAGATTACCAAGAATGGGTAGCGAAGGGAATGGAAAGGGCCATTCCCAAAATTATAAATTGGTCAGCTTTATATGCAATTAAACAGGGTCCTTCCGAGCCACCATCTGATTTCCTGGATCACGTGAGAGATGCAATGCATTGTCATACAACACTAGATCCTGAATCTGACGTAGGAATTCAGCAACTAGTAAACCTGTTTTTAGGACAGTCTAGAGGGTACATTAGATGCAAACTTCAGAAGCTTTGGGGGGCAGATGGGAAAAACCTAGAGACCTTATTAAATTAAGCGTGTAGAGTATTCAGTTATCAAGAGGGGTACAAACAAGGAATCAGAAAGTTAGCAGCAATAGTAGGTGAAGAAAGAAAGGAAAACATGGGCAGGGACCACCCAGACAGGGACCACCCAGACAAGGCTCACCTAGGTTAGGTAAAGACCTGGCGCAGAGGGGGGAGGAGGGGTGGAACCAGGCCTCTGCGTTTACCGAAAGTGTCTCTAAGGCTATTGAGAGATCACTCCAGCCAGCACTGCCTGGTGCTGTACAGAACGACCTTTCTCACACCCGTGCCGGTGTATGGCACATATTCTCACTCACCCACAGAGTTGGATAGCTCGTGCGTCACCAGAGACAAAGAACTCAGAGCGCTCAGTCAGCTGGATATTCCAGAAGTTTATTCCGAAGGGGTCCAGGATGAAAGAGGAAGAGAGACCCTCGTTGTCTATATTTATAGGGATAGCTGGAGGGTCAGGTAAGAGGAGGCGGGGGGAACATCACAACCAATGGGGAGAAGGAAGGGATGGGATCAGGGGTTAAGTTACAGCTGGGGGGATTTACATAATTTGGGGAGGGACCATCGTGTTCTCCAGAGGGGACACTAGGATGTCTCCCACCAGTGAAGCCCTGCTGTACTGGAACCACTCGGCTCCCCAGCAGTTCCTGAGGTGGTATTATCCACCACAACAAAGACCAGTGTGCTAACTGTAAGGAATTTGGTCATTGGAAGAACCAATGTCCAAAAAGAAAGCAGAAAAACCAGCAAGGAAGACGAGGCCGAGAAGGGGTCATCGCACACGTGAAAGAAGACTGAAGAAGACCGGAGGACTCCACCCTAGTGGATCCACTGGTTAGAATGAAGCTAGGGGAAAAAGAAATAGAATTTTTGGTGGACATGGGGGCAACATATTCGGTTTTAAATAAAGCTTTAATGCCGGTGGGGGATGATTATATCATGGTTCAAGGGGCAACTGGCCAATCTGAAAAAGCATATTTTTGCAAACCTTTAAAGTATAAACTGGGAAAGCAATGGGATATTCACAAGTTTTTGTACATGCCCAGATCTCCAAAAGCCCTTTTGGGCAGAGATCTGTTAGAACAGTTATGAGAAACCATTTCATTCAAAGATGGAGAAATTACTCTGGAGGTAAATGATCAAATATGTTGATGTATTAAGCTTAATGGAAAAAAAACCACAGAGGCTGAGGGAAAGATTAGTGAAGAAATCATGAATCAAGTATTCCCTGGGGTATGGGCAACAAGCGTACCTGGAAGAGCTAAAAATGTGCCCCTGATACAAATTAAGTTGAAGGAAGGGAAACCAGTTAGAGTTAAACAATACCCCCTTAAGAAAGAGGATAAGTAAGGAATTAGCCCAGTGATTGAAAACTTTTTACACCTAGGACTATTGAGAGAGTGCAAATCATATTTCAACACCCCCATTTTACCAGTCCGCAAGCCTGATGGGTCATATTGGGTGGTACAAGATTCAAGGGCAGTAAACAAAATAACTGAGGACCTGCATCCTGTGGTATCAAACCCCTAGACACTACTAACTGAGCTAACACCTGAACTAACCTGGTTTACTGTTTTAGATTTGAAAGATGCCTTCTTTTGCCTCCCTCTCCATGAAGCCAGCCAGAAAATATTCGCGTTCGAATGGGAAAATCCCAAAAGCAGATGCAAAACTCAGCTCATTTGGACGGTGTTGCCTCAAAGATTCAAGAACAGTCCCACCCTATTTGGGGACCAACTAGCAAAAGACCTGGAATCCTGAGAAGCCCCATCTGAAAAAGGGAAGCTATTGCAATATGTGGATAACATCCTAATAGCTACCCGGACAGAAGAAGCCTGTGTACTCTGGACAGTAAGTTTACTAAATTTCCTGGGGCTCCAAGGGTACAGGGTGTCAGAGAAAAAGGCTCAAATAGTAAAACCAAAAGTAATTTATTTGGGCTATGAAATCAGTGCTGGGCAGCGGACTTTGGGACAAGACCGGAAGGAGGCCATTTGCCAAACCCCGAAACCCCAAACTGTAAAGGAGCTACGGACTTTCCTGGGGATGACGGGATGGTGTAGGCTTTGGATCCTTAGTTATGGGGTCCTTGTAAAACCTTTGTATGAGCTCATCAAAAAGGAAAGCAGAGATCTTCAGTGGACGAAGGAGGCCACGAGGGCCTTCAAACAACTGAAGAATGCCCTGATGTAGCTCCAGCTTTGGGACTTCCAGACATGAGTAAACCATTTTTTCTGTTTTCTCATGAGAAACAGGGGATTGCCCTGGGAATACTAGCACAAGACCTGGGTCCATATCGACGGGCAGTTGCTTATTTCTCAAAGCAACTAGATGCAGCAGCCAAAGGGTGGCCAGGGTGCCTCAGGGCTGTCGCAGCAGTCGTGCTAAACATCCAAGAGGCACGCAAATTCACATTGGGCCGGAAGATGACTGTGCTAGTGTCCCACACAGTGTCTGCAGTGCTGGAAGTGAAAGGCGGAGACTGGCTCTCCCCACAGAGGTTCCTGAAATACCAAGCCGTCATGGTGGAGCAGGACGATGTTGAAATAGTGGTCACTAACATTGTCAATCCAGCTTCTTTCCTCAGTGAAAACAACGGGGAGCAGGTACACCACGACTGCCTGGAAACTATTGAAGCCACATACTCCAGCCGTCCAGATCTGAAGGATACACCTTTGGATGATGCAGAGACCTGGTTTACCGATGGGAGCAGCTACGTCATCAGTGGAAAGCGACATGCGGAGTATGCAGTCACCACCAGCAAAAAGTCTCTTACAGAGAAAAGTTTGGAGCAGAGACCTAGTTTGTGGGAGTTCAAGGTGTTAGCTGCAAAGTCCAGTGTCGCTGTTGAGCCGCTAGCAGAGTGAGAAGACCCAGGTTCAAAGTGGCATCAAGAAGAAGAATTTTATTATTTAATTCCATCTTATATAGACTTTTCAAAGGTCACCCAGATTGGTCAGTTCGAAGCCTCCCCCTAGGCCTGATTGGCCAGGCCTGAACTGTCCACATCCCGAGAAACTGTTTTTAATAACATCCAAACTTTATCTTTGTTTATAAAACACAGAAAGAAGAGAGAGAAGAGAGAGAAGGATTCTCACGGGAAAGATCTGTGCTAGCCACAGTCCAGCAGCTATCGAGGTCTTTTTTTATCAGTTAATCTTAGACATTAAGAGAGATAAGCTGAATCGCTACTGACAGGGGCCGAGACTGATAGCAGGACAAAGGTGATCAGTGACCCATTAGGAAAGTAAAACATGTAACCCTGGAAACCAAGTTCTTGTAATGGTTAAGTAAAATTTGTAACGTAAAGTTTGTAACAGTATAAAAACATGATGTACTTTGTACAATAAATGGGACTTTGCATGAACCAGGCTGAGACCCCAAATCAATCGCCGACACTGGTTTACTGATGGAAGCAGCTTCGTCGTCAGCGGACAGCGACATGTGGGGTATGCAGTCACCACCAGCAAAAAGGTAATAGAATCTGGACCCCTAGCAACAAACAATTCTGCCCAGAAAGCTGAAATAATCGCTTTAACACATGCTCTGAAAATAGCAAAAGGGAAAAAGATAAGCATCTATACAGACTCAAAGTATGCATTTGGAGTTGTACATGCACACGGGGCCATTTGGAAAGAAAGGGGACTGTTGAACTCACAAGGAAAAAACATTAAACATGCACAAGAGATAACCTGGCTGTTGGAAGCAGTCCAGCTACCCGAAAAAGTAGCAATCATGCACATTAAGGCACACCAGAAAGTGAGCTCAGAATTGGAAGAAGGAAATGATCTGGCGGACAGAGAGGCAAAAGAAGCAGCAAAAGGTGAGGTGACAACTGAAGGGGCTTTAATTCCAGATGGCCAAATCTCCCTAGAAGGTGAGCCAACCTATAATAAAGAGGACAGAAAGTCATTGAAGATCAGAATGGGTCATATGATGAAGAGAGTTGGGCTATTACTACACAGGGAGGTTGGTCATTTCCTCTCATTTAGTTTGGGCATTAGTGAGAGAAGAACACTAAAAGACACATTGGGGAATAGATGCCCTACACAAATATTTAATTGAAAGAATTATTGCCAGAAATTTATATGCTACCATCACACAAGTAACCTGACAGTGTGACCTTTGCCTCCAGACTAGCCCTAAAAATATCCCCAAACCAAAATTGGGCCAAATTGGGAAAGGGAATGGGCCCAGACAGCAGTGGCAAATTGATTTTATGGAACTCCCAAGGGGGGTATCGGTACTTGTTGGTATTAACAGATACCTTTTCAGGATGGCCAGAAGCCTTCCCCACCAGAACTGCCAAAGCCAGGGAGGTAATCAAGGCAATGTTGCAAGAAAAAACACCACGCTTTGGATTTCCAGCCACGATGTCCTCAGATAGAGGATCACATTTCATTTCAAAGGTGGTACAAGTTAGCCATCATTTGGGCATAGATTGGGAGCTTCACACCCCATACCACCCTCAATCAAGTAGTCATGTGGAGAAAATGAACCACCTGATCAAACAGCAAATTGTAAGATTGAGGCAAGAAGCCAATTTATCATGGCCCCAATCTCTTCCACTTGCATTATTACAAATCCGAACTAAACCCAGAACCAAAGAAAAACTAAGTCCTTTTGAAATGCTCTATGTGAGACCATACAGAGTACAGAAAGGATTATCCACCCAAATTGGGGAGGAAACACTGACCGCCTATATGGTGGCCTTGAGTAAGCAACTCAAGAAAATTGAAAAGCATGTGGCTGGAACTCGGAGTCAGGGCCTAGAAAGCCCAGTACACAACATTCAACCTGGAGATTATGTCTATGTTAAGTCTCTTACAGAGAAAACTTTGGAGCCACAGTGGGAAGGACCATTTCAAGTACTCCTTACCACTTTCACTGCCATCAAAATCAAAGAACAGAATGCCTGGATTCATCATACTCGAGTGAAGAAGGCTCCAGAGACCCCTTGGAAAGTGGCTTCTAATGATAATGAACTGAAATTGAAATTTACCCGGGTAAAATGAATGCAATTAGAAAAGTTACTCTCATTGCTGTTCTCACAATTATAACCATACTTCAAGGAAAAGGAGGTACTTTTAGCCAGGGCGATACTGAATGGCCTTGGTCACAAGCCCTCATAAGGCATACCAGCTTTCAGGGAAGCTACCCTACAGACAGCTGTCTGGATTTGGCTATAATTGTAATGCATGATGATGAAATTTACCACCCACCTGAATGGGTTTGGAATCAAGATGAGTGGATCATGACCCTCCCTGGTATCATTAATGAAAAATCCAGGTGGGATGAAGGGAAATAGAACCTGGTTTTCAATATGAAAAACCCTCTTCTATTACAGTTCTTGGCCATTTTTTGGATTTCAATCTGGCATCTAAAATTCACTCTGCCATTTCAAAAGAAATATGTCCTACCAAGGATTAGGATTGTTTTAAACAATATGAGTTTTCCTTGTGTTGTCGCCAGAAATTCACTAGTAACAAGACTTCCAGTGACCCAAGTGACATTAATATCAATATTACCAAGTCTTGTAAGGAAGAGCAAAGTGACTGCTGGTTTAATCTTACTATGGTTCATCCTTTTTATGTAGTGTGCCAGTGGACATCTAAACCTACTCAACCAACACTGTTAGGTTTAATTCAGAAATTTAAAATGAATGTTGTAGCCAGACCAAAACAAGAGTCCTCCCAAATTAACACTCCTATTCCTCCTAAACTAACACTTCAACCAAAAATTTACGAAGTTGCCACATATAGGATAAGAAATACAGGCCAACAGCAATTGTTCAACCCAGAATGGTCTCTTAAGCATGTAGAATTACTGATGCAAATTAATGTTTCTGAAATTCAACCAGCTTGCTCCTCTCTTTTAAAAACATCTTTTGAAGGCTGGACAACATGGTTACAGAGGCAAGGACTCTTCAGGAGCAGAACACGAAGAGATTTAACTGGAGTGTTAGGAACAGGATTGGGTGTTTTAAATGAGATTGATTCAGAGATACTAATGAATAAATTGGCCACCACAACCAGTGACCTAACAAGACTAAAACAACCTTTACAATCATCTTTACTAGCGTTAGGAAATGGTCAGTGGCAAATTTCAAAGGTACTTCCAGATCTTGCAAAGGCTAACAATCAGGATCATAAATTAATAATAGATGCACTTGGAGCAGTTCAAAATAATGTGTCCCTTGCTCTTAGTTGCATACAAGCACAATTATGGATGCAATCAGCAGCTTCTTTAATTATAAGGGAAGGAAATGAAGGTGTTTTCCCTATTGAAGTATGAAAAGCTGTTTGGGATAATGCCACTGAACTGGAAAAGAAGCTCCAATCCTGGTGGACTTTAGTAAACTTCACCTATAACCCAATTACTAACACAGCTACAGCCTTTGTACTTACTATGCACAATGCCACAATTTACATATTACACCCCATTGTTCCTTTAGGATTAAACCATGATGGAGCAGTGCTTTACCCTTCTGAACACAGAGCATGGGCCCGGATGGTTGATAAGAAATGGCAAACTGTAAATTTAGAATCATGCATTACACAAAAACAACAAGGGTTTATCTGTGAGAGTAACACAATTAATGCCAAAGATGTATGTTTAGATGTTGAGCAAAGCATTTGCCACTTTGAAGTTCACCCGGATACTAGTCAGAAAACAGTACTTGTATATATTGTTCAGGGTTGTGTTTGCTTAAGAACAATGTGTGTTTTCATAGAAATAGATAATGACAATGTTACTTTGGATGTTAGGAATCATTCTAATTTTTGTATTTGTAATTTTGTGAAGATTATTGGGTGTGACTTTTTGTATTTGGCACCAGTTGTATCTCATCAATTGATAAAGTTCAATTACACAATGTATCATGAATTATCATCAACACCTATTGGGATGAACCTTACGCTGGTAAGACAATTAAGAGAGCATCAAGACTTAATTAACATCCTAAAAAGAATTCAAAAAACTGGAAAGAAAACCTTAATAACCATTCACCATGATGCAGAGGAAATAAACAGAGTCTTACAAAGAGCAAGAAAGGATGTAGATCATCACTGGTGGGATATGCTTTTTGGATGGTCACCCACTGTAACTGGTATCCTTAATACATTATGTCACCCCATAATTGTTTTACTAATTTTAGTAGGTATTAGCCTTGTGCTATCTGTTATGTCACTTGTTTGGAATTATAGGGTGTTAAAGAAGTTATCCATTTTAACCACTTTATCAAATGTTCATGGAAAGGCATTGAGAGGTGCCTATCGCAGAAGCTTGTTAGAAGAAGAATCCATTTACTAGTAAAAGAATTTACTAATTTTATAGAAAAGGGGGGACTGATTTAGGGGGGCTAGAAGTTACTAATTGAGGGGGGACTAGAAGCTGGATAATAATCTTCTGGAACAGATTTAGGAGGCCAGTGGTTGGATGATGATTTTCTAGGAACTGCCTGCTGAAAACCATGTATCATTTGCTCAATGATTTTGTGCCTACCTAGTATCGGGGAGGATAGAGAGAAGAGAGCCAAATAATTGAGGAAAACTACTGAGTGTGACCGAGCATCCTGCCCTTGGACCCCAGAACTGGTACAAGTTGGTTCTAAGGCTTGGACTTGAACCAAGAACCAAGGGAGCATGCGCAAGGGAACAGGGTGAAGAGTTCATCGTGAGGAAGACTAATAACTTTGTCCCTCATTTATCTTCGGGACCCTTGCCCACAATTTATCCGTGGCACTGCGCTTGCACCAGCATATTTAAATGAACTTTGAACTCATTATAATACGAAGTGGGGATAAGTAATGAATATGTATAGGGGCTTTGTGTAACTTCATGCATATGTAACCTGTAACCTAATACAAAGTTAGTGAAGTGCTGCCAAGGCACGCATGCTCTTGGAGGGGCTATCCCCCATGCACCTTCCAGAGCTGGAATAAACACATACCACTTCATAACTATTTGAGTTGTGGAGTTAATCCATGCCTCATATTAGCAAGAACCTGGGTTACTATCGTCTCCTGGGATGGGCTGTAACACAGCTCTATGACAAACACAGTTTCAGGTTTGTTCTGCAAGGCAATGTACACGATTTGAGGATTATACAAGGATATACACATTTTTAGGAGATTCTATACATAAGTTTCTTGTCAGTGGTAATGAAGACATCATGTGCTCTTATACCTGATTGTTACAGATCAACAGATGTTCAAAATTAAATTAGGTTTGCCCTTCATTACAGTTAAACACCCTTCTTTACATGAAAATGTACTGAAAAATCATAGTTCTTTCTACTTCTAGATCCCCCGCATCCCACACTACCTCAAAGTAGAAATTTAGTGTGGTGGAACAATAGGAATTGTTACTGATGCTTTCTCTTTTTTTTTGTCTCTATAATGCCACCTTTCATGTATTTTGCTTGCTTTTTGGTATATTGATGTGTAATCTAGTGTCTTAGGTCTTAGGTTACGTGGAAGGTGTAACCAAAATTATGTATTCTATTACCACCTCCATAAAGTATTAAAAAACAGGTGGGGCAGTGTTCTTTATCTTCAGCATGACTCAGCCCTGATAACACCATGGGGGGGGGGGCTATCTCCGCTAATGGGCCATCAAGGTCCCTGGGAATGACTCAGAATTTCATCATCCCATTGTGAGATGCCCTGCCCAGAGGGGAGGTACTGAACATTCTTACCTGCATATAAGTGGAGGCTTTGGAACACTGGACTACAACTTCCACTGGATTCCCAGAGAAGAGCTTGAGAGTCACCACTGGACCTCCAGAGATGGACCAGATCTTTCAAGATCACCACTTCAACCAGACTGCATCCATCACTCCAATGGGACTGAAGCCACCATTTAATTGGACTGCTATCACCACCCTGACCAACAGGGTGGTGGGTTGTATTCTGACTCTGTCAGTTTAAGCTGGTGTTTCTGTATTATTGCTTTTACTTTAATTTTTCCTTTTAAATTGTTGTTCTGACTTCGAATCTCTCACAATATATTTGTGTGGGGTTAATTCCTCATCTGGTTTCTTTTCAAACTAGCACATCTAGTTTCTTGTTTTCTATGAAAATTAGAATGCTCAAAATGTTGAATAAATTAGATAATATCTTTTGAGTTTGTAAAAGAGTTTTTTAATATGCAAGAGAGTTTAATTTAGAACCCAGAATTTCATAATGTACCTTGAAATATACTTATTACATTGCCCTCTGGTGGTATAAATTGGTAGTTTAAAATACTGTTTATATAATGAGGAAAACATTGGCTTGGGGAATTAAACAAAGAAAAATCAGTTAGTAAAGAAAAATCTGTTAATGCAGTAATGATATTATAGATCAATATAAATGTGAAAATAAACATAATTTAACTGGTAGAAAAGTGTGTGGTTGGAACAACTGACAAAGTTTGAAATAAGCTGTAGTCAGTTTCCTGTCCTAGAAAATTCAAATATGATTCTTTATCCAAAGAGTCTTCCAATATGATGGTTTACAACAGAGAATTTCATTTTTAAGACCAAGGCAACAAGAATAGTCATCCTTTCTGATGAGCATGAACAATATGCTTGCAATAAAACATGAATAGATGTAATGACATGAGCTTTGTGCTAGTTCTATAAAGGGCTTTAAGCTGCAGCAATCCTTCTCTTGCATATAAATGTCCCTTCTTATGAAGAACTCATCATCGATTATGACTACAAGGTTAGTATTTTAAGTTCATAGACTCACAAAATCATAGAATATCCTGAGTTGGAAGACACCTGTCACTGTTGAACCAGTAACGGAGCGAAGCAGCACACACGAGAACAGTGAGAGAGTGAGTGAGTTTAATTTAATAATAAATCTATATATATACATTTGAGAAGGCTATTCGGATTGGCTAACAATCATCCACCCCTTGGAATGATTGGCCGAGGCGTCTCGGCGCTTGTTCCAAGAAACATCCTCGATAAACATGGAATTTTATCTTATGCTTTTCTAACAACAAGTAAAAGAAGGGATTTTTTCCCATGGGAGAGAATTGTACAACCACAGACACCCACAAGGATAATCAAAGTCCAACTCCTGACCCTGCGCAGGGCCATCCCCAACAATCCCACCATGTGCCTGAGAGCTTGTCCAAATGCTCCTTGAGCTCTGGCAGGCTTGGAGCTGTGACCACTGCCTTGGGGAGCCTGTTCAGTGCCTGACCACCCTCTGGGGGAAGAACCTTTTCCTGATATCCAACCTAAACCTCCCCTGACACAGTTCCAGCCATTCTCTCGGGTCCTATCCCTGGTCACCACAGAGAAGAAATCAGTGTCTGCCCCTCCTCTTCCTCTCACGAGGAAGTTGTAGACTGCGATGAGGTCTCCCCTCAGTCTCCTTCAGGCTCAACAGACCAAGTGCCCTCAGCCGCTTCTCATACGGCTTCACCTCAAGGCCCTACGCCATCCTGGTTGCCCTCCTTTGGACACTTTTGTCCTGAATAACCCCAAATGCTATTGTATTCCATATCTATCTGTGCTCAAACCTGACGGTGCAGACAGAAATGAAACCATAGGGCCAAGGGGTTGCTGGGGTCCTTTTAAAAAAGTCAGGAAATGCAGGCAGAGTTCTCTCTCTTGCTCTCTTGCCTCTTGGCTCTACTGGCAACAGTAGCAATGTGAGAAGTTGCATTTTGCAATCAAAAACTGTTTCAGAGTGAATTTTGCAACACCTGTTGGCAGAGCAGGGGCAAAGGCAGTCAGGGCCGGGGGGGTGCAGTTTTTGATGGTTGGGCAGGCCATTTCTCTCCCCACCCCCAACACACCAACAGCTTGGAAACAGCAGCACCGTGTCAGGGACTAAAATGATTCATGTCTTAAACATTATGAAAGAGTTTTGCTCATTATAACAAAAACTGTATAAAGAAGCTATAACCAAAGAAGCCTACCTGAAGATACCTGACTAGAACTTTATACTGTAAATTAAGCCATCTAGATTAGATAAAGGGAAACCCATTGTTCAGTCATCTCAGGCTGAAGGGAAGGAATGCATCCACAAGAGACCCAAACCCAGCAGCCGTGCTGAGAGTCACCTCTGGCTGGATTTGGGGTGGGGAGACCACAGCCCACAGAAGCCAGGTTTACACAGGCTTCCCCCCCAAAATGAAGGGGAGGGAGGAGGTTTTGGATGTGTGGTGGAACCTCTGTTCAGAGGCAGTGAACACCCACCTTCCCTTACAGAAACTGGCCCAGCTATGGAACCCGCAACTCCACAGGCCACATCCATGGGGCATTCACGTGAGAGGCAGCTGAGGGGGTGTCACAATCCATCAAAGACCCCCAAAGCACTCCCCAGAGGTCTTGCACCAGAGGATCACATGTGATGCAACAAACCTGGAGTCTGTTGTAAGAGACAATGGCAAATCCTGCCCCCCCTTCCCCCTGGGAGGTGCCTGGGTTTTCCTACCTAGCCTGAACATATAGTAACCCATCGGATTCTATGCTTTTTGGGGGGACTATCACCACCAAGAAGACCAGCTGGAGAGGATCATCGGGACATTGGTGGGATCCGCAGATGGTGATATTTTCTTTATTCTGTCTCTGTCACCCTCTTTCTGTCCCCCCCCCACCTATTTTCTCTCTTTCTTTCTTTCTTTCTTTCTTTTTCTTTCTCTCTCTCTCTCTCTTTCTCTCCCTTCCCTTCCCTTCCCTTCCCTTCCCTTCCCTTCCCTTCCCTTCCCTTCCCTTCCCTTCCCTTCCCTTCCCTTCCCTTCCCTTCCCTTCCCTTCCCTTCCCTTCCCTTCCCTTCCCTTCCCTTCCCTTCCCTTCCCTTCCCTTCCCTTCCTTCCCTTCCTTCTCTCTCTCTCTCATATTTACTATCAAATAAAACCCATACTGTTGACATTGACATGTGGTCTCATCTGCACCTTAATTCGGGCAGAGACATTTCTAATAAACTTTTAATTACTGGATCATGACACACCGACACCAGCAGAGTTCAGTGGGTGGCAGAAGGAAGCAAGACAGCAGTGCCAGGCCAAAATGAGAATGCAGAGTCCGAGTCACCCCAGCCCAGCCACCTTGCCTTGCCTTCTTTTGCCAAGAGGAAGGCAAAGTCCCTTCATGAATTCTAGCCCTTGACTGAGTACCAGCAGCCAGAGCGTGCCAATTGCCTTCGCTGACAGAGCTGCCGCTGATGGAAAGAGGGGGAAAAGGCTGACAATTTTCCCTTTGTCTCCCTACATGTGGTCGCCCGTGGAGGGCAGCATCTTGGGAGGGGTTACACCATCATTTTGAGTTTCTCTTTGTTCCTGCAGAGTGCAAGATTTCGGCAACCTTGTAACTAGCAACTATTAATGCTATTTTTTGCCTGTTGCTGTTTTGGTTTTTAGTAAACTTATTTTTTCGCTTATATGTACTCATATTTGTTTCTCCTTATGGGTGGATAGGGATTGCTTAAAACTACAGAGGAGGTCACTTATTTTAGAGTGTCTGCCTCTTAAAATTGTCTTAAACCAAGACAACTTTCTAATAGCTTAATGTTTTTTTTTTCTATTGTGGTGACCAAAATTGCACACAATATTCAAGGTGAGGCTGCCCCAGTGCAGAGCAGAGTTGGACAATCCCTTCCCTGGCCTGGCCGGTGATGCTGTGCCTGATGCACCCCAGGATACAGTTGGCCCTCCTGGCTGACTGGACACTGCTGACTCACATTCAACTTGCCATTGACCAGGACCCCCACGTTCCTTCCCACAGCTGTTCTCCAGCCTCTCATTCCCCAGTCTGTCCATACATCCAGTGTTGCCCCATCCTAGGTACAGAATCTGGCACTTGCCCTTGTTAAACTTCATACGGTTGGTGTTTTATTTTACCCAGAACCCTTTTTGCCCATGTGTACTTTTCTAGAATGCATAAACAGAAACAAATAATGATCAACCAACGATAATGTGTCATTTTCCTCACCAAATCACAGTTTCTTAGCATGCTCTGATACTCCCTGAATACACTAGGTTCTGCACAAATGTCTGGTGTTGGGGTTTGACGCCAGCAAGTAACTAAAGCACCATGCTGCTGCTCACTCACTCCCCTCCACACTGCCCCTGGTGGGCAGGAGAATTCGAGAGAAATGGTAAACTTTGTGGGTTGAGATAAGAATATTTCAGTAATTGAAAAAAAATATAATATAATATAACTAATAATACTATTTGTAATGAAAAGGAGTGGGTGAGAGAAATAAAACCCAAGAGAAAATGTGATGCTGACCAATGTCCAGCCCATCCCCGAGCAGCAATTGGTTACCTCCAACCAACTCCTCCAGTTTATATCTTGGGCATGACATTCTATGGTGTGGAATATCCCTTTGGCCAGTTCAGGTCAGCTGTCCTAGCCATGCTCCCTCCCAGCTTCTTGTGCAACTCCTCCCTGGTAGAGCCTGAGACATGGAAAAGTCCTTGACTCAGGGTAAGCACTGCTCAGCAACAACCAAAACATCAGTGTGTTATCAGCATTATCCTCATTCCAAATACAAAACACAGCACTGTGCCAGCTACTGAGAAGAAATTAACTATCCCAGCCAAAGCCAGGACACTATTTACTCCTTATTCCATAACACTTGTGTCATGCCAGGTCCCACACTTTCCAATACCCCATCACCTTTCATTACTTTTGATATAGATATACACACAGATATCACTCCCTTAGTCTATATGCCATCCCTATAAAAGTCCATTGAGTTAATTTAGTTCATTACTTTAGGCTCCATCTGTCATAACTGTCTTTCTGGCAAGAAACATGGTGTGTGGTGTTGGATTGTTGCATGTTGTGATTGTTGCATGTTGTAATTGTTGTGGTTCTGATTCCATTACTTCTGTGCTTGTCCGGTTTCATCAAAGTTTATTCTTCATTAATGTGATGATTGAAAGGGAGTGAGGTTCACATCCCCAAATCTGGAGTGGTGGTGACGGCACCCAGGGTGGTGATGGGCATATAGCCACCGTGGAAATAATATGTAGTATTGTACCCTTCACAAACACTCCTTGAACCTTAGCCCCACGTTTATAACTCTTGTAGTCTGATATTTAGCTTAGTTTGGGGGTTCTCCAGGGGGGAAGACAAAACATTCATAACTATCTCAAAACTAAAGGCTCCAACCTTGGATGGAGCCACCTCTCTGGAACATGTTTTTGTAAACTAGGCTGTAGTCTCACTTGGGGAGGGACAATTAGAATAGGGGGACAATTACTTAATTTGTTAAGTTTCTTATTGGGAGATTTTAGGTAGATATGCTAATTTGCGAGGTCCATAAAATTGTATACACATTGTACACAGGGTGTGCTTCTCGGCATGTTTCCACCTTTGACGAGTGTGCACCTGGGATCCTATTAAAACCAAGGTAATACCCTTTTTCCCTTTACTGCTGTGTCTGCTTCATATTTTTACCAGCTTTATAAGGCATCACATTTATTACAGACCTGTGGTGGCATGGGTGATAACTCCTAGCCTCGTGTGCTCACTTGATTTTGCAAGTATGTTGCTTATATACAGTCACTACTTGCATATTATAATTTGCCCATTACCATAAAACCCTCCCCAAGTTCCCAAACTCGGTCCTTGTTTCGGCTGTAGCTGGATTCCTGAGCCAGATGTCTTCTCCTCATCTTCGAAACATCCTTGCTGGGAAAGCAGTTTCTGCATGCCTTGTTTCTCTGCCTAAAGTTCACAGACACAGTAGAAATTGAATTAACCCTTTTGGTATCAGTATTATATAGCAATTAACATCATATAATTGAATTAATTGGCTATTCTCACCTAAAATCCAATCCCCCTGAAGCATGCAGCGGACTTTCCCATCCTCCTGCATTACCCACCACGTGCATTACCCACCACGTGCATATGGGTCCTTGTGCAAAAGCAATCCCACAGATGGATTTGCCTTTGCCTGAAGCAGGAATAACCCAGACTGTTTTCTCTAGCATATGTTTAATGTGCACTACAGGTTTGATCTTTCCAGAGGCTAATTCATGGTAGGGAATGTGATACACCCACTCAATGCCAGTTTCTTTGGGCCAAGTTTCAAGTTAGTTGGTGGAGACATTGTTGCTATTTTGTTAATTGTGGCAGGATGTTCCCCCCTCTCCTTCTGCTCGATGGCAGAAGATAGATAACTCCAGTGGGGTCAACAGCCTGGCAGAGGTTATCTCTTAGTGCCTGAAAGTCTAAGACCTCTAACCTTAATTCATATTTTGGAATGAAGAGAAGATGTGAAAAGAGAAACAAAACTATACTTGCTGACCAAGCAAGGCACACTTTTATCCTATAAAAATCTCACAGATTTTCACAAAAGTAGAAGCTTTTCTACATGGACCCTGGAGCGTGAGAAAAGCCTCTCCCCAGAGTCTGAACACAACTCTGTGGTAACTTCTTGCAGGATTGAGGGAGGATTCTGATGTATCGCAGCACCAAAATTGGATTTTGGTAAGATCATTGGTTTCCTAAATTGTATTCTTCTTTGCTAGCAATAATAATAATAATAATAATAATAGGTACCTTTCGCTTGCTGCATTCTTAGCTACTCGTAGTCTCCCTATTTTGGGTGAGATATATATATATATATGTGTGTGTGTGTGTGTGTGTGTGTGTGTTAAGCTATGATTAGTTTTCTTATATTGTGTAGTATATAAGTTGTTTGACTCCTTGTTCCATTCTCTCTTGTGTCTAATAAGCAGTAATCCATTTTATATTAGACCTAATCGGCCATCATTAAAAGAACTTGCGAACGAGACTGGGTTTCTGGGGTGCTGGTTGCTCTAAATAGGTTAACTGCCAGTTGTCACAGGCCTAGGCAACCGGCAAAAAATCTATCAACCCTCTGTCTCTATTTATAACATTAATCACATACATTGGGAGCTGATTATGTCCATCTTGCCATTTCATTCCTAAAAACAGTATCTCCTGTGCAGGTCCCTTTACCTTATTTTGTGTTATAGCATAAAAAGTCTTTCAGAAGGATTTGGACTATTTTCTTCCCTTTCCCAAAAACTTCTGCTGTATTGCCCCCACTCAATTACATCATCAATATATTGCAGGTGTTCCAGAGCTTCACCCTGTTCCAGTGCAGTCTGGATCAGTCAATGGCAGATGGTGGGGCTGTGCTTCCACCCCTGGGGCAGTCGGTTCTAGGTATACTGGATACCCCTCCAAGGAAAAGCAAACTGGGGTGTGCATTCTACTGCTAGAGGGATTGAGAAAAAATGCATTAGTGATATCAATTATGGCACCACTGGGCTGTTTTTAACTCCAGCTCATATTGAAGCTCCAGCCTGTCTGGTATGGCAGCACTCAGAGGTGGCGTGACTTCATTCAGACCCTGATAGTCTCCTGTCAGCCTCCATTCCCCATTAGACTTTTGCACTGGCCATATGGGGCTGTTAAAGGGTGAGTGGGTCCTGCTGATCTCTCCCTGGCTCTCCAGTTGACAAATCAGCTTATGGACAGGAATTAGAGTCTCGGTGCGATATTGCCGTCTGTGCCTGTGCACCATTGTAGTAGTGATCACCTACCTTCAGCAACACCACAACAAAAGGATTGTCTGACAGACCAGGCAAGGTAGACAACTGTTTAATTTCCTGTGTCTCCAGGGCAACTATACTGAAAGCCCACCAATACTCTTTTAGGTCTTTGAAATCACCTCTCCTGAGATAGTCAAAGGTGCATGGAGCCTCTAGGCCAGTCACAATAGGGGCCTTTTGCCACTCATTTCCAGTCAGGCTGATTCCAGCCTCCAATACAGTCAGCTGTTGGGATCTTCCTGTCACTCCAGAAATACAAATGAATTCTGTCCCTACAGAGCTTGATGGCATAGGGATACACTGTAGTCCAGTGTCTGTTAAAGCCTTGTACTCCTGTGGGGCTGCTGTGCCAGCCCATTGGATCCACACAGTCCAGTAAACCTGGTTGTCCCTCTCCTCCACCTGGCTGGAGGCAGGGCCCCCTCTAATATTGATCAAAAGATTCACTGCTTACTTCTTGTAAAAACAGATTAGAATTTCTTACAGTAGGATCAGTAGTATGATCAGCCCTTCCACTCTGCCTGGAAAACTGTCCACTGAAGCAGTAACTTTCCTGGAAGAATTCCCATTTGTTTTTCCCTGCAATTCACATACCAATGCCTCTAGGGTCGAGGTAGGTTTTCCATCCTACCTTCTCATGTCCTCCCAGTGGTTCTGCAGGTAAAGCCACAAGGTATCCAATGGTGTATACCTTCTATATCCTCTCTCTTGAGTGAAAGTATGGTTACTGTTAATAGTTGAGATGTTTGTCCATACAGTTGGGAAGTAAGATCTATCCTTGTCAAGTTGCTGGACCAGTTTCTCCACAGCCAAGACAAGTGAAGAAGAAATATTGTCTTTGTATTCCCAAAGATGGCTAGCCACTTCATCCACTGTTGGTGTTTGTTTCTCCAGCTTGTGGAAGACTGAAATGTTAAGGGTTTATGACTCTAACAACTGGCCATTTTGAAAAGCAGCAGGTGCTTTGCTGAGGCCAGATTTGCACTCCTCAGCTGAAGGGGAGTAGGACAGTTTTTGGGTGTGTGATGGTGTCATTATATCAGCCCTTTGTGCCCCACATTGGGGGCTAAAAGGACTGTTGCAGTTTAACACCACCTAGCAACTATGTACCAAGCAGCTACTCTCTCACACTTCCTCCCCCCCTGACCCCAGTGGGATAGGAGAAGAATCAAAAAATTAAAAACCTATGGGTTAGATAAGAACAGTGTAATAATTAAAATAAAATATAATAATAATAATAATAGGAAAATGAGAGGGGAATAAAACCCAAAAAACCTCAAATGTGTTGCACAGTACAATTGCTCACCACCCACTGACCAATGTCCAGTCCATCCCTGAGCAGTAATCAGCCCCTCCTGTCCAACTCCCCCCAGTTTCTATAGTGAGCATGACATTCTATGGTGTGAAATATCCCTTTGCTCAGTTCAGGTCAGCTGTGCCAGCTATGTTCCCTCTCAGCTTCTTGTGCCCCTCCTCACTAGCAGAGCCTCAAGAAACTCAAAAGTCCTGAATTTGGGTAAGCAGTACTTAGCAAAAACCAACACATCAGTGTGTTATCATAAAATAATAGAATATCCTGAGTTGGAAGGGACCCACAAGGATCATCAAGTCCAAATCCTGGCCCTGAACAGGACCATTCCCAAGAGTCACACCATGTGCCTGAGAGTGTTGTCCAAACGCTCCTTGAGCTCTGTCAGGCTTGGTGCTGTGACCACTGCCCTGAGGAGCTTGTTTCAGTGCCCAACCACCCTCTGGGAGAAGAACCTTTTTCTAATATCTAACCTAAACCTCCCCTGACACAACTTCATGCCATTCCCTTGGGTCACGTCACTGGCCACCCGAGATAAGAGATCATTGTCTGCCCCTCCACTGCCCCTCACAAGGAAGCTGTAGGCTACTATGAGGTCTGACCTTAGTCTCCTCTTCTCCAGCTGAACAAGCCAAATTACCCCAACCGCTCTTCATGTGGCTTCCCCTCTAGACCCTTCACCACCTTCATGGCCCTCCTTTGGATGCTCTCTAATAGCTTTATATCTTTCTTATATTGTGGTGACCAAAACTGCACACAATATTCAAGGTGAGGCTGCCCCAGTGCAGAGTAGAGTTGGACAATCCCCTCCCTGGCCTGGCCGGTGATGCTGTGCCTGATGCACCCCAGGATACAGTTGGCCCTCCTGGCTGACTGGACACTGCTGACTCATTCAACTTGACATCGACCAGGACCCCCATGTCCCTTTCCAAAGATGCTCTCCAGCCTCTCATTCCCCAGTCTGTCCATACATCCAGTGTTGCCCCATCCCAGGTACAGAATCTGGCACTTGCCCTTGTTAAACTTCATACGGTTGGTGATTCCCAGCACTCTCATTTGCTGAGGTCTCTCTGCAGGGTCTCTCTGTCCTCAAGGGAGTCAATAGCTCCTCCCAGTTTTGTATTGTCTGTGAATTTACTTAGTATCCCTTCCAGTCCTGCGTCCTAATAATTTATGAAGATGTTGAAGAGAACTCGCCCTAAAATGGAGCCGTTTTGAACCCCACTAGTGACCAGTCACCAGCCTGGTGTCACCCCATTCACTATAACCCTTTGTGCCCGACCCATGAGCCCATTGCTCACCTATCACGTGATGTGTTTATCCAGCTGGGAGCTGGACAGATTTTCCAGAAGGATCCTGGGAGAGACAGTATTGAAAGCTTTACTGAAATCCAAAAAGATTTTATCAACTGGCTTCCCTTGATCAATTAGGTGGGTTATCATGTCCTAAAAGGGAATGAAGTTTGACAAGCAAGACCTTCAGGCCAGTCAGCCTCACCTCAATTCCTGGAAAAGTGATGAAACAGCTCATCGTGGATGTCATCTTTAGGCATGTGGAGGGCAAGAATGCTATCGGGGTAGTTAGCATGGATTCACCAAGGGGAAATCATGCTTGACCAATTTGATAGCCTTCTGTGATGGCATGGCAGGATGGGATGATGAGGGGAGAGCAGTGGATGTGGTCTACCTCGACTTCAGGAGGGCTTTCGGCACTGTCTCACAACATCCTCATAGGCAAACTCAGGCAGTGTGGACTGGCTGAGTGGACAGTGAGGTGGATTAAGAACTAGCTGAAAGGTATATCCAGAGAATCATGATCAGTGGCACAGGGTCTAGTCGGAGGCCTGTAGCTAGTGATGCTCTCCAGGGGTCAGTACTGGGTCCAGTCTTGTTCAACTTATTAATCAATGACCTGGATGAAGGGATAGAATGGACCCTCAGCAAGTTTGCTGATGATACAAAACTGTGGGGAGTGGCTGATTCACCTGAAGGCTGTGCTGCCATTCAGCAGGACCTGGACAGGCTAGAGAGTTGGGCAGAGAGGAACCTAATGAAGTTCAACAAAGGCAAGTGCAGGGTCCTGCACCTGGGGAGGAACAACCCCAGGCACCAGTACAGGCTGGGGGCCAACATGCTGGAGACCAGCTCTGTGGAGAAAGACCTGAGGGTTCTAGTGGACAACAAACTGTCCATGAGCCAGCAGTGTGCCCTGGGGGCCAGGAAGGCCAACGGAATCCTGGGCTGCATTGGGAAGAGTATTGCCAGCAGGTCAGGGAGGTGATCCTGCCCCTCTGCTCAGCCCTGGTGAGGCACATCTGGAGTGCTGTGTCCAGTTCTGGGCTCCTCAGGACAAGGAGAGACATGGAGCTCCTGGAGCAGGTCCAGCAGAGGGCAACAAAGATGATGAGGGGACTGGAGCATCTCTTATGGGGAAAGGCTGAGGAAGCTGGGCCTGTGACTGAGAGGGGATCTTATCAATATATATATGAGTCTGAAAGGAGTGTGTAAAGAGGATGGGGTCAGACTCTTTTCAGTGGTGACCAGCAACAGGATAAGGGCAATGGACACAAACTGAAATATAGGATCTTCCATCTGAATATGAAGTAAAAACAGAAGTTTTTCACTTGGAGGGTGATTGAGCACTGGAGCAGGCTGCCCAGGGAGGTTGTGGAGTCTCCTTCTCTGGAGATATTCAAAAGCTGCCTGGACGTGATCCTGTGCAACCTGCTCTAGATGAACCTACTTTAGCAAGGGGTCTGAATAGATGATCTCCAGAGGTCCCTTCCAACCCCAACCCTTCTGTAATTCTGTAATATAATTCCTGGCTGTTTGTTCAAGTACATGTTCAGAGAAATACATAGTGCTAAATTCATACCACCATTGTCAGTCCATTGCAATTAAAAGTTATGGCCCAGGATAACACAATACCTTGAGTTTAGGTTTAAGGCAATCTAATAGGTCAGGGTGACTAAACTTTGGTTTCCTGTATCTGTTATTGAGATCAAAGTGCTTCAGTGTTTGGAGATGCTGGTACATCTTTTTCTATTCTGCTGTTACACTTAATCTAGAAAAGCTATTTTAATATTTTGACAATATGTCTTTTTATGACATTAGAATAAATAAGTGTTAAGAATGGGAATTTATGGTCAATTTTTATTTGAACCTCTGAAATGTGCTGGATCTAGCTTTGAGCCTACCCAATTAAAGAGGAATGAGGACAAACTGGAGTGAGAGTCAACCAGAGGAAGGGCCATCGGGGTGGTTGGGGGATGAAGCAAATGACATTCAAAGAAGAGGCTGAGGCAGATGGGCTAGCTTGACCTGGAGATGAGAAGGCTCAGGCACCATGACTTAGAGGGTGGTTGTAGAGAAGAGAGAGACAGATTTTTCTCACAGATGCACAGTGAAAGGTCAAGAGGTAGCAATCATAAATTGCAGCAAGGGATAACTTGTTTGGCAAATGGGAGAAATTCTTCCCAGTGAGGGTGGTTCAGCACTGGAAAGGACTGTGCATGGAACTTGGAGGTATCTCCCAAATTTCGAACTTCAGAACTCATTGGGTGTATTGGTTTTGCATGGCCTGGTTTTGGTAGCAGGGGGGCTACAGGGGTAGCTTCTGGGAGGAGTTGATGGAAGCTTCCTCCATGTCCAGCAGAGCCAATCCCTGGTGGTTCCAAAAACAGACATGCTACTGGCCAAGGCTGGGCCAATTAGAAATGGTAACGCCTCTGTGATAACATACTTAAGAAGAAAGAAAGAACCCAAAAGTTGTTGCGCAGTTTTAATTGCGGCCAGAGAAGAGCAGAGTGAGAATATGTGAGAAGAACAACTATGCAGATACCAAGGTCAGTGAATAAGGAGGGGGAGGTGCTCCAGGCGCTAGAGCTGAGATTCCTCTGCAGCCTGTGGTGAACACCATGGTGAAGCAGGCACCTCCCTGCAGGAGGTCCATGGGGGTGCAGAGATCCACCTGCAGCTTGTGGAGAAGCCCCATGCTGGAGCAGGTGGATGCCTAGAGGAGGCTGTGACCCTGTGGAAGAGCTGTGGAGAGAAGGCCCTGCTCCCATGCTGGAGCAGCCTGTCCTTGAAGAACTGCACCCCGTGGAAGAGTGACCAATGTTGCAGCAGTTTGGGGAGAACCGTTGCCTGTGGGATGGGCTCACGTTGCAGCAGTTCACGGAGAACTGTTGCTCATGAGATGAACTCATGTGGGAAAAGTTCATGGAGAACTGTCTCCCATGGGAGGGACCCCACAGTGCAGCAGGGGAACAACTCCTCTTCCTAAGCAGCAGGAGAAGCTACGGGTGATGAACTGACCATAACGCCCATTCCCTGTCTCCTTGCGCTGATGGGGTAGGAGGTAGAACTGGAAGGAGGGAGGGGTGGGGGAAAGGTGTTTTTAAGGGTCTTATTTTACTTCTCATTATCCTGCTCTGATTTTGTTAGTGTAATAAATTCACTTTATATCTCTAAGTTGAGCCTATTTTGCCCTTGATGGTATTTGGTGAGTGATCTGTCCTGGTCCTTATCTCAACCCATGAACCCTTCGCTAAGTTTTTTCTCCCATGTCCAGCTGTAGAAGGGAGTGAATGGGTGGCTTTCGTGGGTGCCTGGCATTCAGCCAGCATCAACCCATGACATTGGGAAATCCAATAAGGCTAGAAATACAAATTATTTCTGAAAATCTTATAAAAGCTCTTTCTTAGATGTTCAGATTTGAATTTCTAATCCCAGAAGAAGCTGTAAAATAAAAGTATATTTTCATAGAATCATAGAATAGTTTTGGTTGGAAGGGACCTTTAAAGGTCATCTAGTCCAACCCCCCTGCAAAGAACAGGTGTGGCTAGCACAGACCTTTCCTGTGAGAATTCTTTTCTCTCTTCTTCCTGTGTTTTATAAACAAAGATAAAGTTTGGATGTTATTAAAAACAGTTTCTCAAGATATGGACAGTTCAGGCCTGGCCAATCAGGCCTAGGGGGAGGCTTCAAACTGACCAATCTGGGTGACCTTTAAAAAGTCTATATAAGTTGGAATTAAATAATAAAATCCTTCTTTTTGATGCCACACTTTGAACCTGGATCTTCTTACTCTGCTAGCGGCTCAATAGCGACAAACAGGGACATATTCAACTAGATCAGGTTGCTCCAAGCCCCCATCCAACCTGGCCTTGAATGTTTCCAGGGATGGGGCATCCACCACTGATGCCTGATGGGTTTTTTGTCCTTTTTCCATTATACTTTTACACTCTTTTTATATATCCTTTTACCCTTCCCCATTCCTGTACTTTTTACTCCCTGTATCTCAACCCTATAACCCTTGTACCCTTGCCCTGCTCAGAATTCTTTGGGGAAGACGAAACATCCCCACAATCTCAAGAGCATGAGGCACCAACCTTGAACAGAGCTCCATCACTGAGACATGTTTTGTAAACTAAGTTGTAACCTTTTTGGGGGGAGGTAATTTTAATAAGGGGGCAATTACTTCATTTGTTAGACTTCTCATTGGAGACTTTTAGATAAGTATGCTAATCTAGGGGGTCCATAAATTGTATACGGGGGATATCGTCGGGGCTCGAGTCGTCGTGGTGCACCTGGAATCCTATTAAACCAAAGTAATACCCTTTTCCTATACTGCATGTCTGTGTCTCAAATTTTATCAACATTTAAGGCATCAGTTCTGGCGAGCCAGGCAGGAGGAGACCCCGAGTTTCAATTCTGGACCGCGGAATACCCCGCTGCACCCCCCCCACTCGCCAGCACTATACGGGAGGGAGGCAGCGGGATTGAAAAAACCCAGGGAGTTTCCAAAACAACCTACCACAGAAACACAGCAGGAGAGGTGAGATCAGAAGGGTTTTTTATGGTTTTATTGCTAGCATCTGGGGAGATCTCCAAGGGTGGGAGTGTGGCCGGGGGGGGGCCATAAAAGAGAGGTTATCGCAACCTACTCCACTCCTGCAGGGGGGCTGTGAGGAGAAAGGGACACCTTTTACTCACAGGAGCCGCGTAGCGGCTCACTGGGGCTGCGTAGTGGCTCATGGGGGGCTGTAGCTCAGAGGGAGCTGTGGCCCACGGGTTGGGGTGTGGGTTCAACTACTGAAGGGCGGTAGTTTAACCTTGCCACGGGTTTAATCTGCGCGCGTGCTGTTTTAAGCTTGCTTTCTTTACTCTGCTGGGGCGTGGGAACCGCGGGTTCAGTTCTCGTGCCAGTCTTTAGGCTAAGCGCTTTCTTTCCAGCTGTTTCTTTTCTGTTTTTAAATGAAACATGGGTGGTGCGTCATCTACTAACCCAAAAATCCCACAAGATACCCCACTAGGTCTGATTTTAAAAAACTGGCACGATCTAATGGGTAAGAACACCCCCCAGTACATGGGAAAGTTATCTAGGCTGTCATTGTGGGGGTGGTCTGTGTTGGAACTGGAGGGGGAGAGGAATGGCTCAATCTAAGCATTTTAGAAGATCAATTAGCCACAAAACTATTAGTAGAGTTTCAGGTCCAAGGCAGGTTTGATGAATTAAGGTATGCAGAGTTGTTTTCTATATTCTTGAATCAGGAAGAAGTGTACAAACAAATTAAAAATGACTGCCTGCCTTGTGGAAAAGAATATCTTACCCCTTGTCGCTACAAGAGCCAGCCGGATCGGAGGAGGTGGCGGGAGGCTGGCTCTGTCCTCCACCACCGCCGCTGCTGCCAGCAGCCCCCTGTCTGCCCCAGGCCGATATGGCGCTGGGGGTAGGAGATCGGTGGCCACTGCCGGCTCCCCTCCCCCCTGCCACAGTAGGGCTAGGGATGGGGGATGGGTGGCCATTGCCCCCTCCGCGGCCACCCTCCCCGGGGCACACTGAGAACAGAGGCAGGGGTGGAGCAAGGGCGAGTCGATCACAGCCCGCCCGCCGCACTGAGGGCAGAAGCAGAAAGAGTTCGAAAGCAAGTCCAGGCGGGGAGGGAAGTGCTGCTGCTGCCGTACCTGGCCCCTCCCAGGCTGGGAAAGGGCGGGGCAGGAGGCAGCAGCCGCTTTGCCGCGCGGTCAGTAACAGAGCTGAGGGAAAAATAACTGCAATTGAAATCCAGCCAGATAAATTCAAGGCAGATAGCTCTGAAAGAGAGAAGGAGACCGGGATGCGGGCTGTAACCACAGCAGCCAGTGGGCTTACCGGGAAGAAGAAGGGAATGGTAACCCGAGAGGCTATAATAGGGGCTGCTAGTCCGGTAGCTAAACACACCAGATCTAAAAGAGATGAACCAAGAAAGAAAGAGACTGTCCTATGTGGCTGTAAGAAAGAGGTGCGAGCAGGGAGGCGAGGAGGCGCGGCGGCAGAAGGACGCACAGCAAACAGTCTGCGGTTCTCCAGAAGTTTATTGTAAGGCGCAGCAGGGAAGGTCCGGGGAAGGAGAGACGGGGCGGAGAAGCGGGGACGGGCACGGGTTCTGGAGCTCCGGAGGCTGCGAGCTGTCGGCGGCAGTTCTCACGGCGGTGGAATGGCAGCGGCGGGGGAAGCCCCCAGCATCCCGTGGCATAGGGGTTTTTGGGGGAGGAGAGAGGGAGTGGTTTGGCACGCAGGCCAACCGGGAAAGCCATAGGGAAGAGGGACAGGGGTATCAACCAATGATTACAAAGGAGGGGAGAATACATAATTCAAACCAACCGATGCTGTCCCGTCACCATGAGTGAAACAGCACAGGCTGTCCCTGCCCCCACGGCCGGTCCTCTGGCTGGCAACTTGGAGGCATAAACCTCCACAGTCCTAGAAGCACCTTTGGGGCAGGCTGAGGGGAAACTGAGTCGAGGTATTGTAAAAGTAACCAGTGCCACAGGGATAAGTGAAACACAGCCTTTCTTTCAACCTTTAAAATGTGAACTGAGAAAATCCATTCTGCCAGTAAAGAAAGATGATAGTAGAAGTTACAAATTAGTGCAAGATTTAAAGGCAATTAACAAAACCACAGAGGACATGGAGGACATAGATTCAGTTGTGCCAAACCCCTACATTTTTCAGACCACACCAACAAATGAACTAGGGAAGTTCACAGTTTTAAATCTCAAAGATGCCTTTTCCTGGATTTCTATAAGTAAAAGTAGTCAAGAACTCTTTACATCTGAGTGGGAAAATCCTGAGACAAGAGGAGAAACTCAGCTCACCTGGACAGAGTTACTCCAAGGGTTTAAAAATAGCCCAACTATATTTAAACATCAGCTGTCAAAAGTACTAGAGGACTGGAGAAAACAAGAAAAAACCTTATATAAAGCCCTTAAAGCAGCTGAGAAAGAAACCACCTACTGGAAAGAGAAAGCAAAAGCTGAATTTAAACAACTAAAACATTCCTTAATATCTGCTCCAGCTCTAGGGCTGCCAGACATAACAAAGCCCTTCGAACTTTTTACATACGAGCAGCAGAATGTTACTCTAAAAGTACTGGCACAGCACCTTGGAAATCAGCAAAGAGCTGTGGCCTGTTTCTCAAAACAACTAAACAATGTTAGCCAAGGGTGGCCTGGGTGTCTGAAAACTGTGGCAGCAACTGTCATCCTAATGCAGGAAGCTTGGAAATTCACCCTTGGGCAGCACATTGTCTTGTATGTACCCCACACCATGATCTCTGACCTGGAGAAAAAGGGGGGACACAATGTCACCCTAAAAACAACGCTTGTTGTAAACCCTACAATATTTTTGTCATCCACATTACTTGATGACCTGCCTGAGCATGACTGTTTACAGGCAACGGAAGAGACCTATTCCAGCAGACCAGACCTGAAGAATGTGCCTCTGAAGAAGCCAGATTGGAAACTGATTACACTGACCAGAGCTCTAGAACTGAGCGAGGGAAAGGAGGTAAACATATGGACTAATTCCAAATATGCCTTCGGTGTTGTTCATGCCCACAGAGCTATCTGGGAAGAACATAGCCTGCTGACTGCTCAAGGTAATGACATCAAGCATGCAAAACAAACCCTTGCACTCCTGCAAAGCACCTGGAAGCCTACAGAAGTAGCTGTCCTTCATTACAGAAGTCATCAGAAGGAAAAGACAACTCCTGAAGTAAGAAATTGCTTTGCTAACAATACAACAAGAAAGATAGCAGAAAAAAGCATTTTTGCAGTAGTGCCACAGAAAGAAGTAGATCTAACCGGGTTTGCTCCAAAATATGATCAGAGTGATCAAAAGTTAATTAAAGTTTTTAAAGCTGAAATTAAAGAAGGTGGGTGGCCTCTTACACTGATAGGCCAGGTTGTAGTCCCACCCCTGATCCTTCGAGAAATAGCCCAGAAGGAACATGAGAGTACACACTGGAGAACAGAAAACCTTTTAAAACATCTAGAAAAAGTAGTAATAGGGAGAAGAATAACTGATATTGTGCAATCTATAACAAGCAAGTGTGAGACCTGTTGCAAAAACAACCCTGACACAAGCAAGAGAGTAGAGTTAGGAGTGACCAAGGCAGGGCATCTCCCAGGAAATTACTGGCAAATAAATTTTACTGAAATATCATGTGAAAAAGGATATTATAAATATGTACAAGTATTGGTTGATGTGTTCAATGAATGGCCTGAAGCTTGTCCCTGTCGCACCGGTGCAGTGGAGGAGGTGGTGAAAGCCTTGCTTGACCATGTAGTTCCGGGCTTTAGGGTTCCTTTAAGGATGTCATCAGATAGAAAACTACACCTTGTTGCAACAGTGACTGGGGAAGTTAGCAAGATTCTGGGACTTACTTGGGACCTACACACATCATACAGGCCCCAAGCAAGTGGCAAAGTTGAATGTATGAATGGGACCCTCAAGGCCCAGATTGGTAAGATCTGTCAAGAAATATCTATGACATGGGTTCAGGCTTTGCCTATAGCCTTACTGAGGGTCCGCATACAACCAAGGTGGAGGGACAACGTAAGTCCCTATGGAAGCCTATATGGCAAATCATATCAAGTTCCACACATTCCAGGGAAAATTCACATGAGGGGAAAAATTGATTTACAAAAATACTTAACAGTCTTAAGCTCCATTTTGCAGAAGCTCCAGAAATTCGTCGTGCTGTCCAAAGCTATAGGATTGGACACGCCTGCTAACCTGTTTCAGCCTGAAAACTGGGTCTTCATCAAATGGTGGACCAGCAACCCCTTCCAAGCTAAGTGGAAGGGACCATTCCAAGTTTTGCTGACCACCCTCACTTCTGAGAAAGGTTGCTGGGAAAAGATCGTGAATCCACTACTCCAGGATGAAGAAAGCTTCTGCCCCTGAGACCATCAAAACAGAGACTGATGCAAATCAAAATGATGTAGTTTAAATTGTTCTTTACATATCTGTTGTTTGCCCAATTGGTAACCATGACTCAAGGCTCAGCCAAAAGTTACACAACACTGTGATTCAAAACAAGTATATCCAGAGCTCTTAATATGAGCAATTCCTGGATCTGCACCCAGTTGCCACCTCTAGATGAATGTGATAACTGGCCATTTAAAATCAGAGAAGATTGAGAAGAAATTTAGAAAGGAACTCAAATTCTACATGAAGTGGGTTCAAAAATTACACCTTGAAATTTGACCAGATCTTCCATGCCCTCACTTCATGGTTGCCAGACTGGGCCTGGGTGAAAGAAACATTTATAATGATTGTAATTGTAGTTATTATTTTTACCATAGCTAGTTGTGTAAACCAATGTTGTAGGTAGTGTAGTTTAGAGACTAGACAAGGTAAAAGCTTGTTAGTCTCCAAAAAGGGGGGAAATGATGCCTGATGGGTTTTTTGTCCTTTTTCCATTATACTTTTACACTCTTTTTATATATCCTTTTACCCTTCCCCATTCCTGTACTTTTTACTCCCTGTATCTCAACCCTATAACCCTTGTACCCTTGCCCTGCTCAGAATTCTTTGGGGAAGACGAAACATCCCCACAATCTCAAGAGCATGAGGCACCAACCTTGAACAGAGCTCCATCACTGAGACATGTTTTGTAAACTAAGTTGTAACCTTTTTTGGGGGGAGGTAATTTTAATAAGGGGGCAATTACTTCATTTGTTAGACTTCTCATTGGAGACTTTTAGATAAGTATGCTAATCTAGGGGGTCCATAAATTGTATACGGGGGATATCGTCAGGGCTCGAGTCGTCGTGGTGCACCTGGAATCCTATTAAACCAAGGTAATACCCTTTTCCTATACTGCATGTCTGTGTATCAAATTTTATCAGCATTTAAGGCATCACCACCTCTCTGGGCAACCTGTGCCAGTGTTTCACCACTCTCATTGTAAAAAAAACCTTCTTCCTTATATCTAGTCTGAATCTACCCTCTTTTAGTTTAAAACCATTGCCCCTTGTGCTATCACAACAAGCCCTGTTAAAAATTTTGTCCCCATATTTCCTATAGGCTCCCTTTAAGTACTGGAAGGCTGCTCTAAGATTTCCCCAGAACCTTCTCTTCTCCAGGCTGAACAACAATAACTGTCTCAGCCTGTCTTAATAGGAGAGGGACTCCAGCCCTCTGAACATCTTTGTGGCTGTCTCTGGACCCACTTGTGGAAAAATACTGAAAGACAAAGTTCAGCAAGAAGGGGTGCCTGTGTTGGCTGTAGTTCATCAGGGACAAACTGTCTGCACACCTTGGGAGCAGAAACATTGAGGGAGCTTTGTGTATGTTACCAATCGAGTGGAAGCTTCAGACAAGCCCTGCCTTAGCCTCAGATTTTTAGCAGCAGCTTAAATTTAGGTGGCCCCCACCTAAAATCACTCTGGCCCACAAGTTCTAACAACGGCAGATCAGGTCTATTATAAAATGAGTTATTTATTGAATAGACAGGAGATAACAGACAAAAGGCCTTAATCAGAGTTACTTACTACACAGTATAAAACAAAAAACTACAAGGAGATTACATAAAACAATGTATGATATCAAGGTACCTATATTAAAGCTGGCAAAAGAAATTGTATTGATTAGGTGTCAAATGTAACTTACCACTGAAATGACGACAGTGTACACAGAGTCCTTTCACTCAACCTTCAGAGGAGTAACCACAAAGTAGGTGTCCCAACTTTGGGGAGAAAACCCCATACATTTCCAGGGAATGTGCAGAAGATTTCTGCTTTGTGAAAGTATGGTGTAGCTTTTATAGTTTGTAAAGTGAAGTGTCTGTGTCCTGGTTATAGTACAGATATCTACCAAGGAAGGCAGGAACCTTCCTGGAATGGAAAATATGGAGAAGTTGGGCCTCTGTGCCAATCACTTCTGAGGTAGCTTGAACTCTTTCATAGGCTGCCAAGATTTCCTTCTCTGTTGGTGTTGAAGGTTGGGGGGGGGTGGAATTTTCTCTCTCCCTGTTACTAGGAAACCAATGACCAGGTGCTCAGGGCTATTAAATCTTTTGTAAGAGACAAAGGCTGCGGCTGGGCAGGGTGAAGGGAGGAGGCATTCTGACCATTGGGACCAGCACTTGCTCATGGGACACCGAAGGTGATGGAGGGAAGCCACTGCTTGCTTCTGGCTTCGACCCCAGGATGTCCATCTGTGCACGGCCTTCTGTTCCTGGCTGGGTGAGCTCTTGCTTGGGAAAAAAAGGCACGGGATCCTAACCTGTTTTCCCAGCCTGGAGCATGTGCCTGCCGGGCTGTGCTTTTGCAGCAGCTTCAGAGGAGTCTGGCTGTCTCTGCCCTTGCCCCACTCGCTGGAACGCACCACGGTGTCTGCTGTAACTGCGGAGTTCCTGCCACCTTTGCTGGCTCTCCCGAGTGGGCCAGCCCTGCAGCTCCAGCTCGCCGTTTCGAACTCCCTGCTGTGCGCTGCTTGCTGCCCAGTCCACCCGCCATTACTAACCCCGTGAGACTGACCTGACCTCCCGCCACAGCGCCACCTGCAGCTGCTCAGGAGTCATTGCACCTACCCTGCCCAGCCAGGAGCTCAACAGCGCCCCTGCTGGTTGTGCCTGTGACTACACCAAACGGGAAAGTGCTTGGCAGCCCAGGGACATCTGTCACTGGGTTTCTGGTTTTTGTTTGTTGTTGCTATTCTTGTTTTTGCTTGTTTACTCTGTTATAGATACTAGTAAAGAACTGTTATTCCTTTTCACATATCTTTGCCTGAAAGCCCTTGATTCCAAAGTTTAAATAATTCGGAGGGAAGGGGGGGGGTCACATTCTCTATTCTAAGGGAGGTTTCCACCTCTTTTAGCAGACACCTGTCTTTCAAACCAAGACAGTTGGGGTGTAGTTGGCTTCGGACCCTCTGTAGCTTTGGCTCCAGAATCCCAGTGGTCAACCCCGAATATCACCAGGTACCTTCTGCCAGAGGCTCCAGGAAAGACCATTGCTCCTGGCTGCAGAGTACAGCTTGTTCTTCACCTCTGGTCCTGTCCTGAAAGGGCCAAGAGCTACCACATGAGCAATCTTCTGTTTGATCTGGGTGAAGGCTTGTTGCTGTTCAGGGCCCCAGTGGAAATTTTTCTTCTTGTGGGTTACCAGGTAGAGAAGGCTCGCAATCTGGCTGTACTCAGGAATGTGCATCCTCCAGAAACCTATGGCACCTAGGAAAGCTTGCATTTCTGTGGTGGTTTTGATTGGCCCAAAACATCAGTAAAGTATTTTTAACATCTAGGAGAAATTGGGACCCCTCAGAAGCTGTTGTGGTAGGCCTGGGGAGGTGTCTGGGGGGTGGGGAGAGGCACAAAGATGGTTCCTGTGTGTCCTGAGTGTAAGTTCTGGAAGTTTTTACATCAAGTCCAGCAGAGCCAATCTCTGATGGCTCTGAAGGTGATGGACATGCTGCTGGCCAAGTTTGGGCCAATTGGAGGTGCTGGTTACGCCTCTGTGAAAACATATTTAAGAAGAAATCAAAACAAAGCAGGCACGCACTTCTTTCACTTCTTTGTAGTTGGAGAAGGAGGAGGTGGAGGTGAAAATATGTGAAGGGAGAACAGCATGGAGACGTTAAGGTCAGTGAAGAAGGTGGGGGAAGAGGTGCTCCCAGTGGCGGAGCTGAAAACCCTCTGCTAGCTGTGGTGAAGGCCATGGGGGGAGCAGGAGGTCCCCCTGCAGCCCATGGAGTCCACAGGAGTGCAGAAATCCACCCACAGCCCACTCCAGAGGAGCAGGTGAATGCCTGGAAAAGACTGTGAACCAGTAGGAGTCTCATCTAAGAGTTAAAACTGCAAAAGGCCTTGACTGGGAGAGAAAGGCCTTGCTCCTGGCATGGAAGCAGCCTGGCCTCGGCTCAGGAGAGTCTGCACAGCACCTTATGCACAAAAAGACTCACGTTGCAGCAAAATTCAGGCGGGATGTTGCTTGTGAGATTGGACCCACACCAAAGAAGTTCTCAAAGGACTGTCTCTCATGGGAAGGACCCCCTGGCTAAGTAGAGAACCTCTTTTCCTGATTGGACTGACCAGAGAACCCCTCAACTTGCCCCCTGTCTGTGTTGCTAGTTTGGAAAGAGGGAAGGGGGGGTGAGTGCAGAGACTGCTTCTTAAGAGGGTGGGGGTGAGAGCAGAAAAAAACTGTCTGAAGAGAGAGAGAAACAAGTAGAGATAAAGAGTATTTGTAGTAGAAGAATTGTGATGAGTAAATTTGAGAATCTGCTCTGTGGACTGAAAAGAGACCCCACACCCTGCCCCCCACCCAACTTGTTGATTGTAAAGGAGGAAAGGGGGTGAATACTATAGGTTCGTAAGAGGGAGGGGGGAGTGAACAAAAACTGTATGAAAAGTTTATTTTTGCCTGCATTTATCCTCCAACTCTGTTAGGTAATTAAAACACTTTTTTGCAACTTTAAGCTTGGAGCCTAGTTGCCCTCTTTTCCGTGCGTCCTCCTGGCAATGTCCTGTCTAAAACCCATGACAATTTCCTTCTTGCTGGTCAGTGGGGACATCGCTGTGATCTTGTTGATGACCTTGGTGGAAATCTGATGCTGTCCATCTTGCCACTTCACTCCCAGGAACTGGATCTCTCAGGCAGGTCCCTTGACTTTGTTCTTTCTGATGGCAAAACTGGCTTCCAGGAGAATCTGGATGATCTCTTCTCCTTTCTCAAATACTTCTGTTGCCATTTTCCCCCGCACACAATGATGTCATCTATGTACTGCAAATGCTCTGGACCTTCACCATTTTCCAGTGCAGTCTGGATCAGTACATGGCAGATGGTGGGACTGTGCTTCTGCCCCTGAGGCAGTCAGTTCCAGGTGTACTGCACGCCCTCCAGGTGAAGGCAAACTGGGGCCTGTACTCTGCTGCCAGAGGAATGGAGAAAAATGCATTAGCAATGTCAATAGTGGCATACCACTTGGCCGCCTTGGACTCCAGTTTGTACTGAAGCTCCAGCATGTCCAGCACAGCAGAGTTCAATGGCAGGGTAACTTCATTCAAGCCATGATAGTCCACAGTCAATCTCCATTCCCCATCAGATTTGCACACAGGCCAGGTAGGGCTGGTGAAGGGTGTGTGGAGCATGATGACCACCCCTTGGCTCTCCAGCTCATGGATAATCTTGTGAATGTGAATCACAG
Organism: Entomyzon cyanotis; assembly: GCA_024500445.1. Classification (NCBI taxonomy): domain Eukaryota; kingdom Metazoa; phylum Chordata; class Aves; order Passeriformes; family Meliphagidae; genus Entomyzon; species Entomyzon cyanotis. The sequence continues at coordinate 1,980,343 of JAKEPQ010000794.1, forward strand.
CATCCTGATTCATTTGATACTGCTGGCAATGCACTGTTGAGGTGGCAATCGGTACTTGTTGTTCTTCCACCCTCAGGAGTCTTACTGCCAAAGGATTTTCTGATAGTCCAGGCAAGGTGTTCAATTGCCTAATGCCCTCTGTCTCCATAGCAGCTATCCCAAACGCCCACCTGAGTCCTTTTGGGTCTTTGAAATGACCACTCTGGAGGAAATCTATGCCATGAATACACGGGGCCTCTGGACCGGTCACAGTAGGGTGTTCCTTCCATTCCTTCCCAGTCAAGCTCACCTCAGCTACCAACAGGGTCAACTGCTGCAATGCCCTGTCACCACAGCAATAGAAATGGGTTCTGCCCCCATGTCCCGATGGTATTAAAGTACACTGTGCACCAGTGTAGACCAAAGCCTTGTATTTCTGTGGTTCTCATGTGCCAGGCCATTGGATCCACACTGTCCAAGACTCAATTTTCCCTGGCCTCTACCTGGCTAGAGGCAGGGCCCATAGAGTCCTGGCTACCGTGCCCTCCCTGGGTGTACATCTTAGAGGTCCCTTCAAGGGGATCAGACATGTCATCTTCTCTTCTGTTACACCTAGCAGCTTAGTCACGGTAAGCTGGGGCTACATTCATTTTGGTGGAACTCCCTCTGTTCATAGTTTCCTCCTCATGTTTATGCATCCCTGCTGCCAGGACAGAAGTGGGCTTTCCACCCCACCTTCTCATATCTTCCCCATTGTTGGAGGTTAAGATTTTTCCTTTTGTTTTCTTTCTCTTAGGGAATTTTGTCCCATCTATTGCTAAGAGATTATTGGTACTTAAGAGAGACAAAAGATGTATCCAGGGTGGGAGGGAGGAATGCACCTGGCCGCTCCTAGCTCACTTGTGTTCTGGGCATTGGAGGGGATAGGGGGCTTCTGTTTTCTCCTGTGAGAGAGTCCGCCGCCACCGGGGAAGCCCAGCTCTGTACTACCTCTTCCTTACAGGGTGAACGTTTGTTTGTAAGAGCAGTTGTTGGACTGAAACCTTATTAACACCAAATTTGACTGGGAAGGACTTTTTTAACATCCACTCAGGTGCCTCAAGGGAAAAACCTGGGACCCCAACCTCCTTCCCCCTCCTGGAAGGCACGTTTCCCCCAGCTGTGTGCCTCAGCTGGTACGCAGGAGCCCAGCTGACGCTCCCTAGCTCTGCTGTTTCTTCCTGCCGCTGCCTTGACTTGCTGCACGGAGGTTCCTGCAGCATCCCCATCCTGCCATCCAGCCCATCTGCCATTACCACCTGAGGGAGGCTCACCTGACCTCGCGCCACAGCGCCTCCTGCAGCTGCACCAAAGGGGAGGGTGTGTGACAGCCCAGAGAAGGCTGCTACCGGGTTTCTGGTTTGTTTGTTGTTGCTATTGTTGTTGTTGTTGCTTGTTTGCCTCTTTATAAATACTAGTAAAGAGCTGCTATTCCTTTTCCCATATCTTTGCCTGAAAGCCCCTTGATTTCAAAGTTATAATAATTCGGAGGGAAGGGGGGGGGTCATATTCTCTATTCTAAGGGAGGTTCCCACCTTTCTTGGCAGACACCTGTCTTTCAAACCAAGATACCCATGCTCACACAGGAAGAACCACCAGTCAGCTTGTGGGGTGTACCCCCTCTCTCTAGCTGGGGGACATTGGTCTCTGATGTCGGGGGCTCTGGTTCGCACTGGTGCCACATGGAAACTGTTCTCCCTCATCTCCTCCCTCATCTTCTCCCTCATCTCCTCTTTGAGACTTAACCACAGCAGAGACATGATTCTGCATCAGGCCATGGACCATGCTCTTATAATTCCTGAGTTTGCTGACTATGGAACCCACTGTCTCTTGGTTGTCCTCAAAATGCATTGTTGCTATGAAGTTGAAGTATTCAGATGTGCAAGGCTCCCCAACATTTGCACTGTGCACCTGACCTTGTCAGGATCATTATTGTGTTATCTGTGCCTTCCAAAAAGTATTTCCAATACTGCCAGTTCTCTCATGCATTGTAGCCCTTCCTCCATGGTCTTCCAGGGCATTCTACAATGGTGCTCCTGCAGGCTGTGTCTGTGAACAAACCTCTCTCTTACCCTCATTATGAGCTGCTCACAGAGAGGAAGGGGCCCTGGCTTCTTCAGAAACACCTGATCAATACCCGCATCCTGGGTCAAGGATCCCAAATACCTTGCTTCGCCACTATCCATTTGCACGCTTGTACTCATAAAGTCCCAAACTCAAATCAACCAAGCCGAGAAAGCCTCATTCCCCTGTCATTTAATGTCTTTTGCAGACTGCAGAGACTGTCAAATGCCAGGGACTCAGTGGTGATTTCAGCTCTGCTGCTGGTTGTGAGAGCCCTGGTACCTCATCATCATTAACTGGGTGTATCAATTTGGTTCTATACTTCCTCCTCTGCACAGGGGCGACTGCTGCTGGCTGTGGCTGCCCTTGTGGTTTAGCTGGAACCTGGATGGTTGTAACGTCTCTTGGTTCCACTGCTGTGCCATTAGACTTTCCTTCTTTAAGGCAGGGGGAGGGCTTTCAAACAGCTGGGGAAGTGTTCCTTCAGTACCCGGCCTATCTCCTCCAATACCCCCATCCAATCCGAGTGATTAATTTCTAAGGTGGACTGTCAGGCAATGATAGGCTGTTTGGCAGTGTCGCTGGCCCCTGTGGCATGCTCCTGGGCAGCATCCCTAGTGTCTGGGGTAGATGTCAGGGTAGTTACCCAAGACAATCTCACCGTATCTCTAAAAGCTAAATAGAATAGACATATCAGCAACACCAGCCATTGTATGATATTGTTAGCATCTAGAGAAAATTTGAACCCTTCAGAAGTTGTTTGGGTCGGCCCAAATAAGTGGGTGAAGGATTGGGAGAAAACTCTCCCCTGTGTTGCTTCCTCACAATGGGTACCATTTTTAAGGAAACCCCAAAGATATGAACTTAGTCCATGATAGTTATATAGCCATGTGCCTGCATTCCAGGGGAAGTTTACAAACCTTGAATTCCTCACCTTATTGACCCATTCTGCAAACTGGATAACAGCCACAATAACCTTAGTCATAGGACCCATGTTTAGATAAGGAGCTGCAAATGGGAAAAACATAGCCATGATCATTTACCAAACCAACCAGGGTAGGTTAGACCACATGGTGCCGCCTAACAAGGTTTCTATATCCAGTACACAAATGGGTTACCTAAGAACTCTTATTCTTTTTTCACCCTTTCCTCTTGATGCCCTTGAGTCCTACATTGGGCACCAAAATTGTCCTGGTTTATAAGACAGGTGTCTGCCAAGGAAGGCAGGAACCTTCCTGGAATGGAAAATATGACTGCCTCCCTCTCTTTTATTATAACTTTGAAATTATGGGGCTTTCAGGCAAAGATATGGGAAAAGGAATAACAGTTCTTTACCATTAAAAAAAATAAAATATATATATATAAGGCAGACAAAAAGCAACAACAAAAAAAACCTTTAGAAAACCCTATAACAGCCTTTTTCCGCCTGTCAAGCATTTTCCCCTTTGGTATAGTTACGACCACAACAGGCAGGGGGCGCCATCGGCTCGTGTTGGGGCAGAGAGGCTGCAGTGACTCCCCTGCGACTTCAGGGTGGGTTGTTTGCTCCTGGCAAGGCAATGGCTACAGTGACTCTCCTAAAACCAGCAGAGGATGCTAGCGAACCCTTGTGAGGCAGGGAAGGTGCAATGATTCCCCCTCGGCTGCAGGAGGTGTTCCAACGTGAGCTTGGCAACCTCTCCAGGTGGTAGTGGAGTCTTGGGCTAGGCGCGGGGGAGACGAGGAAATTGCTCCATTTGTAAACCCACAAGCAGCAATCGTGGTCTCGGCGCCACTCCCCAGCAGTGGGCAGCAAACAGTGAAAGCAGGGACATCCGATTGGGCAGCAGTTAATGTCAGTACCACCCACTGGCAGTCGGTAGAAACAGTGAAAAGAGGGCAGCAACCTACAAGGTAGCATTGTCTCAGAAACAAGCACCTGTTCTCCGCAACACATGTGACCGCTCTCTCCAGTTGCTGGGAAAAGGAGGGAGAAAGGGCCAGCTCCCACCCCCTCAGCCAAGTCTCTGGTTAGCCCCAGTGAGGCGCAGAATGACTCCACAACTCAGATAGTTATGAAGTAGGTATGCATTTATTCCAGCTGGGGCGCATGGGGGGTAGCCCCTCCAAAAGCATGCACACCGTCAGCAGCACTTTACGTGGTTTATATTAGGTAACAGGCTACATATGCATAAAGTTACACAAAGCCCCTATACATATTCATTACTTATCCCCACTTCGCATTATAATGAGTTCAAAGTTCATTTAAATATGCTGGTGCAAGCGCAGTGCCACGGATAAATTGTGGGCAAGGGTCCCGAAGATAAATGAGGGACAAAGTTATTAGTCTTCCTCACGATGAACTCTTCACCCTGTTCCCTTGCGCATGCTCCCTTGGTTCTTGGTTCAAGTCCAAGCCTTAGAACCAACTTGTACCAGTTCTGGGGTCCAAGGGCAGGATGCTCGGTCACACTCAGTAGTTTTCCTCAATTATTTGGCTCTCTTCTCTCTATCCTCCCCGATACTAGGTAGGCACAAAATCATTGAGCAAATGATACATGGTTTTCAGCAGGCAGTTCCTAGAAAATCATCATCCAACCACTGGCCTCCTAAATCTGTTCCAGAAGATTATTATCCAGCTTCTAGTCCCCCCTCAATTAGTAACTTCTAGCCCCCCTAAATCAGTCCCCCCTTTTCTATAAAATTAGTAAATTCTTTTACTAGTAAATGGATTCTTCTTCTAACAAGCTTCTGCGATAGGCACCTCTCAATGCCTTTCCATGAACATTTGATAAAGTGGTTAAAATGGATAACTTCTTTAACACCCTATAATTCCAAACAAGTGACATAACAGATAGCACAAGGCTAATACCTACTAAAATTAGTAAAACAATTATGGGGTGACATAATGTATTAAGGATACCAGTTACAGTGGGTGACCATCCAAAAAGCATATCCCACCAGTGATGATCTACATCCTTTCTTGCTCTTTGTAAGACTCTGTTTATTTCCTCTGCATCATGGTGAATGGTTATTAAGGTTTTCTTTCCAGTTTTTTGAATTCTTTTTAGGATGTTAATTAAGTCTTGATGCTCTCTTAATTGTCTTACCAGCGTAAGGTTCATCCCAATAGGTGTTGATGATAATTCATGATACATTGTGTAATTGAACTTTATCAATTGATGAGATACAACTGGTGCCAAATACAAAAAGTCACACCCAATAATCTTCACAAAATTACAAATACAAAAATTAGAATGATTCCTAACATCCAAAGTAACATTGTCATTATCTATTTCTATGAAAACACACATTGTTCTTAAGCAAACACAACCCTGAACAATATATACAAGTACTGTTTTCTGACTAGTATCCGGGTGAACTTCAAAGTGGCAAATGCTTTGCTCAACATCTAAACATACATCTTTGGCATTAATTGTGTTACTCTCACAGATAAACCCTTGTTGTTTTTGTGTAATGCATGATTCTAAATTTACAGTTTGCCATTTCTTATCAACCATCCGGGCCCATGCTCTGTGTTCAGAAGGGTAAAGCACTGCTCCATCATGGTTTAATCCTAAAGGAACAATGGGGTGTAATATGTAAATTGTGGCATTGTGCATAGTAAGTACAAAGGCTGTAGCTGTGTTAGTAATTGGGTTATAGGTGAAGTTTACTAAAGTCCACCAGGATTGGAGCTTCTTTTCCAGTTCAGTGGCATTATCCCAAACAGCTTTTCATACTTCAATAGGGAAAACACCTTCATTTCCTTCCCTTATAATTAAAGAAGCTGCTGATTGCATCCATAATTGTGCTTGTATGCAACTAAGAGCAAGGGACACATTATTTTGAACTGCTCCAAGTGCATCTATTATTAATTTATGATCCTGATTGTTAGCCTTTGCAAGATCTGGAAGTACCTTTGAAATTTGCCACTGACCATTTCCTAACGCTAGTAAAGATGATTGTAAAGGTTGTTTTAGTCTTGTTAGGTCACTGGTTGTGGTGGCCAATTTATTCATTAGTATCTCTGAATCAATCTCATTTAAAACACCCAATCCTGTTCCTAACACTCTAGTTAAATCTCTTCGTGTTCTGCTCCTGAAGAGTCCTTGCCTCTGTAACCATGTTGTCCAGCCTTCAAAAGATGTTTTTAAAAGAGAGGAGCAAGCTGGTTGAATTTCAGAAACATTAATTTGCATCAGTAATTCTACATGCTTAAGAGACCATTCTGGGTTGAACAATTGCTGTTGGCCTGTATTTCTTATCCTATATGTGGCAACTTCGTAAATTTTTGGTTGAAGTGTTAGTTTAGGAGGAATAGGAGTGTTAATTTGGGAGGACTCTTGTTTTGGTCTGGCTACAACATTCATTTTAAATTTCTGAATTAAACCTAACAGTGTTGGTTGAGTAGGTTTAGATGTCCACTGGCACACTACATAAAAAGGATGAACCATAGTAAGATTAAACCAGCAGTCACTTTGCTCTTCCTTACAAGACTTGGTAATATTGACATTAATGTCACTTGGGTCACTGGAAGTCTTGTTACTAGTGAATTTCTGGCGACAACACAAGGAAAACTCATATTGTTTAAAACAATCCTAATCCTTGGTAGGACATATTTCTTTTGAAATGGCAGAGTGAATTTTAGATGCCAGATTGAAATCCAAAAAATGGCCAAGAACTGTAATAGAAGAGGGTTTTTCATATTGAAAACCAGGTTCTATTTCCCTTCATCCCACCTGGATTTTTCATTAATGATACCAGGGAGGGTCATGATCCACTCATCTTGATTCCAAACCCATTCAGGTGGGTGGTAAATTTCATCATCATGCATTACAATTATAGCCAAATCCAGACAGCTGTCTGTAGGGTAGCTTCCTGAAAGCTGGTATGCCTTATGAGGGCTTGTGACCAAGGCCATTCAGTATCGCCCTGGCTAAAAGTACCTCCTTTTCCTTGAAGTATGGTTATAATTGTGAGAACAGCAATGAGAGTAACTTTTCTAATTGCATTCATTTTACCCGGGTAAATTTCAATTTCAGTTCATTATCATTAGAAGCCACTTTCCAAGGGGTCTCTGGAGCCTTCTTCACTCGAGTATGATGAATCCAGGCATTCTGTTCTTTGATTTTGATGGCAGTGAAAGTGGTAAGGAGTACTTGAAATGGTCCTTCCCACTGTGGCTCCAAAGTTTTCTCTGTAAGAGACTTAACATAGACATAATCTCCAGGTTGAATGTTGTGTACTGGGCTTTCTAGGCCCTGACTCCGAGTTCCAGCCACATGCTTTTCAATTTTCTTGAGTTGCTTACTCAAGGCCACCATATAGGCGGTCAGTGTTTCCTCCCCAATTTGGGTGGATAATCCTTTCTGTACTCTGTATGGTCTCACATAGAGCATTTCAAAAGGACTTAGTTTTTCTTTGGTTCTGGGTTTAGTTCGGATTTGTAATAATGCAAGTGGAAGAGATTGGGGCCATGATAAATTGGCTTCTTGCCTCAATCTTACAATTTGCTGTTTGATCAGGTGGTTCATTTTCTCCACATGACTACTTGATTGAGGGTGGTATGGGGTGTGAAGCTCCCAATCTATGCCCAAATGATGGCTAACTTGTACCACCTTTGAAATGAAATGTGATCCTCTATCTGAGGACATCGTGGCTGGAAATCCAAAGCGTGGTGTTTTTTCTTGCAACATTGCCTTGATTACCTCCCCTGGCTTTGGCAGTTCTGGTGGGGAAGGCTTCTGGCCATCCTGAAAAGGTATCTGTTAATACCAACAAGTACCGATACCCCCCTTGGGAGTTCCATAAAATCAATTTGCCACTGCTGTCTGGGCCCATTCCCTTTCCCAATTTGGCCCAATTTTGGTTTGGGGATATTTTTAGGGCTAGTCTGGAGGCAAAGGTCACACTGTCAGGTTACTTGTGTGATGGTAGCATATAAATTTCTGGCAATAATTCTTTCAATTAAATATTTGTGTAGGGCATCTATTCCCCAATGTGTCTTTTAGTGTTCTTCTCTCACTAATGCCCAAACTAAATGAGAGGAAATGACCAACCTCCCCTGTGTAGTAATAGCCCAACTCTCTTCATCATATGACCCATTCTGATCTTCAATGACTTTCTGTCCTCTTTATTATAGGTTGGCTCACCTTCTAGGGAGATTTGGCCATCTGGAATTAAAGCCCCTTCAGTTGTCACCTCACCTTTTGCTGCTTCTTTTGCCTCTCTGTCCGCCAGATCATTTCCTTCTTCCAATTCTGAGCTCACTTTCTGGTGTGCCTTAATGTGCATGATTGCTACTTTTTCGGGTAGCTGGACTGCTTCCAACAGCCAGGTTATCTCTTGTGCATGTTTAATGTTTTTTCCTTGTGAGTTCAACAGTCCCCTTTCTTTCCAAATGGCCCCGTGTGCATGTACAACTCCAAATGCATACTTTGAGTCTGTATAGATGCTTATCTTTTTCCCTTTTGCTATTTTCAGAGCATGTGTTAAAGCGATTATTTCAGCTTTCTGGGCAGAATTGTTTGTTGCTAGGGGTCCAGATTCTATTACCTTTTTGCTGGTGGTGACTGCATACCCCACATGTCGCTGTCCGCTGACGACGAAGCTGCTTCCATCAGTAAACCAGTGTCGGCGATTGATTTGGGGTCTCAGCCTGGTTCATGCAAAGTCCCATTTATTGTACAAAGTACATCATGTTTTTATACTGTTACAAACTTTACGTTACAAATTTTACTTAACCATTACAAGAACTTGGTTTCCAGGGTTACATGTTTTACTTTCCTAATGGGTCACTGATCACCTTTGTCCTGCTATCAGTCTCGGCCCCTGTCAGTAGCGATTCAGCTTATCTCTCTTAATGTCTAAGATTAACTGATAAAAAAAGACCTCGATAGCTGCTGGACTGTGGCTAGCACAGATCTTTCCCGTGAGAATCCTTCTCTCTCTTCTCTCTCTTCTTTCTGTGTTTTATAAACAAAGATAAAGTTTGGATGTTATTAAAAACAGTTTCTCGGGATGTGGACAGTTCAGGCCTGGCCAATCAGGCCTAGGGGGAGGCTTCGAACTGACCAATCTGGGTGACCTTTGAAAAGTCTATATAAGATGGAATTAAATAATAAAATTCTTCTTCTTGATGCCACTTTGAACCTGGGTCTTCTCACTCTGCTAGCGGCTCAACAGCGACACTGGACTTTGCAGCTAACACCTTGAACTCCCACAAACTAGGTCTCTGCTCCAAACTTTTCTCTGTAAGAGACTTTTTGCTGGTGGTGACTGCATACTCCGCATGTCGCTTTCCACTGATGACGTAGCTGCTCCCATCGGTAAACCAGGTCTCTGCATCATCCAAAGGTGTATCCTTCAGATCTGGACGGCTGGAGTATGTGGCTTCAATAGTTTCCAGGCAGTCGTGGTGTACCTGCTCCCCGTTGTTTTCACTGAGGAAAGAAGCTGGATTGACAATGTTAGTGACCACTATTTCAACATCGTCCTGCTCCACCATGACGGCTTGGTATTTCAGGAACCTCTGTGGGGAGAGCCAGTCTCTGCCTTTCACTTCCAGCACTGCAGACACTGTGTGGGACACTAGCACAGTCATCTTCCGGCCCAATGTGAATTTGCGTGCCTCTTGGATGTTTAGCACGACTGCTGCGACAGCCCTGAGGCACCCTGGCCACCCTTTGGCTGCTGCATCTAGTTGCTTTGAGAAATAAGCAACTGCCCGTCGATATGGACCCAGGTCTTGTGCTAGTATTCCCAGGGCAATCCCCTGTTTCTCATGAGAAAACAGAAAAAATGGTTTACTCATGTCTGGAAGTCCCAAAGCTGGAGCTACATCAGGGCATTCTTCAGTTGTTTGAAGGCCCTCGTGGCCTCCTTCGTCCACTGAAGATCTCTGCTTTCCTTTTTGATGAGCTCATACAAAGGTTTTACAAGGACCCCATAACTAAGGATCCAAAGCCTACACCATCCCGTCATCCCCAGGAAAGTCCGTAGCTCCTTTACAGTTTGGGGTTTCGGGGTTTGGCAAATGGCCTCCTTCCGGTCTTGTCCCAAAGTCCGCTGCCCAGCACTGATTTCATAGCCCAAATAAATTACTTTTGGTTTTACTATTTGAGCCTTTTTCTCTGACACCCTGTACCCTTGGAGCCCCAGGAAATTTAGTAAACTTACTGTCCAGAGTACACAGGCTTCTTCTGTCCGGGTAGCTATTAGGATGTTATCCACATATTGCAATAGCTTCCCTTTTTCAGATGGGGCTTCTCAGGATTCCAGGTCTTTTGCTAGTTGGTCCCCAAATAGGGTGGGACTGTTCTTGAATCTTTGAGGCAACACCGTCCAAATGAGCTGAGTTTTGCATCTGCTTTTGGGATTTTCCCATTCGAACGCGAATATTTTCTGGCTGGCTTCATGGAGAGGGAGGCAAAAGAAGGCATCTTTCAAATCTAAAACAGTAAACCAGGTTAGTTCAGGTGTTAGCTCAGTTAGTAGTGTCTAGGGGTTTGATACCACAGGATGCAGGTCCTCAGTTATTTTGTTTACTGCCCTTGAATCTTGTACCACCCAATATGACCCATCAGGCTTGCGGACTGGTAAAATGGGGGTGTTGAAATATGATTTGCACTCTCTCAATAGTCCTAGGTGTAAAAAGTTTTCAATCACTGGGCTAATTCCTTACTTATCCTCTTTCTTAAGGGGGTATTGTTTAACTCTAACTGGTTGTTTCCCTTCCTTCAACTTAATTTGTATCAGGGGCACATTTTTAGCTCTTCCAGGTACGCTTGTTGCCCATACCCCAGGGAATACTTGATTCATGATTTCTTCACTAATCTTTCCCTCAGCCTCTGTGGTTTTTTTTCCATTAAGCTTAATACATCAACATATTTGATCATTTACCTCCAGAGTAATTTCTCCATCTTTGAATGAAATGGTTTCTCATAACTGTTCTAACAGATCTCTGCCCAAAAGGGCTTTTGGAGATCTGGGCATGTACAAAAACTTGTGAATATCCCATTGCTTTCCCAGTTTATACTTTAAAGGTTTGCAAAAATATGCTTTTTCAGATTGGCCAGTTGCCCCTTGAACCATGATATAATCATCCCCCACCGGCATTAAAGCTTTATTTAAAACTGAATATGTTGCCCCCGTGTCCACCAAAAATTCTATTTCTTTTTCCCCTAGCTTCATTATAACCAATGGATCCGCTAGGGTGGAGTCCTCCGGTCTTCTTCAGTCTTCTTTCACGTGTGCGATGACTTCTTCTCGGCCTCGTCTTCTTTGCTGGTTGTTCTGTTTTCCTTTTGGACATTGGCTCTTCCAATGACCAAATTCCTTACAGTTAGCACACTGGTCTTTACCTAACTTAGGTGGGCCTTGCCTGGGTGGTCCCTGCCTGGGTGGTCCTTGCTGATGTTTTCCCTTTCTTTCTTCTCCTACTATTGCTACTAACTTTCTCATTCCTTGTTTGTACCCTTCTTCTCGATAACTAAATACTCTCCATGCTTCATTTAATAAGGTCTCTAAGTTTCTCGCATCTGCCCCCGAAGCTTCTGAAGTTTGTGTTTAATGTCCCCTGTAGACTGCCCCAAAACCAGATTCACTAGTTGCTGTATTCCTACATCAGATTCAGGATCTAACGTAGTGTGGCAACACATGGCATCTCTCAGGCGATCTAGGAAGTCAGATGGTGGCTCGGAAGGACCCTGTTTAATTGCATATAATGCTGACCAATTGATGATTTTAGGAATGGCCCTTTCCATCCCCTTTGCTACCCATTCCTGGTAATCTTTTAATTTTTGCCTTTCTGCTGACCTGTTTGGATCCCAGTGTGGGTCTTGAAGTGAGAAATAATCTTTTACATCTTGTTGTTGTGTTTTATAATAGTACTCTGCCAAATCCCCTGCTGTTTATAAAATTAATTGGTTTTCAGTTTCAGTTAATGCATCCAATAGCAAATGCATATCACTCCAATCTGGATTATGTTGTTTAATTATAAATCGCAAGCGTTTAGCGGTACCTACCAGATCAGTTTGATAATTTTTGGCCACCTTTTCCCATGCGTCTAGGTTGATTGTAGAAAAAGGTACCTTAATCAGCACTGCTTCTCCCTCTGGTCCCACTTCTTCCCTTAGGGGGGCTTGTAGCACCTGTTTCCTGGTCCGAGATGCGACAGGGCTGTATGACCAAGAGGGAGTTGGAGTCAGTGTTCCTTCCAAGTCCACATCTTCTTGTCTCCTAGGGGGAGGCTTAAGTAGATCAGTTAAATCCTGTACTTGCATTTCTTGATAAACCTTATCTGATTTTATACATCACTCTCCAATGCTGCAAGAGGAGCAGCACATCTTAATTTTTCCCCTTTTGTTTTTGTCTTCCTTTTCAAGGGCTAATACCATAGGGTCGGTGGGAGGTCTAATCCCACAATGTCTTTGCTATTCGGGGTGATTTCGAAGAGAGAAAAACATATCAGCATAAAAGACCTCACCCTATTTTCCTTCCCGTCTTAAAATAACATTAACTGTAATAGAGTGTTATATGCTGGAGACCCATGTGGAGGCCATCTAATTCCATTATCTAGCTTGTGCAAAGGCCACCACTGAGTTGAAATTTTGATAAGAGTTCTTTTATCTTCTGTACCTCTGTTCCCTGCAATTTCCTTCCAATGTGCTAAAACACAGCCAAGTGGAGTTGTTTTAGGAACTTCTTTGCTTTGCCCAGTTCCCATCTTATCTATTTCCTTCTCTTGGTTTTATCTCTCTTCCAGGCAAACCTCTTTTCACACTGCCTTACTGTTTTTTCCCAGTTTTCCTCCCACACTGACCAGGTTTCAGGAACTAAATGACTCTTTCCACACACTGAGGCAATAACAGCTGCTTCTGACCACTCTGTCACAATAGTAAGCACATCTCTTTCATTAAGATCTCCACTTTTTATTTCAACTATCTTATATCGAGCTTGAATTTCAGAATCCTCACACGCTGGACACCACTTTTCTCTCAAACGAAAAACACAATACCACTTTTTGTGACATGCAGCACACTCACACAATGCCCAAACCTTACAGTAATTATTTTTACATTCAAAACAAAAAGGTATTTGTATATGTTTGAAAACAAACCAGTGGGAGATCACAAGTCAAGATTGAAAGTAAAAATAAGTGAAATAATACAAGGAAAAGCACTGACAAAGTCAGATACAACCTGACACCCTGTTAGGGTGGTGGTAGCAGTTGAACTGAAGTAGTTCAGTTCAAGCGGTGATCCTGTGAAGGTCTGGTCTCCAGCTGAAGATCCAGTGGTAGCTCTTGTCCTCTGGGAACCCAGTAGACAGGGCTAGCTCAGGCACTTCCAAGGCCAGGTTATATCCAGGTGGGAACACCTGGCTCCTCCCTCCTGGGCAGAGCATCCCACAATGGGATGAGATAAGTCCATGAGTCACACGGTGGGTCCCTGATGGCCCATTGCCTGTCATCCGGGGTGGGTCATTAGCAGGTGATAGCAGCTAACGGCCCACAGCTGGTGGTAATAGAATACTTAAATACATCTATATTGCAACCTAGGACAGTATTTTTGGCATCAGGTAAGCATCTCATTTATTTCACTCAAAGCCAAGCTGCTATGGGAGAAAGAAAAAAAAATAAGAATCAAGATTAATTACTGAAGGGGAGGAAAAAGAAAAAAAAATAAAACCAACCACTCTTTATATGCTCCTATTTTCACTAAGTAAATTAACTCAATATTCTTAATATTTTTCTAAAATTACACTGCTAACAAGGAACTTGGTATTTTCATCCACACAAAACTTTTATAATGCTCCAACTTTATTTTCTTTACAACCTGCCCAGTTGTTCTCTGACAGGTCGATAAAAAATAATATCTCCTAACTCCGCAAGCCTGCAAATCTGACACCGTGTTAAAACCCACTAATCATACTATGGCACAGCTGCTGTACTACATCCACATAAAGTCAAAGGTCTGGGGCTATACTCTTTTGATGTAGCCACCGAAAAACCAGTGTCTTTAACTGGCCACGATATAAAGTTTTCCTTAATTCGCTTACCACTACAATTTCAAACAACTGCATACACTCACCCTAACACAACAATAAACACTTATTACAACACAACAAACACTTTTTGGGACCACAACAACAAATTACAACAAAAATTCCAAAAACCCACACTCATATACCAAAGCTAATAATTCACAACCATACCCAAATATTCATTCCAACTTTATTAAACCACTTGCTTCACACTTCACCAACCAATCCCTCACTTGCTTCACACGTGCAGACAAATCTGCACCTCATACACACGTACACAACACCAGTGTTAACAACAGTTCAAACTAGTTTCCTTTCAAACTAGTTTCCTTTGGGATTCACTCGATCCATCACCAGGATAGCTCGCGGCTGCCCTATCGGTCAGCGAATCCCCCTGCCAGCTAAGTATGGCGAATTACCTCGCCGGTTCCCAGTTCCGCTAGCTGGTCACTTGCAAGCTCACCACTCAGGGACGACGCTGCACACAGAGACGTCTCTCTGTGTCTTACCAGCAGCCCTAGCCATGCGTATACGACTTACAGGCTTCCATATACCCAAAACACATACCGTTTCTCTGCCGTATCAGATAGTCATTGTTTGCCCCTGCAGTGAGCGGCCGAGGAGAGGAGGTCCTCCAGGAAAATCCCGGGGCACGCCTAGGATGTCAGCCCCTCAGTCGATCCTGCAGCCAGGCAAACCTTGTCCACCTGGGGTCGCCAAAATGAGGCGAGGAATGACTCCACAACTCAGATATTTATGAAGTAGGTATGCATTTATTCCAGCTGGGGTGCATGGGGGGTAGCCCCTCCAAAAGCATGCACACCATCAGCAGCACTTTACTTGGTTTATATTAGGTTACAGGTTACATATGCATAAAGTTACACAAAGCCCCTATACATATTCATTACCTATCCCCGCTTTGTATTATAATGAGTTCAAAGTTCATTTAAATATGCTCGCGCAAGCGCAGTGTCACAGATTAATTGTGGGCAAGGGTCCCGAATGATTAATGAGAGCGAAGTCAGTAGTCTTCCTCACGATGAACTCTTCACCCTGTTCCCTTGCACATGCTCCCTTGGTTCTTGGTTCAAGTCCAAGCCTTAGAACCAACTTGTACCAGTTCTGGGGTCCCAGGGCAGGATGCTCGGTCACACTCAGTAGTTTTTCTCAATTATTTGGCTCTCTTCTCTCTATCCTCCCCGATACTAGGTAGGCACAAAATCATTAAGTGAATAATAAATTGTCTTCAGCAAGCAAATCTTAGTAAATCATTATCCAATCTCTGGCCTTCTAAATCAGTTCAAAAATTATTAATATTATCCAGCTTCTAGTTGTCTTAAATTAATAAATTCTAGCTCACCCTAAATCACAACCACCTCTCCTGGTATTACCTGCAACTCCCGAAAACCCTCCAACCCCCAGACATGACTCCCAAATTCTTGTTTCCCTTGGCCAAGTCATTACTGTGGTATGTAAGAGTGCTTCCATGTCTTTTGTTTCTTAATTCCCCCAATTTGTTTCCTGGACAACCCCCTCCCCTCACAATGTCTTCCTTTCAGATGGGAAAAAATTCCCTGAAAAACCCAAACCCACAACAGTCTGTCAATCAGAAATTCCAGATTATATTTCCAGATCTCGATTCTACAGCAAGATGTCCATTGTCAGCTAGAAGAATGGCTCCCATGGCTCCCAAATAACTCCCTAATAGACAAGATATCATGATTATTTCACCAATTAAAAAGCTCTTGTGAGGGATGAGATGCCTTGAGTTATTTCACCAGCTAACAAGCAAGAGATAAGCTCTTCTGGGGCAAGATGCCCTGCTATGATGTACTGCCCTGAGAGAGGCATGAAACAAAGGATGGAGTGGCATCGAGGTTTTGTGGTCATGCTCTGTTAAAAACAACACAGCTGATGGGAACTAAGCCAAAGGAATGACCCAACTGGTGACTGAAAACTGAACATTGTTTCATTAAGTCAAAAATACATACTATTTTTGGTGAAAAATGAAGTTTCACTCTCTTGTTAGGATTTTAAAAGTTTAATAAAGGACAATAGGGCACAAAGACAATAAAGCAATAAGAACAGCGCTGGGTGCTTGGCCCTCAGCCAAAAGTACGCCATGATTACAGGGGCAAGTCTTTACACAGTTAACTTTTGCATCATCCAAATGCAAATTCATAGAAAATTATGCATATTCAAACATTTCTTCAAACTAGTTTGCATGTTCCAGAAACTTTTTAGCATGGCTCTTCCTCTGGCCTGCCTTTTTGGAACATGCATGGTCCTTTTGGAGAATTGTCTATCTCCCCTTCATTCCATGGTTTCAGCAGGTGACAGTCGCTGATAGAAATGTCAGAGGCAGGGATCCTTGTCACGCCCGCTTTTCGGATATTATCCAACTAAGCAGGTGGTTTAATTATTGTAGGTTAACGATAAGTATTCTAAAACAACTATATTGGCTATTTCACCACTATATCTAAGTTAGTTGCAAAGAAAATAAAAGGTGTTTAGTTATCATTATATAACAAAGCTACTTCTATAAGAATTAACATTATAAGCATAGCATCCATTTTGATATTTGTGAAAAGGAATAGTATAATATGTATTTATCACATTTTTCACACCCCTGCATATGGTAATGAAGTAAAACCTGTACACGCTTTACATATATGACTAAAGTCACTAAAACTCCATGTGATCATTAAATGACACCACCTTAAAATGTGTCTTTTCCCTACCCTCAAAGTAAACAATACAAATATAATTTAAAAGAGGAGGGAGGTCAGAGGAGACTCCATCTTTGTATCCTGGGACAGTCGACAGGCTGTACCCACATCCTCTTCCATAGAGATGCTGATCGGGTAAGCTTTATACGATTGCTTATGCCTTTTGATACCAGTGTATTTATCAATAGCAATTTCTGAACCTTATTCTGTCACAGCAATGAATAAATAACACTATTTGTGATTCTGGAATCTTATTGAATGCACCCAGACTCATAGTGTAGCCCATGCTATTTATGTATTCAGAATCACAAATGTGATCAGACTTTTAGTGTCAATACTGCACTATTTGTGCATCTGTGATTGTGAGACTTATAACACAACCAGACTTATAGTGCCAAATTGGTTACTCTAAAATATTATCTGTGAAGGTCTCCTAGGGATTTGGACAGACACATAATATACTGACTAAGAAGGGGAAGACCTAGCTGCCCCAGGCCTGCTACTTCTGCAGATAACCCAGTGTCGTGGTTTGACCCTGGCCAAACGCCAGGCATCCACGACATCTGCTCACTCCCTTTTCCCTGCCACAGCTGGGCAGAGGAGAGAAAAAAAGTTAACACAAAGAGTTCATGAGTTGGGACAAGGACTGGGAGAAAAACACTTGAAGGGCAAAACAGGCTCAACTTAGCGTTGCAAAGTGAATTTATTACTAACAGAGTCAGAGAAGGATAATGAAAAGTAAAATAAGCCCTTAAAGACACTGTTCTTCCCCCCAAAACCTCCCTCCTTCCCACTAATAGAGCAGGGGGACAGGGTGTGGGGGTTTGGGTCAGTTCATCACCAAGGTCTTTCTTCCGCCGCTCAGGGAGAGAAATCCTTCCCCTAAATTGCCATGGGGTCCCTCTCACAGGAGACAGCTCCCAGCGAACTCCTCCAGCATGGGTCCATCTCACAAGCAGCAGTACACACACAGGCTGCTGCAATGTGAGTCCTCCCACGGGCAGACAGCCCTCCCAAAACTGCTGCAGCACGGTTCCCTTGTCCACGGGGCACAGTCCTCCAAGGACAGGCTGTTCCAGCCTGGAAGCAAGGGCCCTCTCTCTCCACTGGGACTCCCGCTGGACCACAGCCTCCTCCAGGCAGCCACTCGCTCCAGCGTGGGCACCTCCTCCACGGGCTGCAAGTGAATCTTGACCCCATGAACTGCACGGGGACAGCCTGCTTCACCATGGTCTTTACCATGACCTGCAGAGGAAATTCAGCTCTGGCGCCTGGAGCACCTCCTCCCCCTCCTTCTCTACTGACCTTGGTGTCTCCATGTTGTTCTCCCTCACATGTTCTCACCTCCTTCTCCTTCTCTGGCTAGAAGAAATGGTGTGCCCCGTTTGTTTTGATTTCTTCTTAAATATGTCTTCACAGAGGCATAACCAACCTCTCCAATTGGCCCAGGCTTGGCCAGCGGCATGTCCATCATCTTCAGAGCCATCAGGGATTGGCTCTGCTGGACATGGTGGAAGCTTCCAGAAGCTTCTCACAGGAGCCATCTTTGTGCCCCCCCCCACTACCAAAAACTGGGCCAAGCAAAACCATCACACTCATCCTTATGTAAGCTGTTTAATACTGGTAATAATATTAACTAATACTGTTGGTATACTCTGGGGTTCATGGAATCTGGTGTCATCCTGACCCATCAACTGATATAAGGGTGCCTTGCCTACCCCAACGAAAACCAGCAGCTTTTTGCCCTGCACTGGGGCCTGGCCTGTGCCTATCAAGCGACATTTCAGTACCCTTAGAGGATTATAGTTGAGGCAGGAACCCAAACTGTGTTTGAGGACACTATAGCTGAGACAGGGACTCCAACCACAGCAACTACAGTAATTGCCCTAGGAATGAAAAAGAAAAAATAGACAAGGTGAGCTACAGGTCCATGTCATAGATTAGTAAGGAAGGAAGGAGAAGCAAAGGAGGAGGAGAAGGAGGAGGAGGAGGAGGAGGAGGAGGAGGAGGGTTAGATCAAGAAGTAGGTCCTTCAACAAAGAAATTGAAAGGAGTGAGGCAAATCAAACAGGAAACCAAAGTCACTTGGTCCCTGACCTCATCAGAACTTCAAGACTTGCAAAAAGATTACAGCCACCAACCAGGTGAGCTGATTTCTGTCTGGCTGCTTCCATGCTGCGATAATGGGGCCAACAGTCAACAGTTAGAAGGTCATGAAGTCCAACAGCTGGGATCCCTTGCTAAAGATCAGGAAATTTAAAGAGGAATTGGAAAAGAAGGAGTAATTTGCAGACTCTGGAGACAGCTTCTCTTAAGTGTGAGGGTAAGATATGCATTTGCCTCTGCTTAGAGAAAAGTTTGGGAGAAAACACTCTGGAATGAGCATTTCCTCAAAAGAAAAGGGTTTCAGCAATCCCTTCCTGCCCATACAAAATGAATATTGGTGGGTAAAAGTGAAAAACCCCAACTGTTTATTGTCAAACAAAGTGCCCATTTGGCATGGGAAAAAAATTAATAATTTGATGTATCACGGTCCGGGAGGGCTGCACAGGCCGGCTCCCCCGGACTGGGGTCCCTGGTTCTAGTAAATCCCACCGGATCTGGGGCGGGCGGCCCCCGAGGTTCTGCGGCATGGCGTCAGTCTTCCAACCACATCAGTTCAAGCAGGAATATAGTGAGACAAAGGAAGAACTGGACTCCATCTCTGTTCTGCTAGAGAGGTTTATTTAGGGTAACGGGGAAAAGGGGTGCAGGGAAGGAGAAGGGGGAAGTGAGACAGGGCAGGAAGGAGATCCTAGCAGCCCAGAGATGGAAGACCTCGAGCTGATCCAGGCTCTGCCTTTTAAAGGGAAGGAGAGGGGGCAGGGGCTGGCTCTCTCTGAGCCAGTCTCAGAAGGACGAAGGGAAGATTGGCAGGAGGGTTACACACCAATAGGTTTTGAGGTACAGCAGAGCATATTTTAAAATGAACCAATGGTACACCGAGTGGGGAAACAAAGGGAGCACATGGAGATCTGAATATTGCATTACTACAATAATTGTTAGATATTGAACTGTCAGAACCTTACCTCACACATGCACACACCCACTCGCAGCAGAACAAAATAAACCAAAATACCAGAGGAAGGAAAATACCAACTCTGCCGACCATGTGGCAAGAGAGAACAAAATGGTGCTAGGCCTATGTCTCGGGAAAGGAAGAAAAGTTCACACAGCAGCTCAGGGGGAAAAAAAACAGATGGGAACCTGGTGAACCTCCAATGATGGTCTCCTCACAGCAGAGGAAGCTGGTGGATTCAGGGTCCTTTCTTTCAGCCTTTTCTGAGGCCTGGGGCCAGGCCGAGTGGCTTCAGCAGGTCCTGCTGACCATCTCCCAGGGATTGTCTGATCTCAGACTAAAACCAAGCCGAACAGTTCAAGAAAAAACAAAAAACCACCAAAGGATTGCTGCTGCAGGCCAGGGAAAAAGGGAAAAAAAGAAACTTCTTGCCTGAGCTAACAAAAAACCAAGCTAGCTAAGCAACAAAGTAACATCCAAACACATACGGGAGTGAGTCTTTGAACAAAGCCGGCGCAAAAACCCCCACAGCTCCTGCCTCTCCCCCGGACCCACCTTAAAGTTACAGGAACCATTTTCTGAGCATAGAGCAGACGATAAAGAAATAAAGTATCATCATAAAATCACCCCAAGACACCATTTAAGGCAGATCTTGTGAATTCCCCAGGGAAGTGGACCACTGCAGACAAAGGTACCCAGTAGTTGAGAGAATTAACAGTGCTGGATATCATCTATAGTGATGTTGATACCAAAAGAGTTAATTCAATTTCTACTGTGACTCTGAATTTTTAGCAGGGCGACACTTTGTCTGTGAACCTTTAGCATGATTCGCCCCAATCGAGCCCAGAGACACTTCAGAGACCAAGTCAGAGTAGTGGGTATTTGCTTTATTCGATGCACTGGGTGTGGGGGAATTTTCTCCACCAAACACACACACCTCAGTACCTCCAAAGGTACAGTGTTATAGGTAAAATTCATGAATATTCATTACATTCCCCAGGATAGGAGTGGTTATACAAATCATTTCTCAGAAGTCATTAATATCATTAGCATGTGCACCACGCATGCTCTGTATGTCCTGGTGGTCTTTGGAGACTCCCCAAAGACCTCTCCAGGATGAAGGTCATCACAATGCACTTTTCACCTTTCTCTCTGGAGCATGCATGGTCCTTCATGGGATGATTCAGCGGTTTCTGTGCTGGTTTTAAATGCATGCTTGTACATCTTAGCTGATAAGCCATCAGGCCAGAGTTGTTATTCACAGTTTGAATTTGAATTAGAGCTCAGCCTTCAGCCCTGGACAGGTGCTGTGCTGGTGGAAGGGGGCAAAAGCTCAAAGAAACAAGGATGGTTGAAGTGCAAATAGATTTGGGTTTTCTATTTGACCATGTCTTGGTTTGAAAGACAGGTGTCTGCCAAGAGAGGTTGAACCCTCCCTTAGGACAGAGAATGTGATTTTTTCCCCTCCCTCCGAATTATTTAATTTTGTAAATCAAGGGCTTTCAGGCAAAGGTATGGAAAAAAGGAATATCAGTTCTTTACTAGTATCTATAAACAAGCAATAACAATAATAGCAACCACAACTAGAACCAGAAAACCAATAGCAGATGATTTGTGAGCTGCCGAGCCTTTTCCCGTGTGGTGTAATCACAGTCGAAGCAGCAGGGGCGCTGTTGAGCTCCCGGCCGGGCAGGGCAGGTGCAATGACTCCCGAGCGGCTGCAGGTGGCGCTGTGGCGCAGGGTCAGGTCAGCCTCAGGCAGCTAGTAATGGCGAGCAGGCTGAGAAAACGCGGAGGGCAGCGAAAGCAGCTCGGAGCAGCAAGAAAAGCAGGGTGGCAGGGGGTAGGAGCTGGCTCTCTCTCTCCCGGCTAGCCAGCGAGGTGGCAAGGATTTCTGCAGTCACAGCAGACGTCGCGGTCTCGTGCGGCAGAGGGCGGGGGCAGGCGGCAGAGGCAGCCGGGCTCCCCGGCAGCAGCTGTGAGGAAACGCAGCCCGGGGAAACGTGCCCTTCCCAGTGGGGAAAAAAGGTTGAATCAAAAGCTCACCCAGCCAGGAGAAGAGAAAAACAGGGCACAGTTGGATTTCCTCCGGTGGCAGCCAAAAAGCAAAGAGCAGCCTCTCCTCTCCATGTCCGAACCAAGAGCCCGCGTTCCAAGGGCCGGCTCTTCCCTTCACCTGCCCTGCCCAAGCCCAGCTTCTGTCTTTTACAAAAGACTTGATGGCTCTAAAACACCCAACTATTTGTTGCTTAGTAACAGGAATGGGCAGAAATTCTAAATGTACTCAACCCCCGACAGACCACTTCTTTCTCAAGCAGAGAAACAAGGCATGCAGAAATTGCTTTCCAAGCAAGGACGGTTAGAAGATAAAGAGAAGACATCTGGCTCAGGAATCCACCTACAGCCAAAACAAGGACTAAGTTTGGGAACTTGGGATACTTGGAGAGGGTTTTATGGTAATGGACAAATTATAATATGCATGTCGCAACTGCATATGAGCAAAACACTTGTAAAAGATCAGGGGGCCCTTAAGGACAAGTTATCAGCTGTGCCACCACAGGCCTGTAATAATTTATGCCCTTCAAAACACTAAATTGGTGTTAAGGAATCTTATTTCAACTAGTTTTGGTGAATTTGGTGACAATCTAAAAAGTGACAGGGTCTCTAAAGATCCAGAGGATGCCCCTTGCACAATGGCCATGTGGAGGAAGGTGGTTCAAGGTGCCCCTGCATCATATTCCAGAAGCTTGCTAGCACTATATTACCTGCAAATGGATACACCAACTGTAGAGATGGCATCCTCCTGGCTCCAAAACATAGAAGAAACTCTGAGTACTTCCACATCCCTATGGGCTAGCACCTCTGCTTTCAGGGGCAGCCCAAGAGATCGGTCCTTTCCTGCCCCGGTCAGAGGGAAGGGAAGCCCCAAGTGCAGGCCATGTGGAGAACTCTGGTTCTTTCTGCGTGACCAGGGGAAGGACATGACAAAGTGGGATGGTGAACCCACCTCTAATCTGGAAGCCCGTGTCTGTGAATTGAGAGGGAAGAGAGCTGTTAAGAAGGGATCACCCAAGAAGACTGTCAGTGTAGTTGCCACAGAGAGACAAGAAGGCGATCAGCAATCTCCCAGACATAAAAGAATTAAAATCATTTCCTTCAACCCTGGTGAAGGAACTTCTGATCTGGCATTGCAAAGGTCAGACAGTGAATACTCTGACCAGAAACAGGAATAAAGGGTCCCTGCCTCCGGCCCAGAGGAGGAAAGGGATGACCAGGCACATTGGACTTTGTGGATTCAATGGTCTGGCACAGCAGATCCACAGAAGTATAAAGCTTTAGTAGATACTGGTGTACAGTGTACACTGATGCCATCAAGGCACAGGAGTGAAGAACCCATCTGCATCTCTGGAGTGACAGGGGGATGCCAGGAGTTGTCTGTGTTAGAGGCTGAGGTGAGCTTAACAGGGGACAGATGGAAAAAGGCACCCCATTGTGACTGGCCCAGAGGCCCCTTGTATCCTTGGCATCGACTACCTAAGGCGAGGTACTTCAAGGATCCAAAAGGATATTGATGAGCTTTTGGTGTAGCTACAGTTAATAGAGAGAAGATCTAACAGTTATCCACTCTGCCTGGCCTCTCAGAAGATCCCCTCATTGTAGAATTGCTGCAGGTGGAAGACCAAGTACCAATTGCTACCAGGACAGTGCATCAGTGGCAATATCACACCAACCAAGACTCCGTAACTCCTATCCATGAGTTTTGAGTCTCTGATTCCTGTCCATAAGCTGATTTGTCCACTGGAGAGCCAAGGAGTGATCAGCAGGGCCTGCTCATCCTTTAGCAGCCCCATATGGCCATTGTGGAAGTCTAATGGAGAATGAAGACTGACAGGATACTATCATGGCCTGAATGAAGTCATGCCACCTCTGAGTGCCGCCATACCGAACATGTTGGAACTTCAATATGACCTGGAGTCAAAGCCACTGAGTGGTGCCACAATTGATATTGCCATGACAGGCAGTCAGCAAGTGGTGAGCAACTGTACTGTGTATCACTTGTTTTTCTTGGGTTTTCTCTCTTGGTCTCCCTCTCCTTTTTATTACAATTATTTTTATTAATAGTAGTATTATCATTATTATTAATATGTTTTACTTTGTTTCAATTATTGAACTGTTCTTATCTAAACGCACCAGTTTTGTTTGTTTGGTAGTATTTTTCCATGATTGTCACCCCCATCCCACTTTGGGAGTGGGGGACTGAGCAAGCAGCTGAGTGGTACTTAGTTTCTGGATAGGGTTAAACCATCCAAATCAAACATTGGTTCAAAAAATGAAGCACAAAGTGTTGAGGTGACAACAGATCTGACAGGAGTGTGTTAAATCAAATTTGTTATAAGCATTCATTGTATTGGTTTAATAGTCACTGGTCACAAAGTTGACTTATCTGCTATCAGAGTATCATGTTTGTTCTCAGAGTTGTTTTGCAAAATACCTTACAACATGTGTTCTCTGTGGTGATGTTTATCCTCCACGGGGCCCAGGCTAATATTATAATTTTGTTGTACTTGGTAGTATTGGCTTATGATATACTAGAATTGCTGGTCATGAAACTAATCTGGTATGTGTATTCAGTATTGCTATTGCCTCTGTACTTCAGGAGCCATTTAGTGAGTGCTATTAATAACTCCTATTAATATTAATAATATTAATTACTCCTTTTGCCTTTATTCCTGAAGAGCCAAACTATGAGTGAGACATCTTCCTTCATTTTCCTTCCTTCCTTCCTGCCTGCCTGCCTGCCTGCCTTCCTGCCTTCCAAGATAAACACATATTATAGTATTGGCTTTTCGCAAATATTAAAATGGATGCTATGTGTATAATGTTAATTCTTACTGAAGTAGCTTTGTTATATAGTTGTGTAATAATAACTAATGCCTTTATTTTTGTAACTAACTTAGACATAGTGATGAAATAGCTGATATGGTTGTTTTAGAATACTTGTGGTTAACTTACAGTAATGGAAAAAACTAAACCTCCTGCTTGGTTAGATAACATTTGAGGAATGGACGTGATGAGGACCCCTGCCACTGACATTTCAACTATCATCAGCAACTGTCACCTGCTGAAACCATGGAACAGGGGGCCAATGTGGGGGTGATACACAACTCTCTAGACCACAACCAAGAGGACTGCGCATGCTCTAAAAAAGCAGATCAGAGGAGGGGCCATGCTAAAAAGTTCCTGGAACATGCAAACTAATTTGGGGAAATGTTTGAACAGGTACAATTGTTTATGAACATGTATTTGACTGATGCAATAGGAAAGGTATGTAAGGAATGTCACCATCGGTAACAAGCGTGCCCCTGGCTAAGGCTAAGCACCCAGCACCACCGTTACTTTTGCTTTATTGTCTTTGTCCCCTATTGTCCTTTATTAAATTTTTAAAATTCTAACAGGAGAGTGAACTTCATCTTCCTTCCTTCCTTCCTTCCTTCTTCCCCAGGCTGATTAAAGCAGCGTCTGAGAATTTTAAAGATTTTGAATACCCGTGAAACCAGCTCCTTTTGCTAGGAGCCAGCATGTTGTTGCATATGGTTCAGGTCTTCTTAAAAATTAAACGATATTTAAGAACATCACTGGTACTGCACTGCTGCACATCACCCAGAGATCTGCTGGGTAGTTCAGAGTGGCGGGGGTGTGTGGAATAGTATAGGCAAGTGCCCAGGGCAGTGGGTTCCTTCAATTTTTGGGAACTTCACCCGTGAACAAGTGCAGAATCTGGAAAAAACTATTAAATATTTGGAAAGAGTATGCTGTCACCCCAGCAATTCCAGAGAGACACAAATCACTGCAATGTGTTGGGGCCTGGCCCAGGCCTACAAGCCCTGTTCCACACTGCTCAGTGCCCTCAGGGGAAAAGAAGGTCTGTGGCAAGCACAGACTCTTTCCCATGGAAATTCTCTCTTCTTCTTCCTGTGTTCTATAAACAAAGATAAAGTTTGGATGTTATTGAAACAGTCTCTGGAAAGATAGGTGGTTCAAGCCTGGCCAATCGGCCTAGGGGGAGGTTTTGAATTGACCCAATCCAGACGATCTGTGAAAGTCTATATAAGTTTTAGAATTAAATAATAAAATCAGAAATTTGCCACATTCGACATGGCCTGGTTCTTGCACTCTGCTAGCGGTTCAACAGCGACAAAGGTCTCTGGATCTGATGACAAAATGGCAGGCCCTATAGCTACTCCAACTCCAGCAACAGATACTGCCACTATTCCAACCACTGTGACAGACACTACAGCTGAACCAGAGAACCAACATGTGCCCCTATACACAAGGAGAAATGGACACAAAAGTCATCTCGTTTAGTAAAAGAGGACAAGGAGCGCAAAGCAGGGCCATCACAGGAACAGGAGGACGAGGCAGAACAAGACTTAACCACTTGATCCCTATCCCTGAGTGAGCTGTGGGAGATAGGAAAAGATTTTAGCCATCATCCATCTGAGGGCATTGCCACCTGGCTTCTCCAATGCTGGGATAATTTGGAATTAGAAGGTAGGGAAGCCAAGTAGCTGGGATCACTTTCTAAGGAAGCAGGCATTGACAGAGTGATGGGAAAAGTGACACGAGTCCTTAGCCTCTGGAGGCAACTCCAGTCAGGTGTGGGGGAAAGGTATTCCTATAAAGAAGATAGTACATGTCACTCAGGCAAATGGACTGCAGTAGAGAAAGGTATCCAATACTTGAGGGTATCGTTACAAGATTACTGGTGGTTAACCTTTGGTTACATATACACAGGCTTATCACCTGGGTTTCCTGCCAGAGCCCAGCTCTGTACAGCTTCTTCCTTACTGCGGGTGAGCCTTTGCTCATAAGAGCGGCCGTTGAACTGGGACCTTATTAACACCCAATTCCACGGGAAAGGACCTTCACCATCCACTCAGGTGCCTCAGGGGAAAACCCAGGACCCCAACCTCCTTCCCCCTCCTGGAGTGCATGCCTCCCCAGCGGCGTGCTGCAGCTGCTATGGAGGAGCCCGGCTACAGCTGCCTAGCCCTGCCGCTTTTCTGCCAGTGCCCCGGGCTTTTTTCGTGACACTGTAACTCTGCACCCCCCACCTGCTGGGACACACTGTGGCTCCTGTTATGATCCAATTATTAAGGTTCTTTGGAAATACCTCTGCCCGAATTAAGGTACAAACGAGACCATATGCCAATCAATAGTATGGGTTTTATTGAACAGAAAATATGAGAGAGAGGGAAGAAAAGAGAGAAAAAGAGAAGTAGGAAAAGAGGTGGGGGGGACAGAAAGAGGGAAAGAGAAAATATCACCATCCATGGATCCCAACGATGCTGCATTGATCCTCTCCAGCTGCTCTTCTTGGTGGTGGTGGTCCCCCAAAAATCACAGGATGCCATGGGTTAATATACACTCAGGCCAGGGGCAATGTCCAGGCATGTCCCCCCAGGGGAGGGGCAGTCTCTAGCAGCAGACTCTGCTTGCATCACTTGCAGTCTTGTGGTGCAAGGCCTAGCACTCTGGGGGGTCTGTGATGGATTGTGACTCCCCCTCAGCTGCCTCTCACGTGAAAGTCCCGTGGATGTGGCCTGTGGGGTTGGGGGTTCCACAGCTGGGCCAGTCTGTGTAAACTTGGCTTCTGTGAGCTGTGCTCTGCCCCCACCCCAAACTCAGCCAGGGATGATTCTCAGCACAGCTGGTGGCTTTGGCCTTTTGTGAATGCATTCCTTTCCCTCAGCCTGAGATGATTGAACAATAGGGTTTCCCTTTATCTAATCTCAGCAGTTTGACTCAGTCCAAAGTCCCAGTCAGGTATCTTCAGGGAGGCTTCTTTGTAGCTTCTTTATACACGTTTTGTTATAATGGGCAAAACTTTATATCAATGTTTGAGGCATGAACTATTTCAGTCTCTGACAGCTCCTGCTACAGCTGCAGAGTTTCTGCCCCTTCTTACTTGCTACTGTGGGCGAGCCAGCCCCTGGTGCCCCAGCTGCCAGTCCAAGGTTCCTGCTGCAGCCCGTTCCACCATCCAGCCCACCTGCCATCACCGCGTGAGGGGGAGACATGACTGAACTGGCACCACAGTGCCCCCTGCAGCCACGGGGGGAATCAGCGCACCTGCCCTGCCTGGCCCGGAGCCCAACAGCGCCCCTGCCGACTGTGACCATACCTACATCAAAGGGGAGGGTGCTTTGGAAGCCGAGAGAAGGCTGCTACTGGGTTTCTGGTTTTGTTTGTTGTTGCTGCCGTGGTTGTTTGTTTGCCTGGTTACAAATACTAGTAAAGAGCTGTTATTTCTTTTCCCATATCTTTGCCTGAAAGCCCCTTAATTTCAAAGGTCAAACAATTCAGAGGGAAGGGGGGTCACATTCTCCATTCCAAGGGAGGTTCCCACCTTCCTTGGCAGATACCTGTCTTTCAAAACTGAGACACATGGCAAAGTTGTCAGAAGAGTGTCTGAAGTGTGGGGGCTTTTTTAGCACTTGGAAGTCGTGTTTTTTCTTGGAAGAGAATGGATAAACTTTAGGATGTCAGTAGTTACTTGATCCACATCATAAGACTGAGCAGTAGATGGGAAAGGATGGGAGGGTATGTCAATGTGGGTTGGTTATGGATGATTCAAGAACTGGCACTACACAACTACTTGGTTAGAGATTCATACTGTGATTCTTCTAAAAACATCTTCTGTCTTGTTTTGAAAGACAGGTATCTGTTAAGGAAGATGGGAACCTCCCTTAGAATAGGGAATATGACCCACCCCTTCCCTCCGAATTATTATAACTTTGAAATAAAAGGGCTTTCAGGCAAAGATATAGGAAAAGGAATAACAGTTCTTTACTAATACCTATAACAAGGCAAACAAGCAAAAACAACAGTAGCAACAAAAAACAAAACCAGAAACCCGGTGGCAGCCTGCTCTGAGCTGCCAAGAACTTTCCCCTTTGGTGCAGTTATGGTCACAGCCAGCAGGGGCGCTGTTGGGCTCCTAGCAGGGCAGGCCAGGTGCGATGAGTCCCACACAGCTGCAGGGGGCGCTGTGGCGCAAGGTCTGCTTCTTGTCTCACGTGGCTAATGGAGGACAGGCTGGACAGCAAGATGGGGTGCAGGTGATTTACGGAAAAAGAGGTAAAACGTCACAACCTATATAATTTTAAGTTGTAAAGCTGGTATGTTTATTACAGCGCCGGGCACGTGGGAGGTAATCCTCCAAAGACACGCGCACCATCAGTCCCGTATAGCTTGGTATATATATGGTTACATGTTACAAATTCATAGAGTTTCTCAATCTGCTTATACATATGCATAACCTATCCCTGCTTCGTATTATAATGAGTTCAAAAGTAATTTCCATATCCTTGCGCCTGCGTAGTTCTGTTTGGTAGGGGGCTCCGGGGCCTTTTCTGAAAAAGGACAGGACCTCTTCTTCACTGACCTTTTCACCTTCCTGTTTTACACATGCGTTCTGAGTCTCTGTCCAAAGGCCAAAACAACAAATTTGATTTTTTGCCAGCGTGGAGGTTCCAGAGTATCAACTGGGTCACAGTTCTTGTTTGGCAAACACAATGAATGTAAAGCAAGCAATATATATTGTTTGGTGAGCAATTTCTAACAAGTTATTTTTTAACTTCTGATTCCCTTGCTTCAGTCCCCCCTTTTTTATAAAATTAGTAAATTCTTGTACTAGTACACAAATTCTATCAAATTTCTGCAAAAGGTGTCTCTCAACGCCTTACTATGTGTTTTTGAGAGAGAAGTCAAAATTGCTACTCGTTGTAACATTCTCCAATTCCAAACACATAACATAAAGGATAAAATAAAGCTAATACTAACTAATATTAAAAGAACAATGATAGGGTGACATAACGTATTTAGAATACCAGTTGCAGTAGGTGACCATTCAAAGAGCACATCCCACCAGTGATGACTTGCATCTTGTCTCGCTCTTTGCAAGACTGCTTATTTTTTCTGTCATGATGAATAGTAATTAAAGTTTTCTTTCCATTTTCTTGAACTTCTTTCAAAATTTCAATCAGGTCTTGATGCTTTACTAACTGTCTTACTAATGTAAGGTTCATTCCAATAGGTGTGGGCAACAATTTGTGGTACATAGTGTAATTAGACTTTATCAATTGGTAGGATACAACTGGGGCTAAATACAAAAAGTCACACCCAATGATTTTTAAAAAATTACAGATACAAAAATTAGAATGATTTTTAACATTTATGGTTATATTATTATTATCTATCTTCACAAAAGCACAAACAGTCCTTAAGCACACACAACCTTGACCAATATACACAAGCACAATTTTTTGATTAGCATTTGGATGGATTTCAAAGTGGCAGATGCTTTGCTCTGTATCAAGGCATATGTCCTGGGCATCAATTGTATTGCTTTCACAGATAAACCCCTGTTGTTCTCGTGTAATACAGTATTCCAAATTCACAGTCTGCCACTTCTTCTCTACTATCTGGGCCCATACCCTGTGTTCAGAGGGATAGAGCACTGTTCTCTCATGGCTTAGTCCTAGTGCAATAATGGGATGGATGACGTGGACAGTGGCATTACATATAGTGAGCACAAAAGCTGTGGCCATATTAGCAATACGGTCATAGGTAAAGTTTACGAGGCTCCACCAAGATTGAAACTTCTTTTCTAGGTCAGTGGCATTGTCCCAAATAACCTTGTGAATTTCAATGCGGAAAGTGCCTTCACTACCTTCTCTTATAATTAAGGCAGCTGCTGACTGCACGCATAGTTGGGCCTGTATACAACTAAGGGCTAGGGATACATTGTCTTGGGCTATACCAAGTGCATTTAATATTAATTCATGGTCTTGCTCTTCAACTTTTTCCCATTTTGGTAATACTTTTGAAATTTGCCGCTGTTCATTCCCTAACACTAATAGAGAAGATTGCAGGGGCTGTCTTAATTTTACTAAATCGCCAGTTATGGTGACCAATTTATTCATTAATATCTCTGAGTCAATTCCATTTAGAACCTCCAATCCAGTCCCCAGTACTCCAGTTAAGTCCCTCCGTACTCTACCTCTGAAGGGCACTTGTTTTTGCAGCCAGGTTGTCCAGCCCTTGAAGGATGTTGTAGGAAAGGAGAACATGTTGGTTGAATTTCGGAAACATTGATTTGCATTAATAGTTCAACACGTTTGAGAGACCACTCTGGGTTAAACAATAACTGTGGTTGACCCGTGTTCCTTATTACATATGGGCCAGTCTCACAAATTTTGGGTTCAAGTTTAGGTGGTGTGGTTTGGATTTGGGCTTGAGTGCTGGCATAGGTTGTAACAGGTCCAGCTATAGCATTTATTTTAAATTTGAAAGAGAACCCATTTGAATCCTTGGCCCAAAGACAAACCACCTCAACAGTCTGTACTAATGTAAAGGTGTACCAACAGTCCAATTCTCTTGCACTGATACAAATCTCCACATGTTTTTCAGTAGGGGTAGCTGAGACACTTGTTTGGGTTGCTTTTTCATGGGTAGTCTCATTAATCATTCGACATCCTATTTTAATTACTTCTCCTACAGTCCCCTGAAGTTGCCACAATGTTTGTTTTTCCCATTCTTGTCTTGCATACACTTGATTTTCATGCATTACCACAGTTAACAGATTTAAACCCTTTATATCAGAATACTTCCCCATAGATCCCGTAAACAGCTTGGGACCAAGGCCCCTCAGTATTGTCCTGGCTAGAAGTACTCCCCCATCTCTGGATTATAATTATGATAGTGAGAAAAATAATTTTCCAGGTTGAACATGCGTGACTTTCCATGGAGAATTATGGGCTTTCTTCACTTGGGTATGATGAATCCAGGCGTTCTGCTCCTTGATTTTAATTGTGGTGAAAATGGTAAGGAGTACCTGAAACTGTCCTTCCCACTGTGGCTCCAGAGTTTTTTCTGCAAGAGACTTAGCATATACATAATCCCCAGGTTGAATATAATGTACAGGACTGTCCAAACCCTGGCTTTGGGTTCCAGCCACATGTTTCTCAATCTTTTTGAGTTGCTTGCTTAAAGCCACCATATAGGTGGTCATTATTGTTTCCCCAATTTGGGTAGATATTCCTTTTTGTATTCCGTATGGTCTCCCATAGAGTATTTCAAAGGGGCTTAACTGTTCTTTAGTTCTGGGTTTGGTCCGAATTCGTAACAATGCAAGTGGGAGAGATTGGGGCCAGGGTAAATTGGCTTCTTGCCCTAGCCTCACAATCTGTTGCTTAATCAAATTGTTCATTTTTTTCTACCTGGCTACTTGATTGAGGGTGGTAGGGGATGTGGAGTTTCCATTTTATACCTAATTGGCAGCTGATTTGCTGCACCACCCTTGCATTAAAGTGGGGTCCTCTGTCTGAGGATATTGTGGCTGGAACTCCAAAGCGTGGTATTATTTCTTGTAGCAATACTTTAGTTACTTCCCAGGCCTTAGCGGTTCTGGTGGGGAAGGCTCCTGGCCACCCTGAAAAGGTATCTGTTAATACTAACAAATATCGATAACTCCCTTTTCTTGGAAGTTCTGTGAAATCAATTTGCCACTGCTGTCCAGACCCATGCCCCCCCCAATTTGACCAAGTTTTAATTTGAGGGTAATTTTGGGTTTAGTCTGGAGGCAAAGATCACACTGCCGGGTTACCTGTTTGATGGTATCTTGCAACCTCCTGGCAATAATCTTATCATTTAAATATTTATATAGAGCATCTATTCCCCAGTGTGTTTTCTGATGTTCCTCCCTAATTAATGACCACAATAAATGAGAAGGGATTACTATTCTTCCCTCTGCTGTATTAGCCCATCCCTCTCGGTTATATGTTCCTTTCTCACTTTTAATTAACTTCCTATCCTTTTTGTTATATTTTGGCTTACCTTCTAGGGAGACCTGCCCATCTGGGATCAAAGCTCCTTCCGTTGTTACCTCACCTTTTGCTGCTTCTTTTGCCTCTCTGTCCACCAGCTTGTTTCCTTCCTCCAATTCAAAGCTCACCTCTTGGTGTGCCTTGATGTGCATGATTGCTACCTTCTCAGGGAGCTGGACTGCTTCCAACAGCCGCAGTATTTCTTGTGCATGTTTGATGTTTTTCCCTTGTGAGTTCAACAATCCCCTTTCTTTCCAAATGGCTCCATGTGCATGTACAACCCCAAATGCATATCTTGAGTCTGTATAGATGTTTATTTTCTTTCCTTCTGCCATTTCCAGGGCACATATTAGAGCAATTATCTCAGCTTTCTGTGCAGAGGTGTTTGTTGGCAAAGGTCCAGACTCTATTACCTCTTTGCAGGTGGTAACTGCATACCCAGCATGTCGCTTTCCACTGATGACATAGCTGCTCCAATCAGTGAACCAGGTTTCTGCGTCATCTAAAGGGGTATCCTTCAGATCCGGACGACTGGAGTATGTGGCTTCAATGGTCTCCAGACAATCATGGTGTACCGGCTCTCCTTCATTCCCACTGAGAAAAGAAGCTGGGTTGACAATGTAAGTTACCACTATTTCTACATCTTCTTGTTCCACCATGATGGCTTGGTATTTCAAAAACCTTTGTGGGGAAAGCCAGTGGCCACCTTTCATTTCCAGCACTGAGGACACTGTGTGAGACACTAGCACAGTCATTTTTTGGCCCAAGGTAAATTTCCGTGCCTCCTGAATGTTCATCACAACTGCCGCAACAGCCCTGAGGCACCCTGGCCATCTTTTGGCTGCTGCATCTAGCTGCTTAGACAAATAAGCAACTGCCCGTTGATATGGACCCAGGTCCTGTGCTAATATTCCCAAGGCAATACCCTGTTTTTCATGGGAAAACAGAAAAAATGGTTTACTCACGTCCGGAAGTCCTAGAGCTGGAGCTGACATGAGGGCATTCTTCAGCTGGTCGAAGGCCCGTGTGGCTTCTTTTGTCCACTGAAGATCTCTCTGTTCTGTGTTTATGAGAGCATATAGGGGCTTCACAAGTAAACCATAACTATAAACCCTAAGTCGACACCATCCTGTCATTCCCAAGAATGTTCTGAATTCTTTCACAGTTTGAGGTTTTGGGATCTGGCAGGTGGCCTCCTTACGGTCCCGTCCTAAGGTTCTCTGTCCTGCACTGATTTCATAGCCCAAATAAACCACCTTTTTCTTCATTACTTGGGCCTTTTTCTTGGAAACCCAATATCTCTGTAGTCCTAGAAAATTTAGCAGACTTACTGTCCAGGCAAGACAGGCCTCTTCAGTCTTGGTAGCTATTAAGAGGTCATCCACATACTGCAAAAGTTTTCCTTCTGATGGCGGGGCTTCCCAGGATTCTATGTCTTTAGCAACTTGATCTCCAAATATGGTAGGACTAGTTTTGAACCCTTGAGGCAACACTGTCCAGGTGAGCTGAGTTTTACGTCCACTTTTAGGGCTTTCCCATTCAAAGGCGAATATTCTCTGGCTGGCTTCATGGAGAGGGAGGCAAAAGAAGGCATCTTTCAAATCTAGAACAGTAAACCAAGTTAACTCTGGTGTTAATTCAGTTAATAAGGTATATGGATTTGCCACCACAGGGTAGAGGTCCTCTGCTATCTTATTTACAGCCCTTAAGTCGTGCACTACCAAGTATGATCCGTCAGGTTTGCGAATGGGTGTTGCTGTTGAGCTGCTAGCTGAGGAATGACCCAAGGTCTCAGACAAGGAAAGAGAGAAGAGAGCTTTATTGTTTTGAATTCCATATATATAGAGTTTACAGAGGTGCCCCAGATTGGTCAGCCCGAGACCTCCCCCTAGGCCCAATTGGCCAAGCCCGAACTGACCTAATCCGGAGAAGTTGTTTGCAAAACATCCAAACTTTATCTTGTTTATGAAATATAGCAAAATGTTCCCATGGGAAGGACCTGTGCTAGCCACAAATGGGTAATATAGGGCTGTTAAAATCAGACTGGCATTCTTCCAATAGTCCTAGCTGCAAAAAGTTTTCTATTACTGGGCTAATTCCTTCTCTGTCTTCTTTCTTTATAGGATATTGTTTAACTCTAACTGGCTGTTTTCCCTCCTTGAGTTTAATTTGTATGGGAGGTGCATTCTTAGCCCTCCCAGGAACACCAGTGGCCAAAACCCCAGGAAATACTTGATTTGTTATTTCTTCACTAATTTCTACTTCGGTCTCAGTGGTTGTCAATATTAAGCTTAATATTTCTATATAATGGTGATCATTTACCTCCAGAGTAATTTCTTAATTTTTAAACATAATAGTTGCTTGCAATTGTTCCAATAAGTCTCTACCCAAGAGTGCTTTTGGAGAGTTGGGCATGTATAGAAACTTATGAATTCCCAATTGTTTCCCAAGTTTATATTTCAGGGGTTTACAGAAATATGCCTTTTCAGGTTGGCCAGTGGCACCTTTAAACCGTGACATAATCTTCCCCTATAGGCATCAAAGCTTTATTCAAGACTGAAATAGTTCATGCCTCAAACATTGATATAAAGTTTTGCTCATTGTAACAAAAACTGTATAAAGAAGCTACAATCAAAGAAGCCTCCCTAAAGATACCTGGCTGGGACTTTGGACTGAGAGTCAAACTGCTGAGATTAGATAAAGGGAAACCTATTGTTCAGTCATCTCAGGCTGAGGGAAAGGAATGCATCCACAAAGGCCAAAGCCACCAGCTGCACTATCATCCCTGGCTGAGTTTGGGGTGGGGACAGAGCACAGCTCACAGAAGCCAGGTTTGCACAGACTTTCCCCCCAGCTGAGGGTGGGGAGGAGGAGGTTTTTGGGTGCATGGCACAACCTCTGGTCAGAGGCAATAAACACTCATCCTCTGTTACACAAACTGGCCCAGCTGTGGAACCCCCAGCCCCACCGGCCACATCCACGGGACTTTCATGTGAGAGCCAGCTGAGGGGGAGTCATAATCTGTCAAAGACCCCCACAAAATGCTCCCCAGAGGCCTTGCAACACAGGACTGCAGGTGATGCAAGCAGAGTCTGCTGCTAGAGGCTGCCCCTCCCCCCGGGGGACATGCCTGGACATTGCCACCTGGCCTCAGTGTATATTAACCCATGGGATTCTATGCTTTCTGGGGGGACCATCACCACCAAGACCAGCTGGAGAGGATAAACGCAACATCGTTGGGATCCACGGATGGTGATATTTTCTTTCTCCCTCTTTCTGTCCCCCCGCCACCTCTTTTCCTACTTCTTTTCTCCCTTTTCCTCTCTCTCTCTCTCATATTTACTATCAAATAAAACCCGTACTATTGACTGGCATATGGTCTCGTTTGTACCTTAATTTGGGCAGAGGTATTTCCAAAGAACCTTAATATTTGGATCATAACACCTCTGTATCTACCAGAAACTCTACTTCTTTCTCCTTTTCCCCTAGCTTTACTATAACCAGGGGATCTGCTAGGGTGGAATCCCCCGGTCCTCTTCAGTCTTCCTTAACATATGCAATCTTTTTCTCCTCAGAGTTATCCCGTTTCTTATTGGGATGTGTATTTTTCTTCTCTGGGCACTTATCTTTCCAATGTCCGAATTTCTTGCAGTTTGCACACTGGTCCTTGGGCAGTCTGGTTTTTCCTTGCCTCTGCCTCCCTTTCTGATTACTCTTTTCTCCACTCTCTTCCACTAATGTCACTAACTTTTTGACTCCCTCTTTATATTTTGCCTCTCGGTTACTGTACACTCTCCATGCCTCATCTAATAATACCTCTAAATTCCTGCTCTCAGTTGAACGCAGTTTCTGGAGTTTAAGTCTAATGTCCCCCTGTGATTGGCCTAAAAAGAGAGACACTAGTTGTTGTATCCCCACTTCTGACCCAGGGTCCAGTGTTGTGTTTTTGTGCATAGCATCTTTTAATCGTTCCAGAAAGTCCATTGGAGACTCGGAGGGGCCCTGTTTGACTGCATACAGTGCTGATCAGTTAATGGTTTTAGGAATTGCCTTTTCCATGGCTTCCACTATCCACTCCTGATAAGCCTGTAGTTTAGCCATTTCGGCTGTTCTGTTTGGATCCCATTTTGGGTCCTGGAGGGGCAAATACTCTTTGTGATCCTCCTGTTGTGATTTGTAATAATCCTCAGCCAAATCCTCTGCCTTTTTCAAAATTAATTGTTTTTCAGTTTCTGTTACAGCTTCCAATAACAATTGAATATCATTCCAATCGGGATTATGTTGTTTCATTATAAAACGTAAATGTTTACTTACAGTTGTTGGATCTGCTTGATAATATTTTGCAATCTTTTTTCCAGGCTTCTATGTCAATGGTAGAAAAAGGTACTCTGATCAGCATTGTATTACCCTCCAGCCCTACTGCCTCTCGCAGAGGTGCTTGCAGCACTTGCCCCTGCTTCCCTCGTGTTCGAGCAGAGACTGGGCTCCCTGGAGGGGAAGGCGTGTCCTCCAAGTCTGCATCATCCTCTCTCTTCCTAGGAGGGGGCTTAAGAAAATCAGTTAATTCTTGTTCTTGTGTTGCTGCATGATGAACCTTGTCTGGTTTTGTACATCTTTGGTTTATGCTGCAAGCTGAACAGCATCGTTTGAATCTGTTCTTAGTAGCTTTATTTTCCCTTTCAAGGGCCAATACCAAGGGATCCTGAGGTGGCACAAGCCCACAGTCTCTCTGCCATTCAGGGTGGTTGCAGAGAGAGAAAAACATGTCTGCATAAGAAACTTCATCCCACTTTCCCTCTCTTCTCGAAAACATTAGCTGCAGAAGGGTGTTATAATCTAAAGTTCCAAAAAGTGGCCATTTTTCGTCAGAATCTAATTTATATAAAGGCCACCACTGGTTGCAATATTTAATAAGGGTCTTCTTATTTTCTGTCCCCCCTGTCCCGGCTATTTCTTTCCAATGTGCTAAAATGCATCCAAGGGCGCTCTTTGCCATTATTTCTTTACTCTGGCCACTTCCCATTATACTTAAAATCTTTATTTAAATGCTATATTACCCACTCTAGGTCACCTGTATAATGTATTAACCACTCCTTGGGTACGGGGATGTCTCTTGGTTAGTATTCCCCTCTGGTTTTTTTCTCCCTCTGTTTAATCGTTATAGCTTAAACTATCATACACAGCATGCAATTACTCAATACACCATCACAGCAAAGACAACTTACACAATAAACTTCTATGCACACTGTCAAAACAATACACGAAATCCAAATACTCATAACTTACTTCCAGGATCCAGATTATCCGGGGTGTCACTTCTGCCCCCGGTCTGCGCTTACTCCCGGGATCTGGTTATTAGAAGCCAAACACACACACACACACACACACACACACACACACACACACACACACACACACACACACTGGCTATAGGAGCTCCAGACACCCACACACAGAGTAATGTTCTGCCTGCCCTTTCTCCTGCCTCTTATACAGTCATTGGCAGGTCTATCTTGGCTTCCAAACCTGGAATGCAGCAGAACCCTCGGATTTGCCCCAATCACCCTTGGCAGATCCTGCAGAATCCTTTCCCTGCCAGCCTTCGGCTAGCTGCTTGCAAGCCCAAACAGGGACCCTCGCTGTGCACTTATATGTCTCTAGTGCCTTACCAGCCCTCCCTGGCTACGCATACACCTTGTAAACTTATTAATTGATAAGTCCTTTGCCCGGGCAGTGGTCGAACCGGACGCGGAAGTCTTCCAGGAAAAAGAGCCCCTGGGCGTGCCAAAGAGTCCATTCCTGGTGATTCGCCCCAATCGAGCTCAGAGACACTTCAGAGACCAAGTCAGAGAAGTGGGTATTTGCTTTATTCGGTGCACTGGATGTGTGGGAATTGTTTCCACCAAACACACACACCAGTACTTCCAAAGGCACAGTGTTATAGGTAAAATTAATGAATATTCATTACATTCCCCAGGATAGGAGTGGTTATACAAATTACTTCTCATAAGTCATTAATATTACTAGCGATTTCTTGTGCTCAATGGCAAAAGGATTCCTATTGCCCCCTTTTATCTTGATAAGATTAAGGGAATCTACAAAGCCAGAACTGATGGGCGCTGTGCTGGTGGAAGGGGCAAAAGCTCAAAGAAACAAGGATGGTTGAAGTGCAAATAGATTTGGGTTTTCTATTTGACCACTCCTTTCTCACTGGCCAGCCCCGCACCAGACAGAGGCTCTTCAGCTGGCTCGCCAAATGATTTATGGAAAAAGAGGCAAAACTTCACAACCTATATAATTTTAGGTTGTAAAGCTGGTATGTTTATTACAGCGCCGGGCACGTGGGAGGTAATCCTCCAAAGACACGCGCACCATCAGTCCCGTATAGCTTGGTATATATATGGTTACATGTTACAAATTCATAGAGTTTCTCAATCTGCTTATACATATGCATAACCTATCCCTGCTTCGTATTATAATGAGTTCAAAAGTAATTTCCATATCCTTGCACCTGCGTAGTTCTGTTTGGTAGGGGGCTCCGGGGCCTTTTCTGAAAAAGGACAGGACCTCTTCTTCACTGACCTTTTCACCTTCCTGTTTTACACATGCGTTCTGAGTCTCTGTCCAAAGGCCAAAACAACAAATTTGATTTTTTGCCAGCGTGGAGGTTCCAGAGTATCAACTGGGTCACAGTTCTTGTTTGGCAAACACAATGAATGTAAAGCAAGCAATATATATTGTTTGGTGAGCAATTTCTAACAAGTTATTTCTTAACTTCTGATTTCCTTGTATCACAGGGAGCTCAAAAGCAGCAAACTGGAGCAGCAGGGCTGGCCGGGCTAGCAAGCGAAAGGTCGCAGAAACCCCGTAGTTGTGGCAGAAGCCACGGTGTGTCTGGGCAGGCGGGGGATGCAGGGCCATGGTGTAGCAGAAAAGCAACCCAAGTCGGCGGCAGGCAAGTTGCAGGGATAGGGAGCCGCAGCCGGACTCTTTTGTAGGGGGAAGGGCCTCCAGGTTTCCCCTGAGGCACCCAAGTGGATGGTAAAGGTCCTCCACCATCAAATTTGGTGTTAATAAAAAGTCCCAGTTCAAACGGCTGCTCTTACACACGAAAGCTCACCCAGTAAGGAAGAAATGCAGATGCTGGGCTTCAGCCGTCACAGAGAACTCTCTCCAAGCTGCAGAAGCTCAGCTGTCTCCTCCTGTGCCCTGGAAGCAAGAGAGCCAGGGACTGCCCTCAACTCTCTTTTTCTTAGCCCAGTTCCTCCTAATATTTTTCCTCCCCCCAGAGAAACCCTGGGACAGGAGGTGCCCTCCTCCCCTGAGCTTCATAACTTCTTTTTTCTCTCTTAAGTACTGAGAGTTAAAGTGTCTTAGCAACAGATGGGACAAAAATTCCCGAAGAGAAAGGAAACAAAAGGTACAAATCCTACCCTCCAACATCTTCCAAAGCAAAGCTAAGGTAGGTGAGAAATATATAATCTTTTGAG
The DNA here is from genome assembly GCA_024500445.1 of Entomyzon cyanotis. NCBI lineage: Eukaryota > Metazoa > Chordata > Aves > Passeriformes > Meliphagidae > Entomyzon > Entomyzon cyanotis. The sequence continues at coordinate 2,020,619 of JAKEPQ010000794.1, forward strand.
TCCATCAAGAGGCCTGCAGAGAAATGGCAACAAAAACCAATCCTTATTTCTGTGTGTCTTGGCTTAGAGACAAATTTTCCTGGGTGGAAAGCGCTCCGAACAAACGCCTCTCCCAAAGTAAAGGGCTTCTGGCACCCCCTACCCCACTACAACAGAATTTCTTGAATGAAAGTGGAAAAAAACCCTATTTATTTAACAGAACACTCAGAGTGCCCTGCAAAGCACAGGGTAAGGGGAAAAGGGGAAAAGGAATTATTAAACCTGAGTAAACAGCTGGTGAACTCTAGTGTCCTTTTCCTCAGGTGTAGTTTCCCCTCTCTGGGGTCCCCTGGGGGGGCTGGGCAGAGTTGCTCCGGTGGCTCCCTGGAGGATTCTCGTTTACCGTCCTCTGGGGACTCCTCAGGTTTTCCAGGCGAGAAAGAAAAAGGAAAAAAGACAGAAAAGGAGACGACGAAGAAGCAGTTTCAGGGAAAAAGCTAGCAGCAGCTATAGCAGCCACAGCAGCCAGACGAAGGAATGTCCCTTCCCCTTCCTCCCCAGCGGAGAAACCTGGGGGAGAGTTTTAAAACAACCCACGCTTCTCCCAGCTGCTGAATGCAGTTAAAGCTACAGGACCACATTTCTGAGCATACAAGCAAACGATAGGGAATACAGGATTATCATAACGTCACCCCAAGACACTGTGTCAGGGTTCTTTGGTTTTTTTTACTTTTCTCAGGCTGTTTTTATGTTCTAGCAAGCTTGTGATATGTGACTAGCTTTTCTTCCACAGAATAAAATAATTTCTTGTTGCACAAAAATCTATGCCTGCTAATGAGCAATTATTGATAAGAACTAAGAAACATACCTGCTAATTAGAAGGCTAGAAAATGATCTCATGAGCATTAACTTAGTCAGCAAATGATTCATCATATTAGCAGAGGGACTTGAAGATGAAATGGAATAAGGAAGCAGACACTTTAAATGACACAACCTGGAGTCTGCTCTATACAAAGAGAGACAAAATATATTAATTGGCATCTGAAAGGATGTCATGTCCTAGAATTCAATTAATTGATTACAAGGTAGGGAATAACAAAGAGTCTTCCAGACATCTAACATAAAAAACAAAGCCTAAAATGTTCTATTTGACTAATTGCATTAATAGGCACCTTATAGGAACTTCCTTTCTCCTCTGTCTGTAACTCAACTATTTCTTGGAATTGCTTTGTTTTTATTAACAATTGTGATATTTGATCTCTTATGTAGCACGTTAGATTCTTGCTGTACAAAAACCTGAATGCAATTATTTGTGGTTTTGTTGTGATGACAGCACTGGCTGCTGTTATGCTTGACCAAAAATTTAATAATGGAATACTGTTTCAAATTGCTTATGATTGAGAAAAGCCTTAACTGCAACTTTGAATAACATTATCTATGTCAGTTGTCTTCTTTAGGATAATTTTTTTCACAACTCTAACCAAAGATATTTTAACTGTTAACAACAATGAGGCTTTTTCACTAATTAAAATATGATGGCAAAGTTTCCTTCGAAACAACTTAGCATTCCCATGCTTTAGACCACAGATACATCTGTTGTCATCCTTGTGAAAATTTGCACAGTGATGCCTTTTTCAGCCTAGAAATGAAACTTGAGATAATTTTAGTATAGGAAGTAATATAGAAGTGGATCTTTATTGGAGCTCCAGGGGCAGTTATGGAAGAAAGTCCACAAAAGCCCAACCCCACAGGGGTGAATACAGTTTTATAGGTTTTAGGAAATTAGCATAATTGATATAAAGCTCCAATTAGGAGGACAAGTGGTGATGCAATTTCCCCCAGGTCAAGCCCCTTCTCTAGAGCTCACCCCCCCCCCCTTGGTACTAGCTGTACTTGTTTATGAAAATATGTCTCAAAGACCTTGTTCTCAACCTTGGTTCCCAGGAAGAACCAAGATAGGATAGGGGCCTTGTACCCCTTGGGGCTTGGAGCTCTGGAATTTATTTTATCTTCCTGCCTAGGGAAAGGGCATGGAAAACTACTGGGAAAACTAGCTACAAATGCAATAATAAACTACAGAGCTCCAAATATATATGTGTAAAGAATACAGAGAATATATAAAAGAAAAAAAGCTTAAAAACCAATAGACATCACAGGAAAAGTCAGAATTATGGAAAAAAATGTAAATTCTTCAATCCTGGTTTGCCTTGGAAAATAGGGCCTTAGCATGGGTCATGTTTACTTGGGAAAACAAATGCCCTAACCCTATGTGTCCTCAATGTTCCTACTTTTCCCTGAGCTTTTATTGCTGAGCACAACATCATAGAATCATTTAGGTTGGAAAATACCTCTTAGATTGCCGAGTCCAACCATTAATCTAACACTGCTAAATCTACCACTAAGCCATGACATCAAGTGACCCATCTACAATGTCTTTTAAATACCTTCAGGGATGGTGACTCTACCACTTCCCTTGGCAGCCTGTTGCAAAGCTTCACAACACATTCAGTGAAGAATTTTTTCCTATAATCCAATCTAAACCTCCTCTGGTACAACTTGAGTCCATTTCCTCTTGTCTTATCTCTGGTTACTTGGGAGAAGAAAGTGACCCCCACCTGGCTCTACCCTCCTGTCAGGGAGTTGTAGGGAGAGATAAGGTCTCCCCTGAGCCTCCTTTTCTCCAGGCTAAACAACCCCAGCTCCCTTAGCCACTCCTCATCAGACTTGTGCTCTAGTTCTTTCACCAGCTTTGTTGCACTCTTTAGACACTCTCCAGTGACCCAGTGTTTTGTAGTGAGGGGCCCAAAACCGAACACAAGGTGCCTCACCAGTGCTGAGTGTGATAGATAAGGATTGATTCGCTAAATCGCAACAGGAAAACAGGGCCCCCACGGGCCAAAGACTTCCTGCTGGCATAAGCAGAACTTAAGCATCCTGTTTACACAAGGCTTATACAAAACTTACACAATCTAAAAGTAACCGGCAAGGGGGGAGGGCAAGCTGCGAACGTGAAGACAGCAGCGGACCCCCTAGTAACAGACTACGCAGACACAGCCTTATCTCCAGCGAACGACACGTAACCCGGAAAAAGGGACTACATAAAACCTTGGCACACACAAACCTCTCTGCGGTGTGTCTTAGGCAGAGTGAGGGAGCCTGCCTAGCCCGCCCAGCGCTGCTTTGACCTGTATTCGCTTGCTTGAATAAATTACAAATTACTGAATTGGAATTGTCTCTGATTGACTAATTGAGACTCAATTTATAACACTGAGTACGTTCTTCCTGCTGGCCAAACTATTTCTGGTCCAAGCCAGGAAGCCATTGGCCTTCTTGGCTACCTGGGCACACAGTGGCTCATGTTCAGCCACTGTCGTTAAGCACCCCCAGGTCCTTTTCTGCTGGTCTGTCGCTGTTGAGCCGCTAGCTGAGAGAAAACCCAGGTTCTCAGACAAGAAAAGAGAAAAGTGCATTTATTATTTTGATTTCCATATATATAGAGTTTTCAGAGGTCACCCAGATTGGTCAGCCAGAAACCTCCCCCTAGGCCTAATTGGCCAAGCCCGAACTGCCCTAATCTGGAGACGCTGTTTGCAAAACATCCAAACTTTATCTTTGTTTATGAAACGTAGCAAAAATGTTCTCACGAGAAAGACCTGTGCTAGCCACACTGGTCAGCTTTCCAGCCACTTTGCCCCAGCCTGGAGCGCTGTAGGATTGTAGGTTGTTGTGACCGGAGTGCAGGATTGTCCTGGGTAACCCAAAATGTTACTGTATTCCATATCTATCCGTGCCCAAAATTCTTACTGTCTCTTTAAGACCCTGCATCTGGAAAATTGGAAGGGGGGTGGTGGAAAGGTGCCCGGGGCTTTTTAAAAGTTGGGGCACCCAGTCAGATCTCTCATTCACCATTTGGCTTGCCTCTTGGCTTTTTCTTGCCTCTACTTATAACAGTAGCAACTCAAGGAGCTGCATTTCACAATCAAAAACTCTTTCAGAGTGAATTTTGCAACACCTGTCTGCAACCACGGCTCTGTGTGGCCACCACAGCCTGCCAGCAGCACCCGGCTGAAGTGAGAAGGCACAGAGTCCAAGTCTCCCCAGCCCTGCTGTCTCCTGCTGAGAGGAAGGCTGTTGGAGGTTGGGGGTGTTGAAATTTTTTCTCCATCCCTGTTACTAAGCAACAAATATCTAAGTGCTCAGAGCCATCAATTCTTTTGTAAGAGACAAAGCCTGTGGCTGGGTGGGGCAAGGGGAAGAGGCGCGCTGGCCATTGGGACCTGCATTCCGTTCATCGGACACCGGGAGGAAAGCGACTGCTTTTGGCTTCTGGCTGCGACTATGGGAGATCCAACTGTGCTCTGCTTTTCTCCTCCTGGCTGGGGTGAGCTTTTGCTTGGGAAAAGGCATGGGATTCAACCTCTTTCCCCACCGGGAGTGGGTCACGCTATTTCTAATACAGGCCAGGATGCCATTGGCCTGCTTGGCCACCAGGGCACACTGCTGGCTCATTTTCAGTCAGCTGTCAACCAGTACCCCCAGGTCCCTTTCTGCCTGGGCACTATCCAACCACACTGTCCCCAGCCTACAGCATTGCAGAGGGTTATTGTGGCCAAAATGCAGGACTCGGCACTTGGACTTGTTGAACTTCATCTTATTGGGCTCTGCCCATCTATCCAATCGTTCTAAGTCTCTTTGCAGGGCCCTCCTACCTTCCAACAGATCGACACACACCTCCAGCTTGGTGTCATCTGCAAATTTACTAATAGTACATTCAATACCCTCATCCATGTCATCAATAAAAATATTAAACAAAACCGGCCCCAACACAGATCGCTGAGGGACACCACTGGTGACTAGCCACCAACTGGATGCGGCACCATTCACCACTACTCTCTGGGCCCGGCCATCCAGCCAGTTCTCAACCCAGCGAAGAGTGCACCTGTCCAAGCCGTGAGCTGCCAGCTTTTTCAGGAGTTTACCATGGGAAACAGTGTCAAAGGCCTTTCTGAAGTCCAAATAGACAACATCCACAGCCTTTCCCGCATCCCCTAGGCAGGTCACCGGGTCATAAAAGGAGATCAGGTTGGTCAAACAGGACCAACCTCTCCTAAACCCATGCTGGCTGGGTCTAATCCCCTGGCCATCCTGTAAGTGCTATGTGATGGCACTCAAAATAAACTGTTCCATGACCTTACTGGGTACTGATGGTAGACTGACTGGCCTATAATTTCCAGGATCCTCCTTCCTACCCTTCTTGTGGGTAGGCGTCACATTGGCCAGCTTCCAGTCATCTGGAACCTCACCAGTGAGCCAGGACTGTTGATAAACGATGGAGAGCTGTCGCGGTAGAGACGGACATGCGACACACAAAAAGCACAGCTCCAGGCCAGGAAGGAAGGTAGAAAATGTTTATTGCTACAAAGTCTCTTTTATACTATTTTCTAATATTTGTGCCATATGGCCATTGGCTCCTAAACTTGTTATTATACAACACTATTGGTCAGTTATTCCTAGTACACATCTTTTGTGAAAAACAGCCTCCCTTTTACAGGTATGAATTCCTTCTTGTTTTTCTGCCTTGTTCTTTTCTGCTTCTTGCCTCCGTCCGTGCTAGGGTTCTCACGGGTACGGGTTGTTGTCCACACTTTATTTTTGCTTCTTGCTTCTGTTCATGCTAAGATTCTCCTGGGTATGAGGTTGTTTGTAACATGGTCGGTGTTTGTGAGCTGAGACAGACCTGCTGTCGATTCCCACTGAGAGCAGCTTCGCAAGCTCTTCTGCCAGCTCCCTCATCACCTGGGGCTGGATCCCATCTGGTCCCATAGATTTATGAACATCCAAGCGGCTCAGCAATTCTCTGACTGCTTCCTCCTGGATAACAGGGGGACCATCCTGCTCCCTGACACCACCTACCAGCACAGGAGGACAGTTGTCCTGAGGACAAACCATCTTTCTGATAAGACCGAGGCAAAGAAGGCATTAAACACCTCTGCCTTCTCCCCATCTGCGGTCACTAAATTCCCTTCTGCATCTAGTAGAGAACCAAGATGGTTCTTACCCTTCCTTTTGCCATTAATATCGTTGTAAAAACATTTTTTATTATCTTTCACAAAAGTTGCCAGATTAGGCTCTAACTGAGCTTTGGCCTCTCTAATTTTTTTTCCTACATGTCCTAACGACCCCCTTAAATATTTCCTGAGGTACCTGACCCTCCTTCCAAAGATACATCCTCTTTTTATTCCTTAGTTCCTTCATAAGCTCCTTGCCCATCCAGGCTGGACGTTTACCTCGTTGACTCATCTTTCGGCACACGGGAACAGTCTGTTCCTATGCCCTCAAGAACTCTGTTTTGAAGCACGCCCACCCTTCCTGAACTCCTTTGTTTTTAAGGGCTGTGTTGAAGGTTGGGGGGGTGGAATTTTCTCCATCCCTGTTACTAGGGAACCAACGACCAGGTGCTCAGGGCCATTAAATCTTTTGTAAGAGACAAAGGATGTGGCTTGGGTGTGGTGAGAAGAGGCACTCTAGCCGTGGGGGGAGCTTCACTTGCTGGCTGGACACTGGAGGTGGCGGAGGAAAGCTGCTGCTTTGCTTCTGGCTGCCACCGAAAGATGTCCGGCTGTGCTCTGCCTTCTGTTCCTGGCTGGGTGAGCTCTTGCTTGGAAAAGGGTGTGGGATCCCACCCCTTTTTCCCCGCCGGGACCGCGTGCCTGCCCAGCTGCGTTTTTGCAACAACTGCAAAGGAGTCCGGCTGTCGCTGCCCCTGCCCCACTCACCGGAACGCACCGTGGTGTCTGCTGTAACTGCAGAGTTCCTGCCACCTTTGCTGGCTAGCCCGGGTGAGCCAGTCCTGCCGCTCCAGCTCGCTGCTCCGAGTTCCCTGCTGCGTGCTGCCTGACTGCCCAGCCCACCCGCCATTACCAACCCCGTGAAACCAACCTGACCTCATGCCACAGCGCCCCCTGCAGCTGCTCAGGAGTCATTGCACCTGCCCTGCCCAGCTGGGAGCTCAACGGCGCCCCTGCTGGTTGTGACCATGACTACACCAATCAGGAATGTGCTTGGCAGCCCAGGGACATCTGTCACCGGGTTTCTAGTTTTTGTTTGTTGCTGCTATTCTTGTTGTTTGTTTACTTTGTTATAGATACTAGTAAAAAACTGTTATTCCTTTTCACATATCTTTGCCTGAAAGCCTTTGATTCCAAAGTTAAAATAATTTGGAGGGAAGGAGGGTCACATTCTCTATTCTAAGGGAGGTTTCCACCTCTCTTAGCAGACACCTGTCTTTCAAACCAAGACAGGCTGCTTCCCAAGGAACTCTCCGAATAAGTCTCCTGAATAGGGCAAAATCTGCCCTCCAGAAGTCTAGTGTGAAAGTTTTATTGATGCCCCTCCTTATTTCACCAAATATTGAAAAGTCTATAATTTCATGATCGCTATGCCCTAGACGACCTCCAACCACCACATCTCCCACCAGCCCATCTCTATTAGCAAACACCAGATCTAATGTTGCAGCCCATCTCTATTGCAAACAGCAGATCTAACCTCCCCTGGTTGGCTCACTCACCAGCTGTGACAAGAAGTTGTCCTCCACACACTCTAAGAATGATGGAAAGTGGCTCAGTGAGCACTTCTACCAGCTCTCTCAGTACTCTTTGGTGGATCCCATGCAATCCCATGGCCTTGTGTGGGTCTAAGTGGTGTAGCAGGTCACTGACCATTCCCTCCTGGATTATGGGAGATTCATTCCAGTCCCCATCCCTGTCTTCCAGCTCAGGGGGCTGGCTACCTTGATGATAACTGGTCTTGCTATTAAAGACTAAGGCAAAGAAGGCTTTAAGTACCTCAGCCTTTTCCTCATCCTTTGTCACTATGTTTACCTCCACATCAAGTACAGGATGGAGATTCTCCTCGGCCCTCCTTTTGTTGTTAATGTATTTATAGAAACATATTTTATTGTCTTTTACAGCAGTAGCCAGATGAAGTTCTAGCTGGGCTTTGGCTCTTCGAATTTTCTCCCTGCATGACCTCACGGCATCCTTGTAGTCCTCCTGAGCTGCCTGCCCCTTTTTCCAGAGGTGATGCACTCTCTTGTTCTCCCTGAGATCCATTCAATGCTCTCTGTTCAGCCTGATTTAGGGGACTAGGCATTAGATAATAATTTACTAGGGTCTGCTTGCTAAAACAATGTATACCGCTTGCTTAACATTTTCTGTGCTTGCCAAGCAGAAAGGGAGGATGCAAAAGGAATGCAAGACCATTGATAGGAGTGAAGCAACCATGACCAGATATCCTGTTTTCGGACCCTGAAACCAGCCCGAGTCAGCTTTAAGGTTTGGATTTGAACCAGGAACTCAGGGAGTATGCGCAAAGAGGCAGGGTGAAGAGTTTAACCCAAGGAATACTCCTTTTACTGCCTCCCAGAGACCCCCGAGACACCTGCCCATGATGATCAAGTGGCACTGTGCAGGCGCAAGCATATTTAAATGAACTTTGGACTCATTATAATACAAAGTGGGGATAGATAATGAATATGTATAGGGGCATTGTGTAACTTCATGCGTATGTAACCTGTAACTTGATATAAACCTAGTGAAGTGCTGCTGGCAGTGTGCATGCCGTTGGAGGGTTACCCCCATGCACTCCAGCGCTGGAATAAAACATACCTACTTCATAACTTTATGAGTTGTGGAGTCCATCTGCACATCAAGCCAGGGTGGTCTTCTTCCCTGCTGGCTCGTCTTTTGGCTCATGGGGACAGACTGCCCCTGCTTCTCTCAGATTTCCTTCTTAAAACACATCTAGCCTTCCTGGAGCCCTTTGCCCTTCAGGACTGCCTCCCAATGAACTCTCTCAACCAGGCTCCCAAACAGGCCAGTCTGCCCTCTGGAAGTCCAAGGTGGCAGTTCTGCTGACCCCTCTACTTACTCTTCTGAGAACAGAAAACTATCATTTCATGATCACTGTGCCCAAGATAGCCTCCAACTATCACATCACCCATAAGTAGTATTTACCCTCAGTCAAGGACTTTTCAGTTTCCCATGCTCTGCCAGTGAGGAGCTACACAAGAAGCTGTGAGGGAGCATAGCTGGGACAGCTGACCTGAATTGGCCAAAGGGATATTCCATACCATAGAATGTCATGCCCAGTATATAAACTGGGCAAGTTACCCAGAAAGAGGGCCAATTGCAGGCTGGGCATCAATCAGAGGGTAGTGAGCAGTTATATTCTGCATCACTTGCTTTTCTTGAAGTTTATGTCTCTCACTCTTTTTAAATTATTATTATTATTATTAATAATTATCATACAGCAACAAGCTCCCCAGGACAGTGGTCACAGCACCAAGACTGTCTGCATTTGAGAAGTGTTTGGACAAGGCTCTCAGGCTCAGCTTATGGTGGGATTTTTGGGGTGTCCTGTGCAGGGTCAGGAGTTGGGTCCCTTCCAACTCAGCATATTCTATGATTCTATGATTCTATGATTCTATGATTCTATGATTCTATGTTACATCAGGCTGACATCCAGTCACTAGTTGTGTTCTGTAGGGCTCCATCCTTGACCCAGTTCTCTTCAACATCTTCATTAACAACCTGGATGCAGGACTTGAAAGAATACTAAAAAAGTTTGCCAATGACACTAAATTGGGAGGAGCTGTTGACTCCCTCAAAGGCAGAGAGTCCCTGCAGGGAGACCTCAGCAAATTAGAGAGATGAGCAATTACCAACCATATGATGTTTAACAAGGGCAAGTGCCGGATTCTGCAGCTGGGACAGGGCAACCCTGAATATACGGACAGACTGGGGAACTAGAGGATGGAGAGCAGCTGCATGAAGGGACCTGGGGGTCCTGGCCATTGGAAAGTTGAATATGAATCAGCAGTGCCCTGGCAGCTAGGAGGACCAATCATGTCCTTGGGGGCATCAGGCACAGCATTGCCAGATGGGCCAGGGAGAGGACTGTTGCACTCTGCTCTGTACTGGGGCTGCCTCACCTTGAGTACCGGGTGCAGTTTTGGGCACCTGTCATGGTTTAGGAATTGTACTCCCAAATTCAGTGCCCCCATCGAGACTCTCAAAACCACTCATCACTCTCTTTCACTCCCTCCTTTTCCCCTCCCCCTTCCCACTGCAGTGGGATGTTGAGAACTGGAGGCACAAAAGGCAAAGATCATGGGTTGAGATAACAACAATTTACTGGAAACAGCAATGAGATAAAAAACCAAAAAGTAACAGCAACAATACTAATGACAGAGGGTATAAGAAAATAAATGATTCACACAGAAAAAAACCCCAACAATAGACAGTACTGAACGGCTGCCTCCACCATGTTTTCTCTACCGGAAGGAGCCCCTTCTCCCCAGAAAAGACTCCCTTCCCCCCACACCCAGCAATGATGTGAGGTAGTATAGAATAACCTCCATGTCCTGGCCATGCCTGTGGCTGGACGCTCCCCCCTTTTCTCTCTCTCCCTGATCGGTCTCCAGAGATGGATGGCTCAGATTAGGTAGATAGCTTAATCTGGGCTATCTAGTAGTGGTGCCTGAAAGTCTAAGGTGAGATGAAGAGAGAATGTGAAAAATTTTTAGTGACCACAAATCCACACTTTTTATCCTATAAAAAACACCATGAAATCTCAGAAAAGGTAGAAGCTTTTCTACATGGATACTGAAGAATGAGGGAAACTTCTCCCCTGAGTTTGGACGCAAGCTCTGTGGTAACTTCTTGCAAGATTGAGAGCGGACTCTAATGTATCCCAGCACCAAAATTGGATTTTGATAAAATCATTGGTTTCCTAAATTGTATTATTCTGGCTAAGTTATAGGTACCTTTCTTAACTTGCATTATAGTTCAAGCAAGCACTTCTTAACTTGCATTTTTAACTATTTTTATAGTTCAAGCAAGCATTTACCCCATAATTGCATTTTAGCTATTATAGTTTTGCAATTATGCATTCATTGTGTGTGTGTGTATGTATGTCAATCTGTTCTATGTTTGTATGTTTGTTATTTTCTGTGTTTAATAAATGGTATTTTTAGACTAATCGGTCAAATATCAAAGATCCTTGCGAATGGGACCGAGTCTTGGAGAGCTAGCTAGCCTAGTCTGTTGCCAGAAGCCTGGCAAACTGCAGAAACTCATAAGGCTCCTGTCTCCCTTGCAAGACAATGCCCTGTCACAGTTACTGCAAAAATTAACCCTGTTCTGGTCAGAACCAGGACAGCACCACAATATAAAAGACATTAAGCTTTTAGACAATGTCCAAAGGAGGCCACAAGGATGGTGAATGGTCTGGAGGGGAAGCCTTATGAGGAGTGGCTGAGGTGACTTGGTTTGTTCAGCCTAGAGAAGAGGAAACTGAGGGGAGACCACATTGTGGTCTTCAACATCCTCCCAAGGGGCAGCAGGAGTAGCACTGATCTCTTCATTCTCATGACTAGCAACAGGACTCGAGGAAACAGCTGGAGCTGAGTTTAAAATCTCCTTGTGAGGGGAAGTGGAGGGGAAGACGATGATCTCTTCTCTTTCGTAACCAATGATAGGACCCAAGGGAATGGCCTGAAATTGTGTCAGGGGAGGTTTAGCTTGTGTATTAAAAAAATGTTTTTCACCTAGAGGGTGGTTGGGCACTGGAACAGGCTCCTCAGGGCAGTAGTCACAGTACCAAGCCTGAAAGATTTCAAGAAGCATTTGGACAATACTCTCAGGCACATGATGTGACTCTTGGGGTGTCCTGCACAGGGCCAGGAGATGGACTTAATGATCATGATGGGTCCCTTCCAACTCATCATATTCTGTGTTGTAGGGTCTTGTGGTGGTTTTGCTTAGCCCAGAACATCAACAAGGTATCTTTATCATCTAAGAGAAATTTAAACCCTTCAAAAGCTGTTGTGGTAGGCCTAAAGAAGTGTCTGAAGAGTGGGGAGAGGCACAAAGATTGCTCCTATGTGTCCTGTATGAAGGTTCTGGAAGTTTTTCACCAAGTCCAGTAGAGTCAATCTCTGATGGTTTTGAAGGTGATGGACATGCTGCTGGCCAAGCCTGGGCCAATTAGAGATGTTAGTTACACCTCTGTGAAAACATATTTTAGAAGAAATTAAAACAAAGTAGTTATGCACTTCTTTTTAGCTAGAGGAGGAGGAGGTGAAAATATGTGAAGGGAAAACAACATGGAGACACCAAGGTCAGTGGAGAAGGTGGGGGAGGAGGTGCTCCAGGTGCCGCAGCTGAAAACCCTCTGCTAGCTGTGGTGAAGACCATGGGGGAAGCAAGTGGTCCCCCTGCAGCCCATGGAGTCCACAGGGGTGCAGAGATCCACCCACAGCCCGTGGGGAGGTGCCCATGCCAGATGAGCAGGTGGATGCCTGGAGAAAGCTGTGATCCAGTGGGAATCTCATATAGAGAGTTAAAGCTGCAAAGGCCTTGGAAGGGAGAGAAAGGCCTTGCTCCCAGGATGGAAGCAGCCTGGCCTCAGCCTGGAAGTCTACACCCTATGGACAAAAAAAACTTATAGCGCACAAACCGAGACTCTGTAACTCCTATCCATGAATTAATTCATCGACTGGAAAGCCAAGGAGTAATCAGCAGAACCCACTCGCCCTTCAACAGTCCCATATGGCCAGTGCGGAAGTCAAATGGGGAATGGAGGATGACAGTAGACTATCGGGGCCCAAATGAAGTTGCACCACCTCTAAGCGCTGCCATACCAGACATGTTGGACCTCCAATATGAGCTGGAGTCAAAAGCAGCCAAATGGTATGCCACAACTGACATCGCTAATGCATTTTTCTCAGTCCCTCTGGTGGAAGAGTGCAGAGCACAATTTGCTTTCACCTGGAGGGGCATACAGTACACCTGGAACCAACTGCCCCAGGGGTGGAAACAAAGCCCCACCATCTGCCATGGCCTGATCCAGACCGCTCTGGAACAGGGTGGAGCTCCAGAACACCTATAATATACTGATGATATCATTGTGTGGGGTGATACAGCAGAAGAAGGTTTTGAGAAGGGAAAGGAAATAATCCAAATTCTTCTGAAAGCTGGGCTTGCCATAAGACAAAGTAAGGTAAAGGGACCTGCACAGGAGATCCAGTTCTTGGGAATAAAATGGCCGGATGGACGCTATCATGTGCCTACAGAGGTGGTTGACAAAATTGCAACTATGTCCCCACCAGCTAATAAGAAGGAAACACAAGCTTTCCTGGGCCTTGTGGGGTTCTGGAGAATGCACATTCTAGGTTATAGTCAGCTTCTCGGCCTCCTCTATCGAGTGACCTGGAGGAAGAACCACTTCAAGAGGGGCCTTGAGCAACAGCAGGCCTTTGAGCAGATCAAACAGGAAAATAGCTTGTGCAGTAGCTCTTGGGCCTGTTAGGACAAGACCAGCCATGCAAAATATCCTCTATGCTGAAGCTGGGGAGCAGGCCCTCACCTGGAGCCTCTGGCAAAGGACTGCAGGAGAAACCCAAGGTCGACCATTAGGGTTTTAGAACTGGAGTTATAGAGGATCAGAAGCCCACTATACTCCAACTGGAAAAGAGATACTAGCCACTTATGAGGGGGTTCGAGTTGCCTCAGAAGTTGTTGGGACAGAAGCGTGTTTCCTTTTGGTGCCGTGGTTGCCCGTCCTACACTGGATGTTCAAAGGAAACATCCCCTCAACACATCATGCAACCAGCGCTACATGGAGTAAGTGGGTAGCATTAATTACATAACAAGCCTGAATGGGAAAACCCAATTTCCCAGGAATTCTAGAAGAGATTCTGGATTGGCCAGAAGCCAGAGATTTTGGAGCATTGCCTGAGAAAGGGACTCGTGCCCAAGAAGCACCACCATATAACGAGTTACCAGAAAACGAAAGAGGCTATGCTTTATTTACTGATGGATCCTGCCGTGTGATAGGAAACCATCAAAGGCAGAAAGCTGCTGTGTGGAGTCCCACACGACAAGTCATTGAGCCTGCAGAAGGGGAAGGTGAATACAGCCAAATTGCAGAGGTGAAAACCATTCAACTAGCCCTAGAGATTGACAAGTGAGAACAGTGGCCCATTCTTTATCTCTATGCCAACTCCTGGATGGTAGCAAATGCCCTAAGGGGGTGGCTGCAGCAGTGGAAGAAGAGTAATTGGCAACACAGGGGTAAACCCATCTGGGCTGCTGCATTGTGGCAGGACATTGCTGCACAGATAGAAAACATGACTCTGAAAGTACATCAGATAGATGTGCATGTGCCCAGAAGTTGTGCCACTGAGGAACATCAAAACAATGAATGGGTAGATAAAGCTGCCACAATTGGGATAGCTCAGGTGGACCTAGATTGGGAAAGAAAGGGTGAGCTGTTTATAGCCCGATGGGCCCATGAAACATCAGGGCATCTTGGAAGGAATGCAATATAGAGATGGGCTAGTGATCGAAGAGTGGACCTGACCATGGAGGCCATTGCAAAGGTTATCCACCAGTGTGAAACATGTGCTGCCATCAAGCGAGCCACACGAGTGAAGTCTCTCTGGAATAGAGGGTGGTGGCTGGGTTTCCAGTATGGTGAAGCCTAGCAGATTGATTACATTGGGCCATTGCCACGAACTCAGCAAGGCAAGTGTTATATCCTCACCATGGTAGAGGCAACAACCGGCTGGTTGGAAACATATCCAGTAAATCATGCCACTGCATGAAACATCTCAGGTCTTGAAAGACACATTTTGTGGCGACATGGAACTCCAGAAAGAATTGAGTCAGACAATGGGACTCATTTTCAGAATAATCTTATAAGCTCCTGGGCAAAGAGGCATGGCTTTAAGTCGATATATCACATTCCCTACCATCCACAGGCCTCTGGGAAGATTGAAAGGTATAATGGGCTGCTGAAAACTATGTTAAGGGCATTAGGTAATGGGACCTGGAAGCACTGGGATGCAAAATTAGCAGAAGCCACTTGGCTGGTCAACATGAGGGGATCTGCTAACCACTCTGGTCCCACCCAAACAAAGCCCTTAGACACTGTGGAAGGAGACAAGGTCCCTGCATTACACATAAGGAAGTGGCTGGGGAAGTCAGTATGGATTTCTTCCCCCACAGGACAAGGCAAACCCATTCATGGGATTGTCTTTGTCCAAGGACCTGGGTGTACTTGGCGGGTTACGTCTGAGGATGGGGAGACCCGGTGTGTGTCTCAAGGAGATTTTACCTTGGGCTAAGAATAACCTATGGTGTAAGTTGTATGTTGCAGGAGGTAAAGTAGCAGCAGTGACATGAACTGACAAAGAAGGAATTTTGCGAGGACTAAGAAGAATACGATGATGAGCTGGGACGGCATCAGTGCCCAACCATCAAGTGTACTACTTCTCCTGTCCTGACCCCTCATCCTGCTGAAATGGAGACCCAGGTGGATGTGAAAGGACAGGTGACAGTAGTTAATGAAAAGAATGTATGTTTGAGTATAGAGATGGTTTAAGGATGTAGTTCAAGCTGTATGTGTGGGTCAGAAAGGATTCCGGTAATGAGAAATATATATAATGGAAAAATTGGAAGATATACAGATTATATGGGATCTGAATATGATGCAAATGGTATGGAATAAGGGGTGAAGATTGTATTGAGTCTGACTGAGGTAAAGCTCACAACCCTCCCAGTGCTGTGCTTTGCATTAGTAGCTGGAAGGGTGCTGATAACAGACCAGTGTTTTGGCTACTGCTGAGCAGCGCTGCCCCTCTGACCTTCCTTCCCCCATCAAAGGGATGGGAGTGGGCAAGATCCTGGGAGGGGACACAACCAGGCCAGCTGACCCATATCAACCAAAGGGATATTCCATACCATATGACGTCAGCTCAGATATATAAAATAAGAGAGAGAGGAGGAAGGAGGGGCATTCATGAGTTTTCAATGTTTGCCTTCCAGAGCAACCATTACCCATGCTGAAGCCCTGCTTCCTGGGAAGTGCCCGAATATCGCTGCTAATGGGAAGCAGAGATTGACCTTTTTCCCCTTTAGCTTTTGCGCATGCAAGTCTCTGCTTTTTCCTTTTCTTTTGCTGTAATAAAACTGCTTTGTGTCACCCTGCTGACTGTTGTCCATCTTACTTTCTCCCCTTTTCCAAAGGGAAAGGGAGTGATAGAGTGACTTAGTGGGCACCTGGCACCCAGCCAGCATCAATCCACTACAAATATTAAATAAATTTCTTCAAGAAAATATTTTTCCAGTTACTGTTTTCTTTATTTTCTCAGTGTCCACTGTGAGCCGGTAGTGTTACTTGCAAACATGTTGAGCTAAACTCTTGCAAATTAAAGTCAAAGGAAAATACACTTGACTTTCCCAAATTGGTCATGTGAAATTAGGACCTGTTTTTCAGTTTATCTCACTGTGTCTCTGACTCTTGGCTGTAAAAATGGAATAATTTTAATGCAGATGATAGGCACTCAAAAAAAGTCTGAGGAAAAATAATTGTGCGTGCAAGCCAGGACTTGAATAATATGTATTAAATAAAGATTTAGCCACCGTCAAATATGAGGGTAAATGAAATATTAAATAGATACTCATTAGGTGAAAGGCATCACTGATCCAGACTGCACTGGAAAAGTGTGGCTGCAGAACATTTGCAGTACATCAATAACATCATTATATGGGGGAACACAGAAGAGGATTTTGAGAAAGGAGAGAAAATAATCCAGATTCTCCTGAAAGCTGATTTTGCCATAAAGCAAAGTCAAGGGGCCTGCCCAGGAAATTCAGTTTCTAGGGGTGAAGTGGCAAGATGGACGCCGACAGATTCTAACAGAGGTGATTAATAAGATAACTGCTATGTCTCCACCAACCAGCAAGAAGGAAACACAAGCTTTCCTAGACACTGTGGGCTTTTGGAGAATGCACATCCTGGAATATAGCCAGACTGTAAGTCCTCTGTACCTCGTGACATGAAAGAAGAACGATTTCAAGTGGGCCCTGAACAACAGCAAGCCTTCGAGCAGATCAAGCATGAGATTGCCCATGCAGGATCCTTAGGCCAGACAAGAGAGGACAGGATGTGAAAAACATGCTCTACGCACCATAGCATAGGAAAATGGTCCGTCCTGGAGACTCTGCCAGAAGGTACCTGGAGAGACTCAAGGACGACCTCTTAGGTTCTGGAGTCAGGCAGAAAGACGATCTGAGATCAGCTACACCCCAACTGAGAAAGTCATTCTTGCAGCCTATGAAGGGGTTGTTACGAACCAGTTTAAACACAGACGAGCAAAGGAAACCAAAGTTTCTGTGAATAAAACTGATTGAACCCAGAAAGGTTTGAAATATACCCAAAAAACATTATTAAAACCAAACGAGGTTAGATGTTGATGCCAAAAAATTGATATATTTTATTTAATAGTAAAAGAGGCAAAGAGAAAGAAAGATAAAAGAAAGAAATAGAAAGTGTGTGTGGGGAGTGGGGGGCCAGGGAGAGAGTGATGATGCCTAAAACAGGCTGCCTGGAACAGATGCCAAGACAAATTAGGAGTATAAAAAGCAGACAAATTTTCAAGGCCTTCAAGGTACATTCGGGCAAGCAAAGTCCCCCTCGAAGGAACTACACCCAAAAATGGACCCTGCGTCACGAGCCCTTCACCTTTTATAATTTCTGTCCTATTAGCATATTGGTCTCTAATTCTCCAATAAAACCCTCAGGCAATGATGTTAACCACCACATGCCCGCTCCCCCCTTTAACCATTTTTACATATTTTTGGGCCCTAGGGCAACAAATGTGTCCTTGGATTTTCTATTCAGAGGGATTGTTTTGGCTAAAGCTGTTGGGAACAGAGGGTTTCAGCACTTTATAAGAAGCACAGAACCACACCAGGTTACAGATACATGAAGAGTAAAAAACTAGAAATTATTAAGGCATCAGTGGCAGGGGTTAGATAGAAACATATCACCCTTCTGAGGGTCCCCATGACATCTCGTTGCTCCCCTCCATCTGATCTTCTGGGTGGTGAGGGTCTCTCTCCACCACCTTCGCGCCAAAAAGTATAGAATACAGTGGATTAATATATGCTTTGGGCCAGGTGGTAACACCCACATGCCTCCCCTGGTGAGGGCAAGTTTGACACTGTCCCTTGCAACACTGTGGATCTGTTGCACTATGTTGTAGTGTCCTGGTGCAGGGTCTAGAGACCCCTTGGCGAGGGGGCCTTTGATGGGCCAGGACACCCCCTCTGGTGTGGATAAGCTTTTCCCGGGGTGAAGGGGCCCCTGTAGCTGGGCTCCTCTGCACAGCAGAGGATGGGCATTCACTGCCTCTGACCAGAGGCTTTTTCACTACACACTCAAAGCCTCTTTCCCCCCCACCCTTTGGTGTCAGGGTCTGATCCAGCCTGGCAGCTGATATCCCTGAGGCTTTGGTCTCTACCCAGAAGGTGTTAAGCATGATCCCTCTGTGAATGTATTCTTATCTCCCCAGACCTGAGTTTACTTTATCTTATCTTAATCAATGGGTAGTGAGCAGTGTAGTTCAGGGCCCCATTCAGGGTTTTGATGGTTTTCTCTGCAGCTTTTGTAAAGTTTCGCTATAATAGGCAAAAGTCCTTCGTGAAAATGTTTAAGCCATAAATGATAACATTTCAGTCTCCGACAGGGGTTCAAGCTCTGAAGTGATTGGCACTGAAGCACAGCTTCTTCTGGCATCCCAATTACCAGTGCTGAGCTGGATGTTTAAAGGAAAAGTCCCTGCAACACATCATACCACCAATGCTACCTGGAGTTAAGTGGATTGCCATCATTACACAGTGTGCTCGAATAGGCAATCCAAATCGCCCATGGATCTTGGAAGTCATCACAAACTGGCCCAAAGGTGAGAGTTTTGGATTATCATGGGAAGAGGAAGAAGAGCAGGTGACATGCTGAGGAGGCCATACAATATAACCAGCTACCAGAAAATGAAAGGTGATACGCTTTCCTCGCTGACTGATCCTGCCACATCATAGGGACCAGTAGGGAATGGAAAGCAGCTGTATGGAGCCCTATGTGACAAGTTGCAGAAGCTACTAAAGGACGAGGTGGATTGAGTCAGGTTGCAGAGTTGAAAGCCATCCACCTGGTGTTTTGTGATCTTCTTGTCACGCCGGAAATAGAAACAGGTTCTGCCCCCACATGTTGCGATGGGATTATCGTGCATTGTGCACCAGTGTCAACTAAAGCCTCGTATTCTTGTGGCTCTGATGTGCCAGGCCACTGAATTCACACTGTCCAAAAAATACGGTTTTCCCTGGCCTCTACCTGGCTAGAGGCAGGGCCCCTCTAACTATGGTGGGCATATGTATTAGAGGTTCCTTCAAGGGGATCAGACATGTTGACTGGAGCTACTTCCCTTCTGGTGGAGTTCTCTCTCTGAGTCTTGCCTTCTTTCAATTCACGCACTCGTCGTGCCAGGACAGTAGTGGGTTATCCATGTTACCTGTTCATGTTTTCTCTACTGTCACACAGGAAATACTACAATTCATGTCATGGAGTATATCCAGTTCTCCTAGCTGAGGAGCATCTGCTTGGGGTAACAGAACCTCTGATCTGTACTGCCGAGATTTGGAGAAGGCTGTCTTTAATCTCTTTACTGAGTTTCTCATGATTCTCCTCTATTTTATTTTCTAGTTTCTGCAGATTTGTTTCTACAGCTGAGATTCTTGCATTTATTGGGCTATGCACGACATCTGCATACGCTCGGAGCTTCCTTGTCATATCACGCACGGTCTCATGCTCGTCATCTCGCTTCATAATTGCTAAAGCAGAAGCATACTCTGATGGCCCAAGCTTTAGGAGTTTCCGCCACATCACAGGTGTACATTCTACCCCATCTGGGTCCATAATTGGGGCTGGGTTTGCTATGTCCTCTGGGAAGACAATTTCTACCACCGCCATTTCTCTCAAGCATTGAATCCCTTGTTCTATGGTTCTCTACTGGGTTTGTTGCGAATAGAGATCGTCGGGATGTAGGTATCTTCCCCTCACAGCTCCGATAGCTCGTCTCCAGAGGCTGCAGCAGTCAGTCCCATCTTGTATAGTTTGGTTGATATCTGGGTCACGTGACACAGTCTCCAAATGCCTTTCCTCAGTAGGATCTAGAAGTGTAACATCGCCTGCGGCATCCCAAAGATGGACTAACCAACTAATTACAGATTCATCATCTCGTTGGACATAATCTTTTCTTAGGCTGTGAAGGTCTTTCACATTCATGGATTCAACAATGACTTCTGACTCAGTTGCTGACCTTGAGGATATCCCTCCCCACTGTCGTCTGAGCGATCAGTCTTGACTTGGGTTTTCCTACTTCTCGTAACAGGAGCAACTGCCACTGGCTTAGGCTCCCTTACTTCCTGTTCTATAATATCCGACAGTGTACGATAAGCATATGCCAGGGCCCAACATATTGCACTACAGTTGTCTCTGAACTTCTCTTTCAGATACTTCTCCACCTCAGCTGGTCTTAGGATTTGTCCAGGGGGAAATTCCTAATCTATTGGGTCAGAGAATTTCTTTAAAGTTTTACCTATGTCCTCCCATACTCCACACCATTCAAATTTTCCCACATCTGGATTAGGTGCTTGCTCCTGCTCAGCCCCTCTGGACTTCTCAGCCCTCATTCTGGTAAAGCTGAACATCATATACATGGAACCTACTAGGTAAAACACCTGTACTACTAAGTTAATGGTCTCTTTAACATCCAGGGGAAACTGAATATTCTCAAAAGATGTTATACCAGATTTGAAGGGAAAGAGATGGGTGAGGAGCCAGGAAGCTTCACCCTCTACTTCTCTAGCAGGTTGGGTAATATTACTAACAAAACTCCAAAACAGGTTACTAAAACTAGAGGAGGAAAGTAAGAGTACGTACATCTTTAACTGTTTCCCATACCTTCTTACAGATCGTCAGTATCACACACATTACTATAACAAGCCGGAGTCGTGTCCCTGATTGGTGAAAATTATACATTAGGGACAAGATTGCCCCTACCTTATGGTAGGGAAACAGGCCTATGTGCCAAACAGACAGTATTACATCAACCTCCCATCAAACAACATAGTGACTACTGATAGCTGTAATTCAATACAAAGCATTTAAAACTAGAATGCAATTATTAGGGGTTTTTTCTTCACTTTCTTTAACCCCACTAAAGGTGTAAAACAAGTAATCAAGCCCCAATAAGTTGGGCGCCAAATATTGTCCTGGATTAATGATAAAATTCTCTAGGTGAGGAGCGCTCTGAACAAATGCCTCCTCTGAGAGCCAAGGGCTCTGACACCCCCTCCCCCACCCACAACAGAATTTCTTAGATGGAAGTGAAGAAAAAACTATTTATTTAACAAAACCCCTCAGAGTGCCCTGCAAGGCACAGGGGAAGGGGAAAACTAAGGGGGAAAGGAGTTATTAAACCTGATTAAAAAGCTGGTAAATTTTAGTGTCCTTTTTCCTCAGACGTAGTTTCTCCTCTCTGGGCCCAGCGGGGGGGGCTGGGCGGAGTTGCCCCAGTAGCTCCCCAGGAGCTCTGCTGTCCTCCGGGCCCCCTTGGGTTTTCGGGCAACAAAGCAGATCGAAGAAAAGGGGTCCAAACGAAGGAAAATGAAAAAAACCCAAAAAACCGGAACAGAGCTAGCAACTTCAACAGCCGTCGCAGCGCGCAGTCTCTGGAGAGAGAGTCTTAGTCTTCCTTCCCCCCTCCTTGCTCTCCCGCAGCCAGGCTTGGGGAAAAAGTTTTCAAAACAACCCGCACTTCTCTCTGCTGCTGAGTGTAGTTAAAGTCACAGGATTACATTTTTGAGCATATAAGCTAACAATGGAATACAGGGTTATTATAACATCACTCTAAGACGCCTGGCTTTGGACATTGCTGAGCAAGAGAAGTGGCCAACACTGTACCTCTACACTGACTTGTGGATGGTAGCAAACTCTGTGGGGGTGGCTGGAAAGGTGGAAAAAGGCCAATTGGTAGGGCAGAGGGAAACCCGTCTTGGCTGCTGAAGTGGCAAGACATTGCTACCTGGGTAGAGAAGCTGACTGTGAAAGTCTGTCATGTGGATGTGCGTGTGCCTAAGAGCTGGGCTGTGGAGTTACAAGATATAGGTAGCAGAGCAACAGGCCTTGAAAGCCAAAGTGACCTTCTGTCTCTGGTCCGGAAGAAACCCTGGGACCAGTAAAAACATCCTGGTTGCAGGGGAAGTAGAAAGAGTGCATTGTGGGCCTGTGAACTGCTGGGCCCGTCAGAAGTGAGGAACACCATTTGTTACCTTAATAGGTATTATTTACCTGTTGCCATAAAAGTTAATGTTGCGAAACATGATAGTTAATTGGAGCACTTTGTAGTGTAGAGTTACTTCCTGTTTGTGTTGTACTATATAAGGAATTTTCACTGTGCAATAAAGGTCTTTGCCATACCATCGTGGAGTCCGTGCCCTTAAAAAACACCACATTGGGCTAATGAGGAGAACTGCAACAACAAACAGGTGGATCAGGCTGCAAAAATCAAGGTGTCACAGGTAGATCTGGATTGGCAACACAAGGGAGTTATTTCTAGCTAGGTGGGCCCATGATGCCTGTGGCAGGACATTCCCCCCCCCCCTTCTCTCTCTCCCCCTCTCCCTGCTCGGTCACAGAAGAGGGATGGCTCAGATTAGGTTAACAGCCTAACCAGGGTTATCTGATGGTGCCTGAAAGTCTAAAAAACACTACCCTGTGGAATGAAGAGAGAAGGTGAGAAATTTTTAGTGACCCCACTCAGCATACTCTTATTAAACACACACGAAATCTCAGAAAAGGTAGAAGCTTTTCTACATGGATACTAGAGCGTGAGGGAAGACTTCTCCCCAGAGTCTGGACGCAGCTCTGTGGTAACTTCTTGCAAGATTGAGGGCAGATTCTAATGTATCCCAGCACCAAAATTGGATTTTGGTAAGATCATTGGTTTCCTAAATTGTATTATTCCAGCTAACTTATAGGTACCTTTCTTAACTTGCATTTTAAACTATTTTTATAGTTCAAGCAAGTATTTACCCCAGAATTGCATTTTAGCTATTATAGTTTTGCAATTATGCATTTATTGTGTGTGTATGTATGTAAATCTGTTCTATGTTTGTATGTTTGTTATTTTCTGTGTCTAATAAATGGTATTTTACATCATATTAGACTAATTGGCCAAATATCAAAGAACCTTGTGAACGGGACCGAGTCTTGGGGTGCTAACTACCCTGACAGAAATTACTGCTTGTCACCAGAAGCCTGGCAAACTGCAGAAACTCATAAGGCTCCTGTCTCCCATGCAAGACAACGCCTCAGGTCATCAGGGAAGAGATGTAACATACTGATGGGCTCTTGACCAAAGGATAGACTTAACCAGACACCATAGCTCAGGTTATCCATGATTGTGACATGTGCGCTGCGATCAAGCAGGCTAAGTGGGTAATGTCCCTGTGGTATTGGGGGTGGTGTTCTAAATATAAGTATGGGGAGGCCTGGCAGATTGATTACATCACACTGCCGCAAACCAGACAAGGCAAGCGCTATGTGCTCACAAGGGTAGAAGCAACCACTGAATGGCTGGAGACCTACCCTGTGCCACACGCTACTGCCCAGAACACCATCCTGGGCCTTGAAAAACAAGTCCTGTGGCGACATGGCACCCCTGAAAGAATTGAGTTGGACAACGAGACTCATTTCAAGAATAGCCTTATAAACACCTGGGCTAGGGAACATGGTATTGAGTGGGTGTGCCATATTTCTTATCATGCACCAGCTGCTGGGAAAGTTGAGCGGTGCAATGGATTGTTCAAAACAACACTGAAGGCAATGGGTGGTGGGACCTTCAAGCAGTGGAATTTGCATTTAGTAAAGACCACTTAGTTAACACCAGAGGTTCCAGTAACCAAGCTGGCCCTGCCAAGTCCAAAGCCCTGTGTACAGCAGATAAAGTCCCTATGGTGCATCTGAGAGGTATGTTAGAAAAGACTGTTTGGATTAATCCCACTTTAAGCAAAGGTGAACCCATCTGTGGGATTGTTTTTGCTCAAGGATCTGGTTACACTTGGTGAGTAATGCAGAGGGATGGTGTGGTGGTTTTGATTGGCCCAAAAAATCAGTAAAGTATTTTTAACATCTAGGAGAAATTGGGACCCCTCAGAAGCTGTTGTGGTAGGCCTGGGGAGGTGTCTGGGGGGTGGGGAGAGGCACAAAGATGGTTCCTGTGTGTCCTGAGTGTAAGTTCTGGAAGTTTTTACATCAAGTCCAGCAGAGCCAATCTCTGATGGCTCTGAAGGTGATGGACATGCTGCTGGCCAAGTTTGGGCCAATTGGAGGTGCTGGTTACGCCTCTGTGAAAACATATTTAAGAAGAAATCAAAACAAAGCAGGCACGCACTTCTTTCACTTCTTTGTAGTTGGAGAAGGAGGAGGTGGAGGTGAAAATATGTGAAGGGAGAACAGCATGGAGACGTTAAGGTCAGTGAAGAAGGTGGGGGGAAGAGGTGCTCCCAGTGGCGGAGCTGAAAACCCTCTGCTAGCTGTGGTGAAGGCCATGGGGGGAGCAGGAGGTCCCCCTGCAGCCCATGGAGTCCACAGGAGTGCAGAAATCCACCCACAGCCCACTCCAGAGGAGCAGGTGGATGTCTGGAAAAGACTGTGAACCAGTGAGAGTCTCATCTAAGATTTAAAACTGCAAAGGCCTTGGAAGGGAGAGAAAGGCCTTTTCCTTGCTCCTGGCATGGAAGCAGCCTGGCCTCGGCTTGGGAGAGTCTGCACAGCAACCTATGGACAAAAGGACTCACGTTGCAGAAGGATTCGGGCGGGATGTTGCTCGTGAGATTGGACCCACGCCAAAGAAGTTCCCAGAGGACTGTCTCTCGTGGGGAGGACTCCTGGCTAAGTAGAGAACCCCCTCTCCCTGATTGGACTGACCAGAGAACCCCTCAACTTGCCCCCTGTCTGTGTTGCTAGTTTGGAAAGAGGGAAGGGGAGTGAGCGCAGAGGCTGCTTCTTAAGAGGGTGGGGGTGAGAGCAGAAAAACTGTCTGGAGAGAGAGAGAGAGAAATAAGTAGAGATAAAGAGTATTTGTAGTAGAAGAATTGTGGTGATGAATAGATTTATGGACCTGCTCTGTGGACTGAGAAAAGACCCCACACCCTGCCTCCCTACCCAGCTTGTTGATTATAAAGGAGGAAAGGGGGTGAATACTATAGGTTCTTAAGAGGGAGGGGGGAGTGAACAAAAACTGTAGGAAAAGTTTATTTTTGCCTTGCATTTATCCTCCAACTCTGTTAGGTAATTAAATTACTTTTTTTGCAACTTTAAGCTTGGAGCCTGGTTGCCCTCTTTTTGTGTGTCCTCCTGGCAATGTCCTATCTCAAACATTGACAGATGGGGAAACAAGTTATGTACCATAAGGGGATCTGATTTCTGGTGAGAACAGTTGGTAATGTTGAGATGCATATGTACGACTGTTTGCTGAATGTCACTGCCACTGCATGTTTTAACTGCCATGGACAATGAGAATGGACTGCTCTATTTATATCAGTCATGGACCAAGTGAACTCTGTCCATATTGTGGGGGATAGTCAGTGACCACTGAAATAATTGTATTTGTATATGTATATATGTATATATGTATATATGTATATATGTATATATGTATATATGTATATATGTATATATGTATATATGTATATATGTATATATCTATTGATATATGTGTTTACCATTGAAAGGTATTAATTTGAGCATTAAGGAGATGATATGGAATAAGGGTATGGAATGTCATGGGTAACCTCAAATGTTATTGTATTCCCTATCTGTTCACAAAATTGTTACTGTCTCTTTAAGGACCAGCAGTGATGCTGGGAACAGAATTGTGAGGTCAGAGAAGTGGTTTCGCAGGCCCTTTTAAAATCTGCTGGTGCAGGCAGTTCATCCCCTTTTGCCGTGTGGTATTTGCTTTGCTGGCTGTTTGGTCTTTGCTTAAGCAGAGGTTTTTCCTTTTTTGGGTTCACTTTCCATTTTGGTTTTTTTCCCCTCATCTTGGAGAAACTGCAGTTAGCGGTTTTGAGCTGCCTTAGTGCGAATTCTGCAGGTGCCTGCCTGTTGCTGCAGGCAGCCCTGCTCCAGCAAGCCAGCCTGGATCCATCAGCCCCTTCTCTAGGAGAGAAGACTGGGGAAGCAGAGGCTCTTCTTTTTAGTGGCAGCTTTTGCTGAAGGCAGGAGCTCTACTTTGAAGGTGGTGGGGTTTTTCGGGTTTGCAACTGTAGCCACTTATAAAGACTGCATTTCGCAATTAGAAACTGTTTGGAAGTGAACTTTGCAAGCTCTGCTGTCAGCAAGAAAAGCGAGCGAGTTCCTGGGGTCAGGCAGGAACATGCTGGCACAGACAGACCAGTCCTTTTCCCCCCACCCCACATCCGCAGTGCAGAGCACAGCAGTATTGCCAGCAGAACCCTGCAAATGGCAGGAGGAAGCTGTGGCAGTGGTGCAGACCCCACACGAGCTGGGAAGTCTTCATCTGCTGCTAGAACTACTCTGTAGGCTCCTGACTTTCCTGGTAGGGGTTGCCACCATCTTGTCTCTTTGTTCTAGTGGGGTTCGTGAGAGTTGGCAATTTTATATCTAGCAGTTATTTATTGTTATTTTTTGCCTGTTGCTTTTTTGCTTGTTAGTAAACTAATATTTTCTCACTTATATCTGCTCATATTTTTTTTGGTTTTGGTGGAAAGTGATTGGTTGGAATTAAGGGGAGGTTACTCATTTCACAGTGCCTGCCTCTTTAAATTGCCTTAAACCAAGACAGTAGATTTTGGGTTTTGGTGCATTACATGCCATATGAGAGCATTTAATTTTTTTTTATTGGAATTTTTTGGTTTAAGGAACATTTTATTGGGCTGATTTATGCCCTTATTGTTTGGGGGTTTTAATATATAGTTTTAAAATTAAATTTTGGCTGAAGTTTAAAATATTTTTACAAATAATGTAATTGTATACTCTGTTCTGAAAGAAAGAAGTAGTTACTATTATTTAATATGAAACTGCTTACAGAATAGGTAAAATCTTATGAGGAAGTACATTCAGGATAGTTATAATTAGAGTATTACAGTTTTAATTACAGTGAATTAGGGGGGCTAGAAGTTACTAATTTAGGGGGGCTAAAAGCTGAATAATAATCTTCTGGAACTGATTTCGGAGGCCAGAGGTTGGATAATGATTTACTAGGAACTGCTTGCTGAAGACAATGTATCATTTGCTTAATGATTTTGTGCCTACCTAGTAACAGGGAGGATACAGAGAAGAAAGCCAAATAATTGAGGAAAAATTACTGAGTGTGACTAAACATCCTGCTCTTGGACCCCGGAACTGGCTCAAGTTATTTCTAAGGTTTGGACTTGGACCACGAACCAAGGGAACATGCACAGTGAAACAAGGTGAAGAGTTCATCCTGAAGAGGACTACTAACTTTGTCCCTCATTTATTTTCGGGACCCTCACCCACAATTAGTCTGTGACACTGTGCTTGCATGAGCATATTTAAATGAAATTTGAACTCATTATAATAGGAAGCGGGGATAGGTAATGAATATGTATAGGGGCTTTGTGTAACTTCATGCATATGTAGCCTGTAACCTAATGTAAATCTAGTGAACTGCTGCTGACGGTGTGCATGCCTTTGGAGGGGCTACCCCCCATGCACCTCAGCGGGAATAAACGCATACCTACTTCATAACTATCTGAGTTGTGGAGTCTATCCGCGCCTCAACAGTATGATATTTAGTTCTGTCTAGAGTAATTATTGTGCTCTGTCTTAACTACTCAGTGCCTTATATGAAGCCTTGGTGCCTATATGAAGCTTTACTTATGAAAAAGGGTACAGTGATGGTACTTACCACCAGTTGAGCTTTTGATCTGTTGATCAGTAAGTTCAGAGCTTACTGAATATCATAGCTATCTTTTACTCAGTGAAAGAAGCAATTAAAAGTGCTTTATAGAACATCTATCAACTAATAATAGAAGAGACTAAATCAAGGTAATGATGGTGTGGGAGAACCTGTGGAAGTACTAACATGGTGGAAGTAAGAAGATTTTGGGGGGACTGACTAAAATCTAGGTTCCAAGATAATGGGCAGTCACAAAAAGAAACAGAGACAAGCAGAGGCAGCCAGGGAAGCACCTTCAGTATGAGTCTGTGAGAAAGTCAAGGTAGAATTCTTCATAATAAAGAGAAATAGGTGAAAAGAAAGATTTATAAATTAAAAGGAAGAAAAAATTACTGAATCCAGAGGAAATGGATTATGTCTGTATTTGATTGGTTTTTTTTTTTTAATTAATTACAAGGTAATCCTATGCTCCTAATAAAAGATATCCAAAATTCGGACTTTAAGGACGCTAGAGTGGAAAGGCAATGAGACTTTACTCATAAGTAAGCATAAAACCTATCACCTCCCAGAGTAAAAAAGCAGAGTCTAACCTGGTTAGTGTGCAAATTGGATGTAAATAATTCTCTAATTGCACTTCCATTCTTGCAAAGACAAAGGCTGTTTTCCTGTTGTTGAAAGATATTTCTTTTATATTCAATATACAATAAAGCAATTAAATTTAAACCTATTAAAGGATATAGTCCTGATCTGAGATGTCACAGCAGTCATAAAGACTGTACGAAGCAAATAAAAAAAAAGTGTGCAGTGCAAGTTCATACAAGCAAACATGATTTATCACTTGTTTCTGTGAACTGATATGCAGACAGCATCATGTATGCCATTTGAATGAGCTAAGACATTTTGCCTACAGTTTAGAAAAGTTGAATCATGATAGTGAAGTAATTCCTTGGCAGCATCTCAAGTGGTAGCAGAACTTTTTTAACTAAGTAGATTTTGCCATGTTTTATGGGAAAACTGTCAGATTTTTGTCTTTGTTTTTCATCAATGACTTGTCATCATGTAATGATTGTGGGGCGTACATTAGAAGTTGACTTTAGAATTGGGTTCTGTGAGTGGCAGGTAGTCAAGGACCATAAGAAAATTTTAACTGTTTGTTTTAATTGGACTTTTATAATAATTTTTTTATTTCCTGAAGTTGATCATTGGTTATTCTCACATTTTGCCTTAATCTTTCTGTTTTTAAAGGTAGGCTTCTTGGGAGTTATTGACATGGATAATAGTATTATGAGTTTGTATTTTTCTTGATTAGTTGTAAGATCACATACAGTTAGAATGCCTTTGCAAGAAAGCCTTAACTGGCCTGTCCTGCACCTGTACACCCAAAATCATGTTTTTATATTTCTTGTTCACTTTGGTTCAGAAACCACAATTTTTCATTATATCATAAATATATAAATTATGTAAATTCACTGATTCCTAGGCATTTGGAAACTATTGTATTATTTTCATATCTGTGTTAAAGAATAAAACAAACCTATAAATACCAAATATAAAAAGAATCTTCATTCCTACTTAAGCATCATTATATTGGAAGTTCAAAGTATATATTGCCCTAATAATTTTATCAGATATTCCAAATTATTTCTTTTTATCACAAATCTGGTCTTATGACATATTATTTTATATGCATGTCATATTATGAAATGCTACCTTTATATCTATTTTATATATGCATACAACCTGTTCACCTCACATTCACGTGTTACTGCTGTGAGTGTTAGAGCAGAAAGGTTTTTTCTGTGCTGATTCTGAATATTTGTGGAGATTTTGTCTCACTGGGGGAGATCGGATATTATTGGATGGTACACAAAGTCTTGGTTTTTGGGGTACAGAAGTCTTATTAAATTTGGGACTGGACCCTCCTGACCAACCCCATTCAATAACCAGCAGAATTGCATATTGGGCAAGAGGAATAAATATTATGGAAAGAGGGGAACCAACCTCAATCCACATGCGGTCAGCTAATGACATCTCTGCTGTTGTTACTAAAGCTGCCCGTTTGCAGGCAATGCACAGGTGTGCAGACAGAGACATCCCAATCTTCACAGAGGTGAATCCTAATATATTAAGACCTCTGCTGAGAGGAGCTCCAACTATGCTAAAAAATTATTTGGTGGGGAGCTGAGACGAAATCAAGAGAGATGTAATGCATAATGAAGCTTTACAAGATCCACAAGTCCCAAGGAGACCTATCCCTATGGTGACAGAACTCCTGCATAATATAGTAAACTGTGCAAGAGAGATGGGCTGGGAAAATCATGAAAGGAGCCCAAATACTGAAATGTGGAAACGTGAAAGATGGGTAAGAACTTTTAAACATAACCCACCTGAGAAAAAAGAAAATTCAAAACACCCTGCTCCCTTAGGGGAACAGCAAAATGAATTATGAAGAACTGCCGTGGCATTGGATATTCTAACACAGGGATAGCAGATTTAATCAAGGCAGTCCAGAATGGGAAGGGGGGAAAGCAGCAAAGGAAAAGCCTCCACAGGAAAAGCACACCCCTAACACTTTCAAAATACAACAGGAAAAAATCCCCTTGGCACTGGGCAAGTTCAGGGCCTTCTCACCCAGTACATTTCTGCATTTCAATTGTTTTCTGATAAAGATGGGCACCATATCTATTTACCAGTAGGACCAAGAAAACAACCTTTAAATTTTTTAATTGATACAGGAGCTCAGATATCTCTGATTACCTCCAGAGATGCTGAAAAAATAAACTTAAGTTTTAAAAGGAAAAAAAATACACCTAACTGGATTTAGTGGAAAGAGTATTATTTTTTATACGGCAAAAATTCATTTATGATTACCTGGGGAAAAATGAATGACCAGACACACAGCTGCAATAGCAGACCATGAAGAAAACATTTTAGGATATTATATCCTTATAGGAAAAGTTTGGCAATTGCCCAATGGTAATGTCTGGTCTTTTGGGCTCACAAAAACCTCACATAGTAAATTTTCTGGAAAAAATAGAAAAAATAATCTCTTAAAAATGTCTCCAGTGTTGCCTGTTTCTGCTATAACTAATATCAAGCAGGACCCACGACCTTTTGCTGCTAAAGAAGGGATAAATGAAGTAACTAAAAATTTAGAATGAAGAGATATTTAGGAGGCATTCTGTCCCACAATTCTCTTGTCTGGCCAGAAAGGAAGCAAGACAGAAGCTGGCATTTAACAATTGATTATCAAAGGCTTAATGCTAACACAGGACCACTCACTGCAGCTGTCCCAAATATTGCAAACCTCACTGCTACACTGCAGGCATCTGCACATAAATGGATGGCAGTTTTGCATATATAGGATGTGATAAATGAGTGAATAGCGAATGTTGGCTTTTGCATATATGAATTTAACATTCACAAGTGATAATGTACTGTGTAAAGTAGCACTAAAATAAAATGTAGTTAAGTTGAAACAAAGAATTAATTATAACTTTGAGATAGTTGTAATATGTTAGAAAACATGGTAAGAAATACATGATAATAAATGTCTTTTAAGCTGATAAGCCACAAGACCAGAGATCAAGATGCCCTTGATTTAGGGGGGCTAAAATTTACTAATTTAGGGGGACTAGAAGCTGAATAATAATCTTTTGGAACTGATTTAGAAGGCCAGAGGTTGGATAATGATTTACTAAGAACTGCTTGCTGAAGACAATGTATCATTTGCTTAATGATTTTGTGCATACCTAGTAACAGGGAGGATACAGAGAAGAAAGCCAAATAATTGAGAAAAACTACTGAGTGTGACTGAACATTCTGCTCTCAGACCCCAGAACTGGTTCAAGTTAGTTCTAAGGTTTGGATTTGGACCAAGAACCAAGAGAGCATGTGCAAGGAGAAAAGGTCAAGAGTTCATCTCAAGGAATACCCCGGTTACGTCCTCCCATGACCACTGCCTCAATTAATTAGGTGACACTGCGCTTGCGTGAGCATACTTAAATGAACTCTGAAGTCATTATAATATGAAGTGGGGATAGGTAATGAGTATGCATAGGGGCTTTGTGTAACTTCATGCATATGTAACCTGTAACCTAATATAAACCTAGTGAACTGCTGCTGAGGTGTGCATGCTTTTGGAGGGGCTACCCCCCATGCACCCCAGCTGGAATAAACTTCATAACTATCTGAGTTGTGGAGTCAATCCCTGCCTCACCCTAAAGAAATAAAAAGAAAGAAACCTCATGCATCCCAGGAAGTCTATTATCTCCATTCACACCTCCCTGAGAAGCTGTCAGCCACAAATTGAATTAGAGCTGAAGAAACACTGAGAGGGGGTTTCTGTCTTCAGCCCTGAGGCAAACCAGAGGACCCAAGACAGTGCCTGCACTGGCAAAAGGGAGCAAAGATCGAAGAAAGAGGGGTGGTTGAAGTGTAAATAGCTTTTTTTGGGACTTAATGAATATGTAACAGTTAAAGAAAGTACTTAAGTACACATTAAGATGAATAGGGTGCACAGCTGGCAAAGACAAACTTGCCACGCTGGCCCGGCACAGTATGCCTTTGTTCTCCTAATAAATGTTCAATATTATATTTTTAAAAATGTCAGCTCGTGAATTTGTTTATATCAATTGGTGACACCGACGTGATACTCTGCTAGGACCCGCTTTCTTGCTGGGGGCGAGGGATGCCTCTAACAGTATTCTGTAGGCCCAGCAAGAAGACAGCAGGCACTAGCAATCAGTATTAGAAGGCGAGAAGGAAGCAAGCGACTCGGCTCAATATGAGTCATAAAGCAAGCTCCATTTATTTCACAGTATGCATGGCTTATATACTGTTATAATGTTTATATTTATTGATTATTAATCTAATGGTTAATTACACAGCTTACAGTTTACATTCTATTGCATTCTATTCTCACACATTTAGGGCTCCTCCTCAGTTCCTCCTCATTTTTCTCATGACATTCTTTCACAGCCCAAGGGCACAGCTGTGCCTCTCAGGTATCTTTCTCACGGCACCTTCCCAGGGCACTGCTGCGGCCTGTTAGCTAACACAGGCCTTGCTCGCACCTGGCACAAGCTTTATTCTGCAACAAAGCAGTAATCAAAAACATGTCCTAATTCGTAGAACAAAGGCAAAACTATTTTTGAGCTCAGCTCCATTGAAAAAAACTGCGGTAAATGGCCCATAATTCTTGTATGTATGAAGACCGGAACAAGACAGGAAGACACAAGTAAGTTCTTGTGCGGAGGGCATGAAAAAAGGGAGGATTGAATGCGGTGTGCTTGAGATGTGGACCAGACAGCTGGATCTGCAAAGTGAGTGTGGAGCTCTTTTAACCACGTTTCTGTCTCTTTGCGAGAGAAATGGCCCGTGACCGAGTGAAGCGAAAGAAATACACTGAATGATCCCCCCAAAAATAATTCCTTAGGAGTCAGAACTCCTTGGTAGGAATTCCTCAGAATTCTTAGGAGTTGGACACCTTGATAGGAATTTTCTGACAGGAATTCCTTTGGAGTCAGAACCCCTTAGTAAAAATTCCTCGGAATTCTTAGGAGTTAGACACCTTAGTAAGAATTCTAGGAGTTAAAACCCATAATGGTAGAACTCCTTGAGAAGGGAACGATTTCCTGGATGGTCCACTGGGAAATCTGATTAAGACTAAAGGTACCTAAACCAGAGGGATTTAGCTCTTAGTGCAGATTTATTGGAAGCTTGGTGGTGTTGTTTTTTGTTGGAGTTTTTGTTGTTGTTGTTGTTTTCTTTTTGATTTTTGCTTGGGGTGGTTTCTTTCTGGTTTTTTTTTGGTTTTGTTGGGGTTTTTTGGGTTTTTTCTTCTTTTTCTTCTTTCTCTTTTCTCCTTTTTTGGTGTTTACTTCTGTTTGTTTGGCTTAACAACATAAATCTGGCAATAGCCTTACTATTGATAGTTTGGTGTTATTAGTGGTTTGATAATGTTTGGTTTGAGTTAAGCTCGTGAAATAGTTTTCTTTGTAGTCCAGTCCTCTTATCCAAAAAGATGAGAACTGTTTAGAAAAGTAGATAAGAAATTAATAGAAGTGTGCAAGAAGAAGATTAACGGGCAGAAAGTTGCACTAACATGGAACAGAAAGCAAGTAAAACAAATTCCAAGAACCACAGAAAAGTGTTGGCTAATATACCACCTGATAGCCCACTGGGAGTTATGATAAAGTATTGGGATGAATCTAATGTTACTAAGGGAAAAAATAAAATTAAAATGATAAACTTTTGTATGATGGAATGGGCAGAAAGAAAAATTAGATCTGATAATCTAAGTTGGCCAAAATATGGTTCCTGTGAGGGTTGGATGTGCCAAGCCTTAAATATATGTTAACGGAAAGAAGCCTTATAATCTAGAGGAATGTGAATATGCCGCATGTTGGAAGGGATCAGAAGTGAGACCCACAACAATTCTGAAAGTAGAAGATAAAACAAAGTCAGAGGGATGTAAATGGGACCCTTTAGAACATCTCCCTCTGCCTTATAATCAATCCTGTTGTTGTAGAAGCTCCCCCACAAGAGGGACCCCTGCCACAGGGAGAGGAAGCCCCACTCAGGGAAGAAAACCCTCCACCATGCCGTCCAGTTACAAGCTCAAGAATAATAGAAGAAAGGGAAGAGGGAAAGTTATTCCCTTTAAGGGAGGTTCCTCTGGGGGGGGGGGGGGGACAGGGAGGAATTGGATTTGTGAATGTCCCTTAAACCCTGCAGATGTAAGAAGTTTTAAAAAAGAGATGAAAGCATTTTTAGAGGATCTCTTGGGTCTAGCAGAGCAGTTTGACCAATTTCTAGGGCCAATCACATACACATGGGAAGAGATGCAATCAATTAGGAGTATATTATTCACCCCAGAAGAACGACAAATGATTAGAGTAGCAGGGATGAGGATATGGGAAAGAGAAAATCAACAAGGGATTCCCGCTGATCAAAAAATGCCTCTTCAGAGTCCCCAATGGGACTTCAGGGTAGACCAAATATGGCTGATTTTCAAAATCTAATTCTAAGAGGAATAAAAGAAGCATCCCCAAGGAGACAGAATGCAGCTCGGGCATTCGATAGCCAACAAGGGAAGGATGAAACCCCCACTGAATGGTTAGAAAGACTCAGAAAGGCAATACAACAATTTTCTGTCGTCGATCCCTCCAGCCCAATGGGACAAGTGGTGCTAAAAGTAAATTCTGTTACACATTCCTGGCCAGACATTCGAAAGAATTTAGAAAAATTAGAGGATTGGCAGGACAGGGGTTTACAAGATTTATTAAAAGAAGCGCAAAGAGTATATGTCTGGAGGGACGAAGAAAAAGCAAAGGCCAAAACAAAAATCATGGTTGCCACTATGAAAGAAGCAGAATCCCATAATAAAAAAGGGGGACACCCAGAAAGAAAAGGAGTCAGGAAGGTGCTCAGCAAAGCAATTAGAGACCCCTGGGGAAACAACCACAGAAAAACCAGCAAGGCATGTAGAAAAGTTTAATTATCATTACTGTGGTGCCCCGTGGCACTTAAGAAGAAATTGCCCAAAACGTGCCAAAGATATAAAAGCATTTGAAGGGGAAATCACATGGGGACATCAGGGACTTTTTATACTGGGGATGGAACATCAAACTGAGCCCTTGATAAAATTAAAAAGAGGACCCCAGGAAGAAGAAATAGAATTTTTAGTAGATACCAGAGCTGATAGAACCTGTATATTAAAGGTTCTTGAGGGATGCTGTACAAGTAAAAAGGTTATTAGTGTAATAGGGGCAAAGGGGCAAGGGTTTAAAGTACCTTTAATTGAAAATGTACACATAGAAGGCCCTAACAGATATGCTACTGGAGACTTATTAGTCCCAGGTGCTGGACAGAATTTATTGGGGCGAGATTTGCAATTACTGTTCGGTATAGGTGTACTCCCAGAAGAAGGACAAATGAAAAGAAAAATTTTGACTTTAACTAATGAAGACGAAAATAAAATTGATCCAGAAGTGTGGGCATCTGAAAATAATAGGGGAAAGAGAAACATGAAGCCAATCGAAATAAACATAGAACAACCATCTCACCCCATAAGGGTCAGGCAATATGCAATTTCTAAGGAAGGAAAGATGGGGTTAAAACCAGTAATTGACAAATTGCTGCAAGAAGGAACTTTCTCGAACCTTGCATGTCACCTCACAATACCCCGATATTACCGGTGAAAAAGGCTGATGGAACATATAGATTGGGTCAGGATCTAAGAGAAGTTGACAAAAGGACACATACACGATTCCCTGTCATTTCTAACCCTTATACCCTTTTAAACCATATCCCTCCCTGTCACACATGGTACAGTGTAATAGATTTAAAAGATGCATTTTGGGCTTGCCCATTAGCAGAAAACAGCAGGGACTTCTTAGCATTTGAATGGGAAGATCCTGAGACAAGAAGAAAGCAGCAATTACAGTGGACTAGATTGCCCCAGGGTTTCACAGAGTCCCCAAATTTGTTTGGCCAAGCTTTAGAAGCTATCCTTATGTCTTTTGAATGAAATGAAGAAACACTGATTTTACAATACGTAGATGATTTATTAATATCAAGATGAGATGAAGAAACAGTTTGGAGCACCACTATTGATCTGTTAAATTTTCTTGGGAAAAGGGGGCTACAAGTTTCAAAGAAAAAGCTACAGTTTGTGGAGTAGGAAGTGAAATACTTAGAACATTGGTTAAGCCGGGGGAGCAAAAAGTTAGATCCGGAAAGAGTGCAACGTATATTATCTCTTCCCCCACCGCAAACTAAAAAGAAGTTAGAAAGCTGTTAGGGCTACTGGGGTATTGTAAGCAGTGGATTGAAGAATATAGCAAAGTAGTCAAATTTTTGTATGAAAAGCTAATAGGTGAGGATAATGTCTGTTGGACACAAGAAGATGACCAGAGGCTAGAAATAGTAAAGGGGAAGCTTATAGAAGCTCCAGTCTTAAGCTTACCAGATGTAACCAGGCCCTTTCAATTATTTGTTGATTCAAATGAAGGGGTAGCCTATGGAGTACTCACACAGGAATGGGGTGGGTGCAAAAAGCCTGTGGCTTTTCTGTCTAAACTTTTAGATCCTGTGGCCAGAGGGTGGCCAGTTTGTGTACAAGCCATATCGGCCATAGCACTGTTAGTAGAAGAAGCTCGGAAACTCACGTTTAGTGGAAACCTATCAGTATATACCCCACATGCCATACGATCAGTATTAAACCAAAAAGCTGAAAAATGGCTCACAAATTCAAAAATGCTAAAATATGAAACAATGCTTCTAGAAACTACAAACCTGACCATTTCCACAAGTAGCCATGTGAACCCTGCCCAGTTTTTGTATGGGGAACCAGAGGGGAATGTTATCCATGATTGTTTAGAACTAATAGATTATCAAACAAAAATACGAGAAGACTTAATGGAATGTGAATTACCGGATGGGGAAAAGTTATTTATCGATGGGTCTTCCAGGTGCCAGCAAGGGCAGCGAATATCTGGATATGCAGTAATAGACGGGAAAACTACGGGACTTAAGGAAAAGGGAAAACTGCCTAGTCACTGGTCAGCCCAATCTTGCGAGTTGTACGCCCTTAATAGAGCCTTGAGGTTATTAGAAGGAAAAGTAGGAACGCTCTTTACAGATTCAAAGTACACATATGGAGTAGTACACACTTTTGGGAAAATCTGGGAAGAAGGAGGGTTATTAAACTCAAGGGGAAAGGGACTAATTCATGAAGGACTTATTTCAGAAATCTTAGAACCATTAAGGAAACCACTTACATATTAAAGGTACATATTAAAGGACACCAAAAAGGAAAAACCTTAGAAATAAGGTGGAATAATTTAGCAGATCAGGAAGCCAGAGATGCAGCAGAAAATGGAAGGTTATGTTAATCCTAACTTCAGGCAAAGAAGAATTAGAAATCCCAAAATTTAGCAAAGCAGAAGAGAATGAATTTTGTAACATAGGGGGTGGGCGAAACCAATCCGGGCAATGGAAACTTCCTGATCGGAGGCAGTTACTTAATAAGCCCTTTTGCTGTAGTGTGCTTATGCTGTTCTAGAGACTTCTCCCTAGCAGAAACCTGTACCATCCCATGCTGTAATCTTACTGGTTTACCCCTTTCTCCACCCTGGCTCCTCCCCTCTGGCTTCCCCTAGTTGGTTCTTCTGAGTAACCACGCCTCTGTTCCCTCTCCTGATAACCCGCTGAGAAAGCGGAACTCGGGGTTCACCATCTTGGCTTTCCAGCGCCCCGAATCCTCGCCTGCCTCTCCGCCCCTCTCCACCCTCCTCTGACCCTCGACTGTGGATCTTAATAAATCCCTGGAAACTCCAGATGGTGATCCTGCATTTCTTCTATCGCCACGCCTCCACGGTGTCTCGCGTCCCCCGCAGCTCCACTGCCTGCTACAGCCACGTGTCTGCCTGGCGTGTTCTGGCCACAGGCAGCCCCCTCCACATTGCGGCGTGGGGTGGCCGTTTGTGAATTGTGATACTGCGCTGCCGCACCCTTTGCCAGAAAAATATCAGAAAATATGCACCAAAAAACTCATTGGGGGACTCAAGCTTTGTGTGATCATTTTTTAAGGAATTATGGATGCATTGGGATTTTCGGATTAGCCAAACAAGTTACTAAAAAACTGTATAACATATCAGAGAGTAAATAAAAGGAATATGAGAAAAACCATACCAGGAGGGCATGAGTTAGCCCTACGACCATTTCAAAGCATCCAAGTGGACTTTACTGAACTCCTCCAAGTGCAGAGATGGAAATTTTTATTAGTAGTAATAGACCATTTAACTCACTGGGTAGAAGCTGTTCCAGCTGTTCGAGCTACAGCAAACATAGTTTGCAAAACTCTCCTAGAACAAATTATTCCCAGGTATGGAATGGTTAATGAAATAGACTCAGATAGAGGAACACATTTTACATCAAAAGTTTTACAGCAAACAACTTGAGCTCTGGGGGTGGAATGGGATTTGCATACCCCATGGCATCCCCAAAGTTCAGATCGAGTAGAACGAATGAACCAAACTCTAAAAAACACCTTAACCAAACTAATGACTGAAACACAGATGCCATGGATAAGGTGTTTACCTTTGGCCCTATTAAGGGTCAGGGCACAACCCAGATCAGATTTAGGAGTGTCACCCTATGAAATGATGTTTGGGTTGCCCTTTTTAATCACCCAGCATGAAACCGCTACTTACGAGGAAGGGGAGGCAAGCATTAAGAAATATATCACCACAATTGCTCAAACACTAGAAAACTTGTGAGCAAGAGGAATGATTCCTCAAACCACACCCTTAGACTTTAAAATCCATAATATTCACCCAGGAGAATGGTTAATGGTTAAAATGTGGAAAGAGCAGACTCTGGCTCCACAATGGGAAGGTTCGTTCCAGGTGTTGCTGACAACCGAGGCAACGATCCGAACCAGGGAGTGAGGGTGGATCCACGCCAACAGAATCAAAGGACCCGTGGAAGAACCGAAGGAGTGGACTGTAATATCTACGCCGGGTGATACAAAATTAACTCCTAAGCGCAGACAGGGGGTAATGAACTGGGAGGACTCAAATAATCAACAGAGAAACCTAGGAGTTGTAAATAGTGAAGAAATAAAACCAAGCCTGTATCAGTGGTTCCAAATACCATCAGGACAAGTCCTAAAACCCCTTCATCACCCCCCTTGGGGAGGGACAGTTCCACTCCAAACTGGGGGATCAGGATTGTATCAAACAGATGGTCCTAATGTGTATGCATTAGCTTGTGATTTGTATAAAGAAAAAATCACACTTTACCCTGACCTCAAAGTATTATTACAACCCCCACCAGTACCAGCTCACATACATTGTTTACTTTATCCAAATAGCAGACACTGTAGCAGGGTTGAGTATTAGTGTATAACCTGTAAGCAAAGTTGGTATTGTATTGCCCATAAACGACAACCGTGGTGCCCATGGTGCAGCCGTAATTCCAACTACCTGAGTGCATCCCGCCATCGTTGGCACCTAACTGAGATTGTAACCCTGATTTGTGGGTGGGAATTAGTAATCCCTGCTGGGTGGGAAATAGCTAAAGTAGAGTGGGAAACCACAATATCCTGGGTAAAAAACCACCAGCCTGACGGCTGGTCACTTGGCACTATTAGCATAAGAATAATGCAACCTCTCAGGAGGCCGGGGACATCATTACCAACCAAAAAGCACAACGTATGTGGCTTACTTGTCTAAAACACCCCCACCTAAATCATCAAGCATCGGTATTATGCAAATGTATTGAATGTTAAAATAAATGGTATTGCTCTTCAACGAGGAGGCATCCCTGCTGTCTGAACTGCCAAAAGCATAAAGAACAAAGAGACCAGGAAAATACTGAGGTAGAACAAATTCTCTGTGTGTGGGAGTTACTTGTACCTGAAATTTGGGAAATTCCTGAAGAAAAACGGGAGCAAAAATTACGCTTGTGTGTGCAGTACGATTTGCATGGAAATGGAACAAGCTGCGTAAAGGGGGCAAGACCAGGTTGACCTCTGCACCTGCCTTAGGTATAGTCTGGCCATGAGCAGCAACCTCGGGGGGCATGAGATTGTTATAAATTGAGTCTCAATAAGTCAATCAGAGACAATTCCAATTCAGTAATTTGTAATTTATTCAAGCAAGCGAATACAGGTCAAAGCAGCGCTGGGCGGGCTAGGCAGGCTCCCTCACTCTGCCTAAGACACACCGCAGAGAGGTTTGTGTGTGCCAAGGTTTTATGTAGTCCCTTTTTCCGGGTAACGTGTCATTTGTTGGAGATAAGGCTGTGTCTGCGTAGTCTGTTGCTGTTACCAGGGGTTCCGCTGCTGTCTTCTGAAGGCTCGTATTCACGTTCGCAGCTTTTCCTTCCCCCTTGCCGGTTACTTTTAGATTGTGTAAGTTTTGTATAAGCCTTATGTAAACAGGATACTTAAGTTCTGCTTATGCCAGCAGGAGGTCTTTGGCCCGTGGGGGCCCTGTTTTCCTGTTGCGATTTAGCGAATCAATCTCTATCTATCACAAGATGAGGGGGTGTATGCCATACCAGACCTCTAATTACAACCGTGGCGATCATAATTATCGCATGTATCCTTGCACGGGTAACCCCAAGCAACCTCAAATCCAACAAACCCCTGCAACAAGTGTAACTCCCTTATGCGATAGGGCAGTCATGCTTCTTATCTAACCAGGCACACAATAGTAAATAAGGCGTGCTATTATGAAGCATCCCTGGAAACTTGTAATTATGGAAAACACTCACTAATTAAAATCCTCAGGGGGACATCAGCTTGGGCTACCGTGTCCGAAAGGACAGTATGTTTGTTTTTCCAAAGCAGGAATGTGGGGCATTTCAGACAGTGGGGGTGTACAAGACAGAACTAAAAAGGAACTAATAGAGCAGTGAATACAGACTCTTGAAAGCATCCCGAAACAGACCCAGACACCCTTAACTTCCTCAGACTCCCTCTATAAGAAAGTTAAAGAGCAGCTAAAAGAAACACTTCCTATTCCACCCCAAGGCGAAAATCTATTTATAGATTTAATGGAACAAATAGCACAAGCTCTAAATATCAGCAACTGCTGGATAAGCGGAGGTGCATTGACAACTGAGCTGTGGCCCTGGAGGGGAATTAGCCTAAGTGAAATGTTGTTGTGGAATAAAACCAAAATATCTAGAGAACACCACCCTGAAGGCTGAATGCTAAATTCAGGAGTAATGGGCGGAGAATGCATTGGGAGAGAGGGTTGAGCAGTATATAAAACCTGGGTAGGAATAACCCTGTGTAAAAGAACCCTATTCACAAATGTGTCCCACTGTTGGTGGTCACCAGAAACCCCTAAGGGCTATTGGAAACTGAGTAATCAGCCGAGCTAAAATTGTAGCACCCGAAATAACATTACCTTATTCTGGTGTAACAGTAGCAATGATGACTTTATCAGTCTTTTTGCAGGCATGACAGGATTACATAATTACTGGAACCATCATAGTAGCAGTGTTATTATGCTGTGGGATGCCCCAGATGGACTCTTTTGGATTTGCGGAAGAAAAGCTTATACTAGACTCCCCAAATATTGGA
The DNA here is from genome assembly GCA_024500445.1 of Entomyzon cyanotis. Lineage (NCBI taxonomy): Eukaryota > Metazoa > Chordata > Aves > Passeriformes > Meliphagidae > Entomyzon > Entomyzon cyanotis. The sequence continues at coordinate 2,062,552 of JAKEPQ010000794.1, forward strand.
GAGGAGTCTGAACAATTGGAACCATTCAGCTGGGATTTTTTTATTGTCAAAGGCAATAGGGAAAAATCTAGACTTTCCAGTTTATGAGGACTTACAAAGACAAAAGCAAAGTTTAATAGAAAGTATCCAAAAATCGAGTGACAAAGTAGGAGGCACTCAAAGGTGGAAAAATGATGAGTGGCCACCTGAAAGAATAATAGAATATTATGGCCAAGCCACCTGGGCTCAAGATGGATCCTGGGGATATAGAACCCCCATTTATATGCTAAATAGGATAATAAGACTCCAAGCGGTGGTCGAAATCATTAGCAACAAAACGGCCTCGGCTTTAGAATTAGTTACTGAGCAGCTATCCCAAACCAGTGCCATGACTTACCAAAACCGTTTAGCCCTTGACTATCTATTAGCAGAAGAAGGAGGAGTATGTGGGAAATTTAATTCCTCTGATTGTTGCCTGCAAATAACTGATAATGGTCAAGCTATACTTGATATTGCCACAGACATACAGAAGATTGCTCACGTACCAGTTCAAAAATGGGAAACAGTACTAGAAGTTAATTGGTGGGATAAATTCATAGGAACAACTTGGTCAAAGAAACTAGGTTTTTTCCTTTTGTATACAATTGCTGGGTTAGTATTTCTTTCTTGTTTAATTCCCTGTTTCATCAGGCTAATCACACGTGTCGTCCAAAGTATGCAGCTAATCACCATGCCCACAGATGCGAAACAAGCTATTTCTGGGACTGCACAAAGAGTAATGATCCTGAAAAAACAAAACAGCATTGGAGACCCTCTTGAAGAAGCCCGGTTAATCTGTAAAAATTTCGAACATAACAATGAAGTTTGAATAAAAATTATGGTTCAAGCCAACACAAAAAAAAAGGGGGGGGATTGTGATAAATGAGTGAATAGTGAATGTTGGCTTTCGCATATATGAATTTAACATTTACAAGTGATAATTTACTGTGTAAAGTAGCACTAAGATAAAATATAGTTAAGTTGAAACAAAGTTAGAGTGAATTATAACTTCGAGAGAGATGTAATGATTTGCCCCAATCGAGCCCAGAGACACTTCAGAGACCAAGTCAGAGAAGTGGGTATTTGCTTTATTCGATGCACCGGGTGTGGGGGAATTCTTTCCACCAAACACACACACCTCAGTACTCCCAAAGACACAGGGTTATAGGTAAAATTCATAATTATTCATTACATTTCCATGGATAGGAGTGGTTATACAACTCATTTCTCGGAAGTCATTAATATCATTAGCATGTGCACCACGCATGCTCTGTATGTCCTGGTGGTCTTTGGAGACCCCCAAAGACCCCTCCAACATGAAGGATGACTTTTCACCTTTTCCTCTGGAGCATGCGTGGTCCTTCATGGGATGATTCATCGGTTTCTGTGCTGGTTCAAATGGTTGCTTATACATCTTAGCTGATAAGCCATCAGGCCAGAGCTGTTACCTACATTCACTCCTCTCTGAGAAGTTGTCAGCTAGAATTTGAATTTGAATTAGAGCTCAGCCTTCAGCCCTGGACAGGTGCCATGCTGGTGGAAGGGGGCAAAAGCTCAAAGAAACAAGGATGGTTGAAGTGCAAATAGATTTGGGTTTTCTATTTGACCACTTCTTTCTCAGTAGTAGGTTAGAAAATGTGGTAAGAAATACATGGAAATAAATGTCTTTTAAACTGATAAGCCACAAGTCCAGACATCAAGACACCCTAAAGAAATAAAAAGAAAGAAACCTCATGCATCCCAGGAAGTCTATTATCTCCATTCACACCTCCCTGAGAAGCTGTCAGCCACAAATTGAATTAGAGCTGAAGAAACACTGAGAGGGGATTTCTGCCTTCAGCCCTGAGGCAAACCAGAGGACCCAAGATGGCACTGCACTGGCAAAAGGGGGCAAAGATCGAAGAAAGAGGGGTGGTTGAAGTGTAAATAGCTTTTTTTCGGGACAACGAATATGTAACAGTTAAAGAAATTACTTAAGTACACATTAAGATGAATAGGGTACACCGCTGGCAAAGACAAACTTGCCACACCGGCCCGGCGCAGTATGCCTTTGTTCTCCTAATAAATGTTCAATATTATATTTCTAAAAATTTCAGCTTGTGAATTAGTTTATATAAAAGAACATGTTTTTTATGGTCCCAATTCAGGAAGAAGATAAACCCAAATTTGCATTTACTTGGGAAGGAACACAATACGCCTTCTATCAACTGCTCCAAGGGTATAGGCACTCACCCACGATAGCACACAATGCTTTAGCTGAACTCCAATAAATACAAATCGAGCAAGGACTACAAATCTATCAATACATTGATGATGGGTTGGTAGGAGGTGAAAAGGAAAGTGCAGTATGGAAAACAGCCTGGGATACATGGAACGGATTACATGAAGAAGGGATAGAAGTGCCCTCTGTCAAGTGCCAAGGTCCCTCTAAAGGGGTAAAATTCCTGGGAACCTGATGAGTTGCCGGTAAGGCTATAATCTGATTTGCCCCAATCGAGCCCAGAGACACTTCAGAGACCAAGTCAGAGAAGTGGGTATTTGCTTTATTCGGTGCACCAGATGTGTGGGAATTGTTTCCACCAAACACACACACCTCAGTACCCCAAAGACACAGTGTTATAGGTAAAATTCATTACATTCATTACATTCATTATATTCATTACATTCCCCAGGATAGGAGTGGTTAAACAAATTACTTCTCATAAGTCATTAATATTACTAGCGATTTCTTGTGCTCAATGGCAAAAGGATTCCTTTTGCCCCCTTTTATCTTGATAAGATTAAGGGAATCCACAAGGCCAGAACTGACGGGCGCCGTGCTGGTGGAAGGGGCAAAAGCTCAAAGAAACAAGAATGGTTGAAGTGCAAATAGATTTGGGTTTTCTATTTGACCACTCCTTTCTCAAATCCCAGATGAAACCATTACAAAGTTGAATGTTATAGTCACTCTTACTGCCACCGAATCTGCAGGAAAAAGAAAAACCCTCTAACACTGTATTTGAAGTGATAGAGAATCAGGCATTACTTTATTTGCTGGCCAGGATGTGCCTATGAAAGTATTCCAAGAACACATACCTTCAGAGAATTTTCCCTTGAATTTTATACAGTCAAAACCTCATAGAGATACATTGTTTTAAAGTTCATTGGACTGGAGTTGAGTAACCCCCGATATTCAGTCTCTCATTGGATCCGAATTCCTCGCCTCTGATGCTAATTAGATTTTTCATTCTTCAATTTTTCTTATCATTCTTTTCCAGACCAGATGTCTTCACACCTGCTGGAGATGGCGTCTGGAGTAGATGTTTGTCAATAGCCACTGATGTCCCGTGGATGTTCTGTTGATAGCCTTTATTTTTCTGGTTATCTTCGGTGTCACTCCCAATCTGTGGTATGTTAATCCCATCTCTGTAGGGTGATACTATATCTCCTAAAAAACTAAAGAAAACTCCTTTTCCCCAGGCAAAGTCAAGTTAAAACTAACTAGAGAGATAAAATTTTTAAAGTTATATTGTTTCCAACATTACTACTAAAAAGGAACTAAAGAATTTAAAAAGATCATGAGTGTGGGAGTTCAGGGTGGAGATGCAGGGTCGGACAGCTGCAGAGGTCTTTTGTCTCCAGTTAATGTGAAAAATCGAGAGAGATAAGCTGAACTGCCCCTGGCAGGGGCAGAGACAAAGAGTAAGATGAGACTGTGATTACCTTATGCATAAGTAGTTAACAGAAGAGATTAAGCGAGAAGACTGTGACCTGCAGCCCTTAAGAAATGCAAAACATGTAACCCTGGAAACCAAAGTTTTTGTAACGGCTGAGCTATTGTTGGTAACAGTATAAAAAGACATGTTTTGTACAATAAAGGGAGCTTTGCATAAACCAGGCTGAGTCCCTGTATCAATCATCGACAAATGAGTACTTTAGGATACTGGAGAAATCATGTTCCTGGATTTTCTAGAATAGCAAGACCCTTGTACAAATTAATGAGAAAAAACAAAATTTGGAATGGCTTGATAGTCACAAACAGGCTTTGCAAACACTGATAGAAGAGTTAAAAACATATCAATCACTTGGGCCCGTTCATCCCAGTGATTGTATAATAACTGAATGGGGTTTTGCTAAACGTGGGACTTAATGTAATATGTTTCAGAGAGGCCCGCACTGACCCAAACAACCATTAGGATTCAGTTGCCCTGATGCCTTTTTCACTGGTCCTAAAATTACGAGCCAGACACAGTTAGGTGGTAAAAAGGGTTACCTTTATAAGGATCCTTATGGTGCACAACACGCTGGAAAAAGTGCTGAAGATGCATGTGTAACATGAAGCTGGCACAATTTTATATGTTTAGCAAATTAGCATAACTGACAAGAATCCCCAATTAGAGACATAGGTGATGTGAAAAACAAGCTTCACTCTCCTGTTGAAATTTAAAAGTTTAATAAAAGACAATAGGGGACACCAAACAATAAAGCAAAGAAACAGCGCTGGGTGCTTGGCCCTAAGCCAAGAAGCACACCTGCCATTGAGGGAGTCGTCTTAAATACTCTTTGTATTGCGTCAGCCTCATGCCTATTCATAAGCATTCATGCATATTCAAACTTTTCTCAAAACTATTTTGCATGTTCCAAGAACAGTTTTGCATGGCTCCTCCTTGGTCCCGCCTTTTTAGAGCATGCGCTTTTTCGGCTGTGGTTTCTTCCAGTCTTGGTTATCGTCTCCCAGTTTGGGCTTGGGTCCGTAGTCCTTGCATCTGGTTATAGGCTGATAGTCAGGTATCAGTGGCAGGTCTTCTTTTTGGGTGTTATCCAGTCAAGCAGGTAGTGTGGTTAGTAAAGGAAAGTCTTTTAAACTATTTTTATTAGTTATTTTACTACTATATCAAAATCTAGTTCATAACAGAAATTAAAGCATTGGTTATATACCTCTATCTTTATGACAAGACTACTTCTGTAAAAAGAAAAAAACCATACACACAATGAATATCTACGAAAAGCCAACACTATATTATTATGTATTTATCACAGGCGATGAGGTAATTCCCCCTGGTTCAAACCTTTTCTGAACACCCCCCCTCCCCCTTTAGATAGTAACTAAACTTTGTGTGCAAAACGAGGTTCACTCTCCTGTTAGGATTTAAAAGTTTAATAAAAGACAATAGGGGACAGATATAAGCAAAAGTACAGTGCTGGGTCCTTCTGCAAAATGGAGCTTAAGGCTGTTAAGTATTTCTGTAAATCAATTTTTCCCCTTATGTGAATTTCCCCCGGGATGTGTGGAACCTGATATGGTTTGCCATATAGGCTTTCATAGGGACTTATATTGTCCCTCCACCTTGGTTGTATGTGGACCCTCAATAAGGCTATAGGCAAAGCCTGAAGCCATATCATAGATGTTTCTTGATAGATCTTACCAACCTGGGCTTTGAGGGTTCCATTCATACATTCAACTTTGCAACTTGCTTGGGGCCTGTATGGCATGTGCAAGTCCTAAGTAAGTCCCAGAACCCTGCTAACTTCCTCAATCACTGTTGCAACAAAATGTGGTCCTATATCTGATGACATTCCCAAAGGAACCCCGAATCCCAGAATTACATGGTCGAGCAAGGCTTTCACCACCTCCCCCACTGCACCGGTGCGACAGGGACAAGCTCTAGGCCATTCATTGAACACATCAACCAATACTTGTACATATTCATATCCTTCCTTACGTGATATTTCAGCAAAATTTATATGCCAGTAATCTCCTGGGAGATGCCCTGCCTTGGTTACTCCTAACACTGCTCTTTTGTTTGTGTCAGGGTTGTTTTTGCAACAGGTGTTGTGGCAGCGCAGTATCACGATTTGCGAGCAGCCACTCCACGCCGCAATGTGGAGGGGGCTGCCCGTGGCCAGAACACGCCAGGCAGACACGTGGCTGTAGCAGGCAGTGGAGCTGCGGGGGACGCGAGACACCATGGAGGCGTGACGATGGAAGAAATGCAGGATCACCATCTGAGGTTTCCAGGGATTTATTAAGGTCCACAGTCGAGGGTCAGAGGAGGGTGGAGAGGGGCGGAGAGGCAGGAGAGGATTCGGGGCGCTGGAAAGCCAAGATGGTGAACCCCGAGTTCCGCTTTCTCAGCGGGTTATCAGGAGAGGGAACAGAGGCGTGGTTACTCAGAAGAACCAACTAGGGGAAGCCAGAGGGGAGGAGCCAGGGAGGAGAAAGGGGTAAACCAATAAGATTACAGCATGGGATGGTACAGGTTTCTGCTAGGGAGAAGTCTCTAGAACAGCATCAATATGCAAAAAATCTTATAAGCACACTACAGCAAGGTGTCACACTTGCTTGTTATAGACTGCACAATGTCAGTCATCTCTCTCTCTATCACTACTTTCTTAAAATGTTTTAAAAGGTTTTCTGTTCCCCAGTATGTACTCTCATGCTCTTTCTGTGCCATTTCTTGAAGGATCGGGGGTGGGACTACAATCTGGCCTATCGGTGTAACAGTCTACCCACCCTCCTTAATTTTAGCCTTAAGAAATTTAATTAACTTTTGGTCACTCTGATCATATATTGGAGCAAACCCTGTCAGATCTACTTCTTTCTCTGGCACTACTGCAAAAATGCCCTTTTCTGCTATCCCTCTTGCCATTTCATCAGCAAAGCGATTTCCCACTTCAGGAGTTGTCTTCCCCTTTTGATGACTTCTGCAATGCAGGACAGCTACTTCTGTAGGCTTCCAGGTGCTCTGCAGGAGTGCAAGGGTTTGTTTTGCATGCTTAATATTGTTACCTTGAGCAGTCAGCAGGCCACGTTCTTCCCAGATAGCTCTGTGGGCATGAACAACACTGAAGGCATATTTAGAATCAGTCCATATATTTACCTTCCTTCCCTCGCTCAGTTCTAGAGCTCTGGTCAGTGCGATCAGTTTCCAATCTGGCTTCTTCAGAGGCACATCCTTCAGGTCTGGTCTGCTGGAATAGGTGTCCTCTGTTGTCTGCAAACAGTCATGCTCAGGCAGGTCATTAAGTAATGTGGATGACAAAAACATTGCAGGGTTTACAACAGCTGTTGTTTTTAGGGTGACATTGTCCTGTTCCAAAAACACAGATTGGTATTTGAGCATTCTGTTAGGGGATAGCCAGTGTCCCCCCTTTTGCTCCAGCACAGAAATCACGGCATGGGGTACATACACGACAATGTGCTACCCAAGTGTTAATTCACGAGCCTCCTGTATTAGGATGACAGTTGCTGCCACAGCTTTCAGACACCCAGGCCACCCTTGGTTAACATCGTCTAGCTGTTTTGAGAAACAGGCCACAGCTCTTTGCTGGTCTTTAAGGTGCTGTGTTAGTACCTCTAGAGCAACATTCTGCTGCTCATATGTAGGTAGGTCTGGCAGCTCCAGAGCTGGAGCAGACATTAAGGAATGTCTTAGTTGTTTAAATGCGGCCCTTGCTTTCTCTGTCCAGTTGATTGTTCCTTTCTCAGCTGCCTTAAGGGCTTCATATAAAGTTTTTTCTTGTTTTCTCCAGTTCTTTAGTTCTTTTGACAGCCAATGTTCAAATATAGTTGGGCTATTCTTGAACCCTTGGAGTAGCTCTCTCCAGGTGAGCTGAGTCTCTCCTCCTGTCTCAGGATTTTCCCACTCAGATGTAAAGAGTTCTTGACTACTTATAGAAATCCAGGAAAAGGCATCCTTGAGACAAAACTGTGAACCTCCCTAGTTCATTTGTTGGTGTGGTCTGAAAAATGTAGGGGTTTGGCACAACTGAATCTATGTCTTCTATGTCCTCTGTGATTTGGTTAATTGTTTTTGAATCCTGCACTAATTTGTAACTTTTACCATCAGCCTTCTTTACTGGCAGAATGGATTTTTCCAGTTTAAATTTTAAAGGTTCAAAGAAAGGCCGTGTTTCACTTATCCCTGTGGCACTGGTTACATTCACAGTACCTTGACTCAGTTTCCCCTCAGCCTGCCTCAAAGGTGCTTCTAGGACAGCCTCTTTCTTTTTTGGTTCATCTCTTTTAGATCTGGTGTATTCAGCTACCAGACTAGCAACCCTTATAGCCTCCTGGGTTACCTTTCCCCTCTTCTTCCTGGTAAGCCTGCTGGCTGCTGTGGCTACAGCCCCGGTTCCTGCCTTCTCCTCCTTGGAGCTATTTGCACTGAATTCATCTGGCTGGCTTTTAATTGCAGTTATTTTTCCTTCAGCCCCGTCACTGACCGCACGGTGAAGCAGCTGCTGCCCTCTGCCCCCCTTTCCCAACCTGGGAGGGGTCAGGTACAGCAGCAGATGCACTTCCTTCCCCGCCTGGACCTGCCTCCGCTCCCCCTGCCTCCGCCCGCTGGGCGGCCTGGGGATGGTGATCAGCCCGCCCCTGTTTCTCCCCTGCCTCTGCCCTCAGGGCGGCCCGGGGAGGGTGACAGCGGAGGGGGCAGTGGCCACCCATCCCCCAGCCCCACCGTGGCAGGGGGAAGGGGAACTAGCGGGGGCCACCGATCCCCCACTCCCAGCGTCGCATCAGTCCAGGGCAGGGAGGGGGCTGCCGGCAGCGGCAGCGGCGGAGGGGGCCAGGGCCAGGCTCCTGCCACCTCCTCCGGTCCGGCTGGCCCCTGTAGCGACAAGGGGTAAGATATTCTTTCCCGCAAGGCAGGCAGTCTTTTTTCATTTGTTTGTATGCCTCCTCCCAATTCAGGAATATAGAAAACAGCTCTGCATACCTTAACTCATCAAACCTGCCCTAGACCCGAAGCTCTACCAGTAATTTTGTAATTAATTGGTCCTCTAAACTACCTAGATTGGGCCATTTCTCCCCCCTCCAGTTCCAACATAGGCCACACCCACAATGAGAGCCTAGTTAATTCCTCCGTGTTCAGAGGGGTTCTTTCCCCCGTTAGGTCATGCCAGTTTTTTAAGATCAGACCCAGTGGGGATTCTTGTGGGATTTTTTGGGTTAGTAGAAGATGTACCACCCATGTTTTGCTTATAAACAGAAAAGAAACAGCCAGAAAGAAAGCTCCTAGCCTGGAGACTGGCGCGAGAAACAAACCCGCGGTTCCCACGCCCAGCAGAGTAAGGAAAGCAAGCTTAAAAGAGTGCTGGCACGCAGCTTAGAAACCGTGGTGAGATTTGAACCACCAGCCTTGGTAGATGAACCTACACCTCCAACCCTTGGGCCACAGCTCTCTCTGAGCCATGGCCCCCTGTGAGCCACTATGTGGCCCTCTGTGAGTAGTAACAAAGAGCATTCCCTTCTCCTCACAGCCCCCTGCAGGAGTGGAGTAGGTTGTAAAAACCCCTCCTTTATGGCCCCCTTGGCCACACTCCTGCCCAGATGGAGATCTCCCCCAGTTGCTAGCTAGCAATAAAACCATAAAAACCCTTTTGATCTTACCTCTCCTGCTGTGTTTCTGCAGTAGGTTTTTCGGAAACTCCCTGGTTTTCGCAATCCCAGACCGCCGCTTCCCTCCTGCATAGTGCCAGCAAGTGGGGGGGTGCAGCGGGGTGTTTCTCGCTCCAGAGTTGGAACTTGGGGTCCCCTTTGGTCCTGCCGCGGTCGCCAGAACTGATGCCTAAAATGCTGGTAAAAATAAGACACAGACACCACAGTATAGGGAAAAAAGGGTATTACCTTGGTTTTAATAGGATCCCAGGTGCTCCCCCTCATCGAAGGTGAAATCACGCCGAGGAAGCCCCCCGGGTACAACGAGTGTACAATTTTATGGACCTCCTAAATTAGCATAGCTATCTAAAATCCCCCAATAAGAAACCTAACAAATGAAGTAATTGTCCCCCCTATTCTAATTATCCCCCCCAAATGAGGCTACAACTTAGTTTACAAAAACATGTTCCAGAGATGAGGCTCTGTTCAAGGTTGGTGCCTCATGTTCTGAGATACTAAGGATATTTCGTCTTCTCCAAAGAATTCCGAACTAGGCTAGAGTACAAGGGTTATAAACGTGGGGCTAAGATACAGGGAGCGAAAAGTACAGGGAATGGGAAAGGGTATAAAATGTATAAAAAGGGTATAAAAAGGGTATAAAGAGAAAGGACAAAAAACCATCAGGCATCAGTATAATCTGTGGTGCTCACTGTGATCGCCATGAACCCTTTGCACAAAAAAGGGGGAGATGTAGCAGATAAGAAAAACCTTACAGAATAAGGGCCTTGTCACCCTTGTTGAATCCTTGTTCACTTCTGTTCATTTCTGTCACTGCTGCTGACCAGAAAAGCACTCTGGGAAAGGTTCAGATAACATAGAGGTAAAAACCAAGTTACATAACCTAAAAACCTAGTTATATACCTAGAAAAGTTATAGAATCAGCATGTGTTCACCTTGTGGTTTTTATGGCGATTGGTTGGAGATATGCATGGACATGACATGATCTAAAAGGTGATTGGGTGGAGGAATGCATGTACATTGACACCTACAGTGGCAGGCAGCCAATGCATGCTTGTTTTGCTTCACAAGAATGTAAACTGATAAAAGGCTTACAGCATAAAAAGGCCTGGTTTTTTGCAATAAATGATTTCTCTTTGCACCTGCCAAGGGGAGTCTGTGCCGTTTATCATCATCGTTACATTGCATGGCCTGGTTTTGGTAGCGGGGGGTGGGGTGGGGTGGGGGGGCTACAGGGGTGGCTTCTGAGATAAGCTGCTAGAAGCTTCCACCATGTCTGGCAGAGCCAATCCCTGGCATCTCCAAAGTTGGATGCGCTGCTGGCCAAGGCTGGGCCAATTAGAAATGGTGGCAACACCTCTGTGACAACATATTTAAGAAGAAAGAAAAAAAGAAAAATTGCTGTGCAGTTGTAATTGCAGCCAGAGAAGAGCAGAGTGAGAACATGTGAGAACAACTAGGCAAACACCAAGGTGTCAAAAACTGGAAAAGATTGATGTCTCAAGACATTTTGGGATGTCTCTGTGTATGTGTGTGTGTGTGGTGGGACGGGCAGGTTGGGCCTTGCCTAGGTGAGGCAGTGCCCTGCTCTACACACCACACCGCCTAGCCCCAGAGCTTGTATCCCAGCCTGGCAGAGCTGTCAATCAATGACATACTGGCTAACCCAGTTCCTGAGTGGCCGAGTGACCAAAAGTCCCACCTGAGGGGAGGGTCCATGGAGGCCCTGGGGTTTAAAAGGCTGACCACAAGGTCAGCATGCATCTGACACTGCTTGCTCTTGCAGTCCACACTAGAACATAGGAGTTGATAGCTATTGTGGTAGTTTTGATTGGCCCAAAACATCAGTAAAGTATTTTTTAACATCTGGGAGAAATTTAGACCCCTCAGAAGCTGTTGTGGTAGGCCTGGGGAGGTGTCTGGGGGGTGGGGAGTGGCACAAAGATGGCTCCTGTGTGTCCTGAGTGAAAGTTCTGGAAGTTTTTACATCAAGTCCAGCAGAGCCAATCTCTGATGGCTCTGAAGGTGATGGACATGCTGCCGGCCAAGTTTGGGCCAATTAGAGGTGCTAGTTACGCCTCTGTGAAAACATATTTAAGAAGAAATCAAAACAAGGTAGGCACGCACTTCTTTGTAGTTGGAGGAGGAGGTGGCGGTAAAAATATGTAAAGGGAGAACAGCATGGAGACGCCAAGGTCAGTGAAGAAGGTGGGGGAGGAGGTGCTCCAGGCACTGGAGCTGAAAACCCTCTGCTAGCTGTGGTGAAGGCCATGGGGGGAGCAGGAGTTCCCCCTGCAGCCCATAGAGTCTATAAGGATGCAGAAATTCACCCACAGCTGACACCAGAAGAGCAGGTGGATGCCTGGAAAAGACTGAACCAGTGGGAGTCTCATCTAAAGAGTTAAAACTGCAAAGGCCTTGACTGGGAGAGAAAGGCCTTGCTCCTGGCATGGAAGCAGCCTGGCCTCAGCTCGGGAGAGTCTGCACAGCACCTTATGGACAAAGAGACTCATGTTGCAGCAGAATTTTTGGCGGGATGTTGCTCGTGAGATTAGACCCACACCAAAGAAGTTCCCAGAGGACTGTCTCTCATGGGAGGGACCCCATGGCTAAGTAGAGAACCTCTCCCCCTGATGGACTGACCAGAGAACACCTCTCACCCTGCCCCCTGTCTGTGTTGCTGGTTTGAAAAGAGGGAAGGGGGGTGAGCGAAGAGATTGCTTCTTAAGAGAGAGGGGGTGAGAGCAGAGAAACTGCCTGAAGAGAGAGAGAGATAAGTAGAGATAAAGAGTATTTGTAGTAGAAGAATTGTGGTGATGAATAGATTTATGGACCTGCTCTGTGGACTGAGAAAATACCCCATACCCTGCCTCCCTACCTGGGCTTGTTGGTTAAAAAGAGGAAAGGAGGTGAATAAAAATGAGTTTGTAAGAGGGAGGGGGGTGAGTGAACAAAATAGTGTATGAAAAGTTTATTTTTGCCTTGCATTTATCCTCCAACTCTGTTAGGTAATTAAATCACTTTTTGCAACTTTAAATTTAGAGCCTGTCTGCCCTTTTTCTTCTGTGCGTCCTCCTACCAGTGTCCTATCTCATTTAACTCACGAGATTGGTGTGTATTTTTACAGTATTTTTTCTTGCAGAAAGAGAGAGTTGAGGTGCCTGACGTTTAGTCAGGGTCAAACCCCACCAGGCAGCTGAGCTGGTGCCACAGCACTCCCTGCAGCCGAGGGGGAATCATTGTACCTGCCCTGCCTGGCTAGGAGCCAACAGCGCTCTTGCTGGCTGTGGTCATAACTACACCAAAGGGGAGAAGGCTTGATGGCTGAGAGAAGGCTGTCTTTGGGTTTCTGGGGATTTTTTGTTTGTTGTTGCTGCTGTTGTTGTTTGTTTGCCTTGTTATATAGATATATATTCTAGTAAAGAACTGTTATTCCTTTTCCCATATCTTTGCCTGAAAGCCCCTTAATTTCAAAGTTATAATAATTTGGAGGGAAGGGGGTCATATTTCCAAGGGAGGTTCCCGCCTTCCTTGGCAGACACCTGTCTTTCAAACCAAGACAATCCCTTTGGTCAGTTCTCGTCACCTGTCCCAGATATGCTCCCTACCAGTTTCTTTTGCGAATCTCCTCACTGGCAGAGCATGAGACAAGGAAAAAGTCTTTGACATAGGATAAACACAACTTGCAGCCATTCAGAATAGCAAGGGGTGATCTCCGGGACATTTGCAGGAGATTTTAAAAGGCTCTAGGGAGTGCGAGGGACCCAGAGCATAGCAAACAGGGGTGGGCAAACAGGGGCATGGCGCGTCAGTGAGGGCGTGGCAGGGCAGTTTGTGCAGCAGTTCGCACAGGCAGGATGAGCAGGAAGGGTACAGCCACCCTCCTGGTGGTGGGTTGTATCTTTTGGCTGGTTGTGAAGTGATTTTTTCCCCCCCCAGCAATGGTTTACAAACGATCAAAAGCCATTGCTGCTGCTGCCAGCAAGAGTGTACTAACCCAACAGAACCCCCCCAAGAAGCACGCAGCTGTCCAGCCCACTGGCTGCAGGGAGTGGATAGGCTAAGGAGTATTCGGGAGAGCAGAGAGTGAAAGAGAAATAGACTGGTGGAGTTACACCCTTCCAACCCTAAGAGAAGCTCAGCAGGAGTCAGAGGAGCCCTGCCCCTCTTGCCATCAGGCAGAAGGGGAAGACCTAGTAGGTGGGGGGAATGGAAACAGGTCCCTACTCGAGGATGTAATAAAATTCCCTTCTGACCCCCATCACCTTCCCAGGTGCCCTTATGGAATAGGTATGAGACCCTGGATCCAGAGAGTCAGGCAGATGACACTAAAGAAAAAAATCTGTCTGGAGGTGTTGGGGAAGATGAAATAGGAAAGCCTTATAATATAATTGCCTTTGCGATTACCTGGCAAAAGATGCTCTGAGTTATTGAACAACTGGAAAACAATGGTATAGCCGACTGAAGGTAATCCTGCTTCTTGATAAAACAATGCCCTCTGCCTGCAGGCAGGTCCAAGGATCAGAGCAGACCCTGCCTGCCTGGCAGAGGTTCCAAAAAGCAGTTTTTTAAGGCTTAAAATATAACCCCGTATGGTAATGTGATGATTCTTATAGGTTGTATGTAAATGTTGTAGGGTTTGTAGCTTGTCCTAGATTGGTTAAGGAGAATTAGAATATTCAACACAGAAGATGATTTATTGTATTGTAAATGGCAAATCGCTTCTTTTTTTTTTTGCCTCTCTCTCTCTCTCGTTTTTCTGACCTGCTCTGAGCTGTGTCTTGCGGCCTAACAGGCTTCTCACACCCATACTCTTTCACAATAAACCCCCATGCTCTAAAACCCAACTTCAGAGATCTCTTGTTTCTATTCCATCCTCATAACCAAATCCCACAGAATTAAATCCTACATGGAGGGTCTTCCAGTTGAACTTTGTGTCAGACGGATCACAACCTCAGGTATTAAGAAGAGAAGAAGGGTAGTTGTAGTAGGTGACTCCCTTCTGAGGGGAACTGAGGGCCCTGTATGTCGACTGGACCCATCCCACAGGGAAGTCTGCTGCCTCCCTGGGGCCTGGGTATGGGGTATCGCCAGGAGACTCCCTGAACTTATTCAGCCCTCTGATTATTACCCACTGCTGGTTGTCCAGGTTGGCAGTGATGAGGTTGCCAAGAAGGGTACCAGGGTAATTAAAAAGGACTTCAAGGCTCTGGGTCAATTGGTTGATGGGGCAGGAGTGCAGGTGGTGTTCTGCTCAGTTCCTTCAGTAGCAGGAATGAATGATGAAAGGAACAGGAAAACCCACATTATCAATGAAGGGTTTAAGGGCTGATGTCATCAGCAGAATTTTGGGTTCTTTGATCATGGGGCAACTTTTATGGCATCAGGCTGGCTTGAATCAGATGGACTCCATCTATCTAACAAGGGCAAAAGGATTCTAGCCCTTGAGTTGGCAAGGCTGATTGAGAGGGCTTTAAACTAGATTTGAAGAGGGAAGGGGATGAAACCAGGCTCCCCAGAGATGAGCCCAAGGATGGTAAGCTGGAGTCAGGGGTGAAATCAGCAGACCTGCTGAAGTGCATGTACACTAATGCACGCAGCACGGGTAACAAACAAGAGGAGCTGGAAGCTATTGTACAGAAGGAAAGCTATGACGCAGTCACCATCATGGAAATGTGGTAGGGACGGTTTGCATGACTGGAGTGCTGCAATGGATGGCTACATGCACTTCAGAAGAGACAGGTGAGGGAGAAGAGGTGGAGGGGTGGCTCTGTATATTAAGGAGGCTCTCAATGCTATAGAACTTGAGATTAATGACAATAAGGTCGAGTGCCTCTGGGTAAGAATCAGGGGGAAGGCCAACAAGGCCAACATCCCGGTGGAAGTCTGTTATAGACCACCCAACCAGGATGAAGAGGTGGATGAATTATTCTATATGCAGCTGGAGGATGTTTCAAGATCGCCAGCCCTTGTTCTTGTAGGAGACTTTAACCTGCCAGATGTCTGCTGGGAGCTCAACACAGCAGAAAAGAGGCAGTCTAGGAGGTTCTTAGAGTGTATGGAGGACAGCTTCTTGTTGCAGCTGCTGAGCGAGCCTACCAGGTGTGGGGCTCCGCTAGACCTGCTCTTTACAAGCAGAGGGGGGCTGGTGGGAGATGTGGTGATCGGAGGCTGTGTGGGGTACAGTGACCACAAAATAATAGAGTTTTCAATATTCAGTGAAACAAGGAGGGGCATCAGTAAAAGTTCCACACTGGACTTCTGGAGGGCAGACTTTGGCCTATTCAAGAGACTGATTCAGAGAGTACCTTGGAAAACAGCCCTTAAAAACAAAGGGGTCCAGGAAGGATGGACATACTTCAAGAAAGAAATCTTGAAGGCATGGGAGCAGACTGTCCCTATGTGCCGAAATACGAGCCGATAGAGAAGACAACCTGCCAGGATGAGCAGGGAGCTTTTAAAGGAACTAAGGGGAAAAAAAAAGGGTGTATCACCTTTGGAAAGAGGGGCAGGCAATTCAGGAAATGTTTAAGAATGTCGCTAGCTCATGTAGCAAGAAAATTAGAGAGGCAAAAGCCCAATTAGAACTTAATCTGGCCACTTCTGTGAAGGATAATAAAAAATGTTTTTATAAATACATTAATGGTAAAAGAAGGGGCAAGGACAACCTCCATTATATATTGGATGCTGGGGGGAATATAGTAATTAAAGATGAGGAAAAGGTCGAGGTACTTAACAGCTTCTTTGCCTCAGTTTTCAACAATAAGACAGGTCGTCCTCAGGACAACTGGCCTCCTGAGCTGGTAGATGGGGACAGGGAGCAGAATAGCCCCCCTGTAATCCAGGAGAAAGCAGTTAGTGACCTGCTGAGCCACTTTGGTGCTTACAAGTCTATGGGACCAGATGGGATCCATCCTAGGGTGATGAGGGAGTGTCCTGGTTTGGCTAAATGCTAGGCATTTACGACTTCTGCTCTCTCCACTCTTCCCTGCTGCAGCTGTGCAGAAGAGGAAAAAAATTGTTAAACACCGGATTTATGAGTTGAGATAAGGCACTGGTGGGAGAGACGCACTGAAGGGAAAATCAGACTGAAAACTTAAAGTTGCAAAGTGATTTATTAACAGAGTCGGAGGATAAATGAGAAGTAAAAATAAGCTCTTAAGACACTGTTCCTTCTCTCACCCCCCTCCCTCTTAAGTCACCATTTTCTTCGCTTACTGCCCTCCTTCCTGCCAACTAACATCTCGGGTGGGGGCAGGGTATGAGGTTGTTTTTTAGTTAGTCCATTACTACGATTCTTCTGCTACAAACATTGTTTCTCTGCTCACCCCTGTCCCTTTTAAGACACCATTTCTCTGCTCACCCCCCTCCCTCCTTCCAACTAACAGCACGGGGGAGGGCATGGCAAGGGTTTTTTCATTGGTTAGTCTATCAGGGAGAAGAGTCCTTTATTTAGCCATGGGGTCCCTTCCACGAGAGACAGTCCTCTGCAAACTTCTTTGGTGTGGGTCCAATTTCACGAGCAGCATCCCACCCGAATCTGCTGCAACATGAGATTTTTGTCCATAGGATGCAGACTTCCAGGCTGAGGCCAGGCTGCTTCCATCCTGGGAGCAAGGCCTTCCTCCCTCTTGCAAGGCCTTTGCAACTTTAACTCTCTATATGAGACTCCCACTGGATCACAGCTTGCTCCAGGCATCCACCTGCTCCTCTGGCGTGGGCACCTCCCCACAGGCTGCGGGTGGATCTCTGCACCCCTGTGGACTCCATGGACTGCAGGGGGACCACCTGCTCCCCCATGGTCTTCACCATGGCTGGCAGAGGGTTTTCAGCTCTTGTGCCTGGAGCACCTCCTCCCCTACCTTCTCCACTGACCTTGGCGTCTCCATGTTATTTTCCCCTCACATATTCTCACCTCCTCCTCCTCCTCTGACTAAAAAGAAGTACGTGCTCACATTGTTTTGATTTTTTCTTCAATATGTTTTCACAGAGGTGTAACTAACATCTCTAATTAGCCCAGACTTGGCCAGCAGCATGTCCATCACTTTCAGAGCCATCAGGGATTGGCTCTGCTGGACTTGGTGAAAAACTTCTAGAACATTCACACAGGACACACAGGAGCCATCTTTGTGCCCATCCCCACTCTTCAGACACTTCTTCAGGCCTACCACAACAGCTTTTGAAGGGTCCAAATTTCTCTTAGATACTAAAGATACCTTGTTGATGTTCTGGGCTGAGCAAAACCACCACAGGGAGCTGGTGGAAGAGCTTGCCAAGCTGCTCTTCATCATTTGTCATCAGTCCTGGCCCACTAGGGAGGTTCCAGATGACGGGAATCTAGCCGATGTTGTTACCAAATGTCTGAAATATCAGAATCAAACTCTCCAACACTAAAACTGCATTAAAGAGGACATAATTTAATTTAGGCTTAAGGTACACGCAAGAGGGTCTACCCTAACATGGACACGTGATTCTACAAGAGGGTACTTATATACTTTAGGTACATGCATAGTACAATTTACCTATTACCGCAAATCCCACCCCAAGTTCCCAGATATTCAGTCCTTTGTTTTGTCTATCACTGCATTCTTGGGCCACTTGTCTTCTTCTTATCTCCCAGCCATCCTTGCTGAATGCAGCTTTTGCAGGCCTTGTTTCCCTGCTAAAAGTTTTCACAGGCACAGTACAAATTGAATTAACCCTTTTAGTATCAATTCCCCCCTTTGAAACTTTTCAAATTCTTCAGGGTCATTTGATAAGATTCAATTTGATTTCTATCTATAGTTGCATACATCTTCATGAGATCGTGACTGATTATTCTATGAACACAGCTGACAGCAAGACTAGTAATCACTGCCACCAAATGGGATGAAAGAAACTTATCCAACACCAATTTGATGTGAATAAGCAGACACTTTATTCAGGCGCCAGGAACATGGGGGATAGCTGCTCCAGAAATGCATTCCACTTAACAAACAAAACTCACTCCTTTTATACACTTTTCCTGCTAAATCATTGTTAAAGAATTTCTTTTACATAGTAGGCATACTATGCCCACTGTTAAATTTAACCTTTACATTGATTGGTTTTAATAGTTAATAACTTCATCAATATTCTTATCCTAAAACAACCATTGGCTATTTCTACTGAGGTCTACTGATTGGAATCCTTAATATTAAGATCAGGAGGGGAACGGTAGTGGGTTTCCAAGCAGCATAACTGGTGAGCACTACGGTGTCCATAGCTTCTTAACTGAAACAGAAAGGTCCAGTAACTTCTTGGGGAGGTTTCTGTGGTTACACATTCCAAATACAGCACTCCTGATATTTCTATACCTTATACTTCACAATTTTCTACTTATAATCATAGCTAACTCTTTTATATTATTTAATTCATTATTTGATCAAACTATTCGCAACATCACTACAATAATTACTACAAATAAAACTATAATTATGACGGTTTCTAGCATTCCAGCCAGCCATCCTCTCAGGGACCATCCCCCTATTCCTTGAAGAATTCTTTTGAACCAATTAATTTCAAAGGCCTTTTGGATAGCATTGCTATCTTCAGCGACTTGCCACATTTTGTTGTTTTTGGAGATCTGCTGTTACATTTGGGATGTGTACACAACAGTGCTCTCTATCCAATTACAAATACCCACAAACCCCTTGTTCTTTGGCCAGCAATAGATCTAAAGCAAGTCTGTTTTATAATGCTAATTTAGCGTTTGCCTGTATTCGTTTATTCATAATTTGAAATCCCCTTTCCATGGCTTCAGATAGTTTCTTTACTTGCCAGGTCAGATTATCTAACAAAATCCTATTTCCTGGAGCCATGATTCTGGGTAAGAGGAAACTCTGTAGAGCCCATTGAAACTATGTAGAAGCTGAAGGCCCTGTCCATTTGTCTTTGGTGTCTCGTTTTACCTTGTTCCAGTATTGGGCTTTTATGGGGCTTCTTTTCCAAGTTGGATATAGGGTTAATAACCCTAAGGTAATTTGCCTGGTGGTCGATTAAAATGCAAGGTGGGTAGTCCAATATCCATCTGAAGTAGTGATTCGCCCCAAGCGAGCCTGGAGACACTTCAGAGAAAAAGTCAGAGAAGTGGGTATTTGCTTTTATTCAGTGCACCGGGTGTGGGGGAGCTCACTCCTCCAAACACACACACCTTGGTACCTCCAAAGACACAGTGTTATAGGTAAAATTCATGAATATTCATCACATTCCCCAGGATAGGAGTGGTTATACAAATTATTCCTCAGAAGTCATTAATATTATTAGCATGTACATCACGCATGCTCCGTATGTCCCAGTGGTCTTTGGAGACCCCCCAAAAACCCCTCCAGGATGAAGGTCCCAGTAGTCTTCCTCACAATGCACTTTTCACCTTTCTCTCTGGAGCATGCGTAGTCCTTCGTGGGATGATTCAGCGATTTCTTGTGCTGGCTTCAAACTGATTCTTTTGGCCCTCTTATCTTGATAAGATTAAGAGAATCCTGTTTTCTGGGTTTTAGAACTTACATATTCTGTCTCTCAATAGTTAAACTGAGTTACCTATTTGACCACTCCTTTCTCATTAGCCCAAGCAGTATAACCTGGGGAAGGAACTTTCAGAGATTTAACACAATCTAATGGTTTGTTACTACAATTCAAAACTGATTTGGCCATCCTGATTATGGTGCTGGACTGGCTTTTATGGTTTTGGTATTTTCCTCCACACCTCCATTGACTCTTACTTAGATTATATATGGGTATGATTCCCCAGTCTAGACACTATGTCCTTTTTTCTGGGTTTGTTTTTTTCTGTGAATTTTTCTCCCATCTGCTACCTGAAAGGACAATGCAGTTGCGGTGTTGCCTGAGAGACAAATACGGCAATTAGGAAACAAAAGTTTAACAAAAGTTGTAGCTTGTTGTGGCAACATTCCATTGAAATAGCCTTGGCTGGGGGTGGGTTGCAGGTGATACTGGGAGAAGAAGAGTGAGGTGGCTACCGCTACCGGAGGCTTGGCTGGGGTTTGCTTTGTCCTGTTTCCAGGTTCGAGGAGGAAGAGGCTGTTTGCCTTTTTCTCTGCCACCTGGCCGCTTGGAGCTCAGAACCAGAGTGTGTGGTGCCAAAACATCAGGACCGGCTCCCCCTGGACCCTCTGCCCACAGTGCATTGCCACGGCTACTCCTGTGTGTTGGACTCTGAGATCCTGGTCTTCTGCGGTTTTCCTGCACTGCAAGTCTGCTTAATTTTTTTTGTTTCCCAGCCGTTTAGAGGGGTCTGGAGCCAACATGTGGGGTGTCCCCGTACGGGCCACCTCTCTGCACAATAGCCCAGCAATCACAACCAGCTGCTGCCTGTGACGTCTCGTTTCGGCCAAGCTGCCATTAACCATGTGGAAAGGTCTCCGAGCTCGTGCCGGAGAGTTCCCTGCAGCCGTGGGGGAATCATCACACCTGCCAGTGCCCCTGCCGGTTGTGGTCATAACTACACCAAAGTGTGCTTAAGGGGCGTGAAGAGAGAGTTTAGTGTGTTTTCTGTTTTCTTTGCTGTTGCTGTTGTTGTTATGGTTTGTCCATCTTATTATATGTAAATATTCATTCTAGTAAAGAACTGTTATCCCTTTTCTCATATCTTTGCCTGAAAACCCTGTAATTTCATAGTTATAATAATTTGGAGAGAGGGGGTCATATTTTCCATTCCAGGAAGGTTCCTGCCTTCCTTGGCAGACACCTGTCTTTTAAACCGAGATGTCCTTCAAAAGGGCTTTGTCCAGGTACAAGGCTTGCTTCGGAGAGTTTGAAACTCTGACAAGTTTGAAACATTTTGGGTGTGATTTTTAGTAATTCATAAATCTAACAATTTGGCTGCTTGGTCTCCTAAAGCTGCTAAGACAAAATCCTAAAAACATTGGTCAAGGCTGTAGGATCCTGTTGGGCATTCCTTACCTTCTTTTTTCCAAAATATAGTTCTATTGTCTCCTGGCCTCCAAGATATGGGATCTTCAAGTAGGCCATCTCCCCATCGCCTACATCTCTTTTCTTCATCTTAATAGTGGGTGATGTTTGCTTTCGCTATTGCCTTAGATTATCATAGCAAATTACAATTGACAGATCTATAGGGGTAATTCCCCAAGGAATGGGTTCCCCTGTTGGACTGGTGTCTTGGGAATGTCATATTATCCCATCTTTGGGGTTTTTTTCTTGCTCTTTTTTTTTGTGTCTGGGATGGTTGCTTCCCCCCATCCCTGCTGGACTCGAGAATCTCACGATAGGTGGGAGCCAGCCCAGGATTTCCTGCAAGAGTTGGGGGGAGAGAAGGGGGGCTCTGCCCTTTTTCCAGCGGCGCGGTTGATTGTACTAGCCAGGCAGCAGGGTCTCTCAGAGCAAAGATACTATTGCATGTCGGGTTTGCCTGTTTCTTTTTGTTTCTTTCTCCTTCGGAATTGTGACTCAGCTTACTGGCCCATTTTCTCTACCTCTCTGCTGTTTGGGAGCCCAGAGCCAGTGCATGTCACGCCGGGAAGCAGGGCAGGGGTCCCCCATCCCCTGCTGGGAGCCGCCCTGCCTCTGCACAGCCTGACCCAGTGTGGGAGGTTGGGGGAATTTTCTCCATTCTGTTGCTACGACACTAACGACCAGATAATTAAGAGACAAAAAATGTAGCTGAGGTGTGGCGCAGGGGAGGGGGCACCTGGCAGTTGGCAATGACACTTGCTCGCTGGGCACTGGAGGGGGAAGAGTAAAGCTGCTGCCCTTCCTTTCGCTGCGACCGTGGAAAGTCCGGCTCTGCACTGCCTTCTCTTCCCTGCTGGGTGAGCTTTGGTTTGGGCAAGGGCATGGGATTCCGACCCTTTTTCCCTACCCAGAGCGCGCGCCTCTCTGGCTGTGCTTTGCAGCTGCTGCGGAGGAGCCTGGCTGTCGCTGCCCCTGCCCCTGCCCCTGCCTGTCTGAACGCACTGCGGCTACTGCCACAACTGCGGAGTTTCTGCCACCTTTGCTGGCTAGCCCAGGTGAGCCAGTCCTGCTGCTCCAGCTCTCTGCTCTGAGCTCCCTGCTGCATGCCGTCTTGCTTTCCAGCCCGCCCACCATTACAAGGAGCTGACCTCGAGCCACAGCGCCCCCTGCAGCTGCGCGGGAGTCATCGCACCTGCCCTGCCCAGCTGGGAGCTCAACAGCGCCCCTGCTGGCTGTGACCATAACTGCACCAAACAGGAAAGTGCCTGGCAGCTCAGAGCAGGCTGCCACCGGGTTTCTGGGTTTTGTTTATTGTTTGCTACTGTTGTTATTGCTTGTTTGCCTCATTATAGGTATTAGTAAAGAACTGTTATTACTTTTCCCATATCTTTGCCTGAAAGCCCCTTGATTTCAAAGTTGTAATAATTCGGAGGGAAGGGGGGCCATATTCTCTATTCTAAGGGAGGTTCCCACCTTCCTTAACAGACACCTATTTTTCAAACCAGGACACCCAGGGGCCAGCCATTGCTAGTGGGCTACCCAGGGCAGAGATTCCCTGCTTAACCGCTGCCATTTTTTTGCTACTGCTCCAGGTTTTTTGCTACATTGTAACCCCGCACCCTGTGCCTGCTGGGATGCCTGTAGCTCCTGCTACAGCTGCGGTTTTACTGCTATTTCTTGTTTGCTACCTTGGGTAAGCCAGCCCTGCCATTCCAGCTTGCTGCTCTGAGGTCCCTGCTACAGCCAATTTTCTGCCATCCAGCCCGCCCACCATTATCCACGTGAGAGACAGAGAGCTGAACTCGTACCACAGCGCCCCCTGCAGCCGCGGGAGAATCATCACACCTGCCCTGCCTGGTTGGGAGCTACAGCGCCCCTGCCGGCTGTGATTGTAACTGCACCAAAGGGGAGGGCATGTGACAGCCCAGAGCAGGCTGTTACTGGGTTTTTGGTTTTGTTTGTTGTTGCTGCCGTTGCTGTTGTTTGTTTGCCTTGTTATACATACTAGTAAAAAACTGTTATTCCTTTTCCCATATCTTTACCTGAAAGCCCCTTAATTTCAAAGTTATAATACTTCAGAGTGAAGGAAGGTCGTATTTTCCATTCCAAAGAACGTTCCCACCTTCCTTGGCAGACACCTGTCTTTCAAACCAAGACAGATTTTGGCACCCAATGTGAGGTCTGAGGGCATCCAGAGAAAAGGGTACAAAAAGGAATAGCAGTTTCTGGGTAACCTACTTTTATGTGCTGAATATAGAAACCTCAGTAAGCAGCACCATGTGGTCTAGCATACCTTGGTTTGTTTGGCACATGGTTGTGGCTATGTTTTTCCCATATGCAGCCCTGTTGCTGTTGGACCGCTAGTGGAGTGAAGAGTCGAGACCACTCGAGTGCTAGAAAAGGCTGATTTTATTATTTATTAACAATTTATATAGACATCAGAGGGCCGTTCAGATTGGACCAATTTCATCCTTCCCCCAGGGACTGATTGGTCCAGGCGCGAACCGCCTGTATCCAAAAGGCCGTTTCAATAACATGAAAGTTTTATCTTTATTTATAAAACATAGAAGAAAAAGAGAAAAGTTCCCATGGGAAAGGATCTGTGTTGCCACACAGCCCCTTATCTAAACATGGATCCTATGACTAAGGCTACTGTGGCTGTTATCCAGTTCTCACAATGGGTCAATAAGGTGAGGAATTCATTGAATTTTAGCTTCCTTTGGAAGACAGGCACATGGATACTGGGCTATTGCGGCAACGCGGTATCACAATTCACAAACGGCCACCCCACGCCGCAATGTGGAGGGGGCCGCCCGTGGCCAGAACACGCTAGGCAGACACGTGGCTGTAGCAGGCAGTGGAGCTGCGGGGGACATGAGACTCCGTGAAGGTGTGGCGATGGAAGAAATGCAGGATCACCATCTGGAGTTTCCAGGGATTTATTAAGGTCCACAGTTGAGGGTCAGAGGAGGGAGGAGAGGGACGGAGAGGCGGGGGAGGATTGGGGTGCTGGAAAGCCAAGATGGCGAACCCCGAGGGAGGCTTTCGTAGCAGGTTATCAGGAGAGGGAACAGAGGCGTGGTTACTCAGAAGAACCAACTAGGGGAAGCCAGAGGGGAGGAGCCAGGGAGGAGAAAGGGGTAAACCAATAAAATTACAGCATGGGATGGTACATGTTTCTGCTAGGGAGAAGTCTCCAGAACAGCATAAGCACACTACAACAGGCTATCACACACTAAGTGTATGCTTTTGGAGTTTGTTTAATAATGGTACCTATTGTGAGGAAATAACACCGGGGGAAGCCTTCTCTCAACCCTTCACCCATTTCTTTGGGCCTACCCCTCCAGCGTTCAAAGGGTTCCGATATTCTCCAAATGCTAACAATATCATACAGTGGTTGGTGCTGCTGATAGGTCTATTCTACTTAGCATTCAGAGATAAGGTGAGGCTGCTCTGGGTAACCACTCTAACATCTACCCCAGAGACTAGGGATGCTTCCCCAGAGCCTGAGGCTGCCCCAGAGCCTGAGGCTGCCCCAGAACCTGATGCTACCCCACAGCCTGAGCCTGCCCAACAGCCCACCTCAGAAATGAATCGCCCAGATTGGACGGGGGTACTGGTGGAGGAGTTGCGCAAGGTACACCAAGTGCTGAGTGAATACATCTCGCTGTTGAACCGCTAGCAGAGAGAAAGAGTCGAGTTCTTCAATGTGGCAAAAATTCTAATTTTATTAATTAATTCCAACTTATATAGACTTTCAAAGATCACCTGGATTGGGCCAGTTCAAAACCTCCCCCTAAGCCGATTGGCCAGGCCTGAACCGCCCATGTCTCTAAAGACCGTTTCAATAACATCCAAACTTTATCTTTGTTTATAAAACACAGGAAGAAGAAGAGAAAAAATTCTCATGGGAAAGGTCTGTGCTTGCCACAAATACACTTCCCCAGCTGGTGGGAAACCCTCTCCCTGCTCCAAAGGGGAAGAGTCTGATGGTGCATCAGTGGAACCCATAGACTTTGCAACTGTTCAGGTTCCAGCTGGACCCCAAGCGTAGTCACAACCAGCAGCAGTCACCCCTGTGCAGAGGAGGAAGTATAAAACCAAATCAGTACACCCAGTTAATGCTGATGGGGAACTAGGGCCCTCACAACCAGCAGGGGAGCCAGAGCCCGAAATCATCACCGAGTCTCTGTAATCTATGAAATGACACTGTGCGACAGGGGCACGAGATTTATCAGACCTGATTACTTGGGGTCTGAGACCTTATGGGCCCAGGCATGCAACTGGATAGTGGTGAGGCAACGTATTTGGGATCCTTGACACAGGATGCGGGTGTTGATCGAGTGTTTGCGAGGGAGCCAGGGCCCCTTACTCTCTGGGAGAGGCTTTTAATGAGTGTAAGGGAGAGGTTTATTCACAGAGAAAATGCAGGAGCACTATGATGCCTTATAGGCTGGTAAAAATATGAAGCAGACATGGCAGTAAAGAGGAAAAGGGTATTACCTTGGTTCTAATAGGATCCTAGGTGCACACTTGTCAAAGGTGGAAACACGCCGAGAGCACACCCGTGTACAACACATATACAAATTTATGGACCTCACAAATTAGCATATCTATCTAAAATCCCCCAATAAGAAACTTAATAAGTGAAGTAAGTGTCCCCCTATTCTAATTACACCCCCCCGCAATGAGACTACAGCCTAGTTTACAAAAACATTCCAGAGAGGAGGCTCCGTCCAAGGTTGGATCGTCTAGTTCTGAGATAGTAGGACTGTTTCATCTTCCCCCCTGGAGAACCCCCAAACAAAGTTAAATATCAGATTACAAGAGTTATAAACATGTGGGACTAAGGTACAAGGAGTGTTTGTGAAGGGTACAAGGAGAGGGAAAGTGTATAAAATGTATACAAAAGTGTATAAAAAGAAAAGACAAAAAATCATCAGGCATCATTTCCCCTCCTTTTTAGAGACGAACAAGACTTTACCTTGTCTAGTCTCTACACTACACTAACTACAGCACCGGTTTACACAACCAGCTATAGCAAAAAATATATCTACAAGTACAAATATTATGAACGTTTCTTTTACCCAGGCCCAGTCTGGTAACTGTCGCTGTTGAGCGGCTAGCTGAGGAATGACCCAAGGTCTCAGACAAGGAAAGAGAGAAGAGAGCTTTATTGTTTTGAATTCCATATATATAGAGTTTATAGAGGTGCCCCAGACTGGTCAGCCCGAGACCTCCCCCTAGGCCCAATTGGCCAAGCCCGAACTGACCCAATCCGGAGAAGTTGTTTGCAAAACATCCAAACTTTATCTTGTTTATGAAACATAGCAAAATGTTCCCACGGGAAGGACTTGTGCTAGCCACAGGTAACTATGAAGTGAGGGTGTGGAAGATATGGTCGAATTTCAGGGTGTAATTTCTGGAACCCACTTAATGTAGAATTTGGGTCCCCTTCCAAATTTCCTCCAAACCTTTCTTAATTCTTCAATGGCCAGTTGCTACAACCATCTAGAGGTGGCAATTTGGTACAGATCTAGCAATTGCTCATATTAAGAGCTCTGGATACATTTTACATTACAGTGTTGTGCAACTCCTGGGCTGAGGCTTGAGTCATGGTTACCAATTGGGCAAACAACAGACATGTGAAGAACAATTTAAACCACATCATCCTGATTTGCATCAGTATCTGTTTTCTCGATGGTCTCAGGGGCAGAAGCCTTCTTCACTCTGCAGTAGTGGATCTATGGCCCTTTCCCAGCAACCTTTTCCAGCAGTGAGGGTGGTCCCTTCCACTTAGCCTGGAACGGGTTGCTGTCCCACCACTTGATGTAGACCCAGTTTCCAGGCTGAAATAGGTGAGCAGGGGTGTCCAATCCTATAGCTTTGGACAGCACGACGAATCTCTGGAGCCTCTGCAAAGTGGAAAAAAAAGCCATTAAGTATTTCTGTAAATCAATTTTTCCCCTCATGTGAATTTCCCCTGGGATGTGTGGAATTGATATGGTCTGCCATATAAGATTTCATAGGGACTTATATTGTACCTCCGCTTTAGTTGTATGCAGACTCTCAGTAAGGCTATAGGCAAAGCCTGAACCCATGTCATAAATGTTTCTTGGCAGATTTTACTAATCGGGGCCTTGAGGGTTCCATTCATACATTCAACTTTGCCACTTGCTTGGGGCCTGTATGGAGTATGCAGGTCCCAAGTAAGTCCCAGGATCTTGCTAACTTCCCTGATCACCGTTGCAACAAAATGTGGTCCCCTATCTGATGACATTCCCAAAGGAACCCCAAACTTGGAATTATATGGTTGAGCAAGGCTTTTACTACTTCCTTTGGTGCATTGGTGCAACAGGGATAAGCTTCAGGCCACCCACTGAATGTATCCAGCAATACCAGTACATATTTGTATCCCTCCTTACGTGGCATTTCAGTAAAATCTATTTGCCTGTAATCTCCCGGGAGATGCCCTGCCTTGGTCACTCCTAACACTACTCTCTTGCTTGTGTCAGGGTTGTTTTTGCAACAGGTTTTGCACTTGCTTGTTATAGACTGCACAATATCAGTCATCCCTCTCCCTATCCCTACTTTCTTCAGATGTTTCAAAAGGTTTTCTGTTTCCAGTGGGTACTCTCATGCTCTCTCTGTGCTATTTCTTGAAGGAGCGAGGGTGGGACTACAACCTGGCCTATCGGGGTAACAGCCCACCCACCTTCCTTAATCTCAGCCTTAAGAAACATAATTAATTTGTGGTAACTCTGGTCATATTTTGGACTAAACTCTGTTATATCTGCTTCTTTCTGTGGCACTACCTTATATATGCCTTTTTCCGCTATCCCTTTTGCTATTTTGTCAGCAAAGCGATTTCCCACTTCAGGGGTAGTCTTCTCCTTTTGATGACTTCTGCAATGAATGACAGCTACTTCTGTAGGCTTCCAGATGCTCTGCAGGAGTGCAAGGATTTGGTTTGCATGCTTAATGGCAGTACCTTGAGCAGTCAGCAGGCCACGTTCCTTCCAAATAGCTCCGTGGGCATGAACAACACTGAAGGCATATTTGGAATCAGTCCATATGTTTACCTTCTTTCCCTCACTCGGTTCTAGAGCTCTGATCAGTTTCCAATCAGCTCAGCTTTCTGTGATGACACATCCGAAGGCAAGGCTTTTGCCTCAATTACTTCATCTATGGTAGTCACTGCGTAGCCTGTCATTCGCTTTCCATTTCTTATGAAACTGCTCCCATCAGTAAAAAGTTCCAAATCTGGCTTCTCCATAGGCACATCCTTCAGGTCTGGTCTGCTGGAATAGGTGTCTGTGGCTAGCACAGACCTTTCTCATGGGAACTTTTTCTCTTTTCTTCCTGAGTTTTATAAACAAAGATAAAGTTTGGATGTTATTAAAAACAGTTTCTTGGATGTGGACAGTTAAGGCCTGGCCAATCAGGCCTAGGGGGAGGCTTCGAACTGACCAATCCGGGTGACCTCTGGAAAATCTATATAAGTTGGAATTAAATAATAAAAGCTCTCTTTTTTATGCCACACTGAGAATCCGGGTCTTCTTTCTCTGCTAGCAGCTCAACAGCGACAGGTGTCCTCTATTTTCTGTAAACAGTCATGCTCAGGCAGGTCATCAAGTAATGTGGATGACAAAAACATTGCAGCGTTTACAACAGATGTTGGTTTTTGGGTAACATCGTCTTGTTCCAATAACACAGATTGGTATTTGAGCATTCTGCTAGGGGATAGCCAGTGTCCCCCCTTTTGCTCCAGCACAGAGATCACGGCGTGGGGTACATACACGACAATGTGCTGCCCAAGGATGAGTTTACGAGCCTCCTTTATTAGGATGACAGTTGCCGCCACAGCTTTCAGACACTCAGGCCACCCTTGGCTAACATTGTTTAGCTGTTTTGAAAAATAGGCTACAGCTCTTCACTGGTCCCCATGGTGCTGTGCCAGCACCCCTAGAGCAACATTCTGCTGCTCGTATGTAAAAAGTTCAAAGGGCTTAGTTATGTCTGGCAGTCCCAGAGCTGGAGCAGACATCAAGGAATGTTTTGGTTGTTTAAATGCAGCCCTTGCTTTCTCTGTCCACTTGATGGTTCATTTTTCAGCTGTATTAAGGGCTTCATAGAGAGGTTTTACTAGTATTCCGTACCTTGCTATCCAAAGTCAACACCAACCTACCATACCAAGAAAGCTTGCATCTCTCTCACCGTGTGGGGCTCTGGAAGTCGGCAGATAGCTTCTTTCTGTTCTTTGCTGAGTTATCGATGGCCATGGAAAATTTCCAGCCCCAAGTAAACTACTCTTTTTCCGGCAACATGTGTCTTTTCTTTTGAGACTCGATATCCATCTAAGCCCAAAAAATTCAAAAGACTTACAGTGAGCTGGATGCAGTCATCTTGTGTATTGGCTGCAATCAGGATGTGTTACACAATGGCTTCAAGATCACGGACATGAATTATTAGAAGGTTTGTGCGAGCAAGATCATTGTTAGGCTAAGTAGCAGTCAGGACACATACAGGCCGCAGTAGCTTGCTTCCCTGAGAACGCTTCGTGAGAAAATATCAAGAAGATGCAGCTGTGTGGAGAATGTATGGGAGGAAACTTATGATTAACAAAGAATGAGGGGGAAAACCCTGTAGATGTGGGAATGGAATGTGAAAGAAATGTAAGCTGTAACTGCTGCAATTAGCGAGTAGATTAGTGATTAATAAATATAACCACTGTAACAGTATATAAAGAGCACACGCGTTAAAATAAATGAAGCTTGCCTTATATCTCACATTGAGACTGCCGTGAGTTTCCTCTCGCCTTATCTCAAGGATGTCATCAACATATTGAAGGATTTCTCCTCTTGGTTCTTGTTTTCTCCGGTCCTCTAGTTCCTTTGACAGCTGATGTCCAAATATAATTTTGCTGTTCTTGAACCCTTGGGGTAGCACTGTCCAGGTGAGTTGAGTCTTTCTTCCTGTCTCAGCATTTTCTCACTAAGAAGCAAGGAGTTCTTGATGACTTTCACTTATAGAAATCCAGAAAAAGGCATCCTTGAGATCTAAAACTGTGAACCACCCTAGTTCATTTGTCAGTGTGGTCAAAAAAAGTCAGGGTTTGGTACAACTACATGTATGTCCTCTGTGATTTTGTTAATTGCCCTTAAATTCTGCACTAATTTGTAACTCTTACTATTAGCCTTCTTCACTGGCAGGATGGGTGTGTTGTATTTAGATTCACATTCCACTAGCAACCCAAATTTAAGAAATTTTTCAATTACAGGTGCTAGTTTCCTATGACTTTCTAATTTCAGAGGGTACTGTTTCTGCCTTACCAGTGTTGCCCTTGCTTTGAGTGCAATACTCACGGGTTCAGCTCTTTTGGATCTCCCGGGAAAATCACTGGCCCATACTATTGGGATGACAGCATCAACTTCTTTAGGAATTTCTTCACAACATTAATGTAGAATAGTAGCTGCTTCGACAAATTTAGATTCAGGAATTATTATTTTCATTCTGTCTTGGGGTGTGTCCTGGATTAATGATAAAACTCTCTTCTGAGAGTGAAGGGCTCTGACACCCCCTGTTGCTGTTGAGCCGCTAGCAGAGAAGGAAAGCCCCGATTCTCAGCGTGGCATAGAAAAAGCGCTTTATTGTTTGAATCCAACATATATATAGACTTTTCAGAGGTCACCCAGATTGGTCAGTCAGAAACCTCCCCCTAGGCCTGATTGGCCAGGCCTGAACTGTCCAAATCTCGAGACACTGTTTTTAATAACATCCAAACTTTATCTTTGTTTATAAAACACAAAAGAAATCCTCATGGGAAAGACCTGTGCTAGCCACAACCCCCTCCCCCCACTTACAACAGAATTTCTTAGATGGAAGTGAAGAAAAAACTATTTATTTAATAAAACCACGCAGAGTGCCCTGCAAGGCACAGGGGAAGGGGAAGGGGGAAAGAGTTATTAAACATGATTAAAAAGTCCTTTTCCTCAGACGTAGCTTCTCCCTTCCTCGCCCCCCTTGGGGGCTGGGCGGAGCTCCCCAAGAGCTCTGCTGTCCTCTGGCTTCCTTGGGTTTCGGGCGACAAGGCAGATCGAAGAAAAGGGGTCCAAAGGAAGAAAAAAATGAAAAAAGAGAAAAAAAAAGAACCAAACTAGAACAGAGCTCACTCCGACAGCCGTCCAAGCGCGCAGTCTCTGCAGAGCGAAGAATCCTCCCCTCCTCCTCCTCGCTCTCTCAAAGCGAGGCTTGGGGAAAAAAGTTTTTAAAACAACCCGCGTTTCTCTCTGCAGCTGAACGTAGTTAAAGCGACAGGACTACATTTTTTGAGCATATAAACCAACGATAGAGAATAAAGAATTATCATAACATCACTCCAAGACAGGGTGATGTTATGATAATCCTGTATTCCCTATCATTTGCTTGTATGCTCAGAAATGTGGTCCTGTAGCTTTAACTGCGTTCAGCAGCTGGGAGAAGCGCAGGTTGTTTTGATACTCTTCCCCAAGCTTCTCTGCTGGGGAGCAAGGGGGGAGGAAAGAACATTCCTTGGGCTGGCTGCTGTGGCTGCTGTTGGGGCTGCTAGTTTTCCCTGGGATTGCTTTTTCATCGTCTCCTTTTGGACCCTTTTCTTTTTGATTTGCTTTCTCACCTGGAAAAACCCGAGGAGCACCGGAGGATGGCAGATGAGAATTTTCCAGGGAGCTACTGGAGCAACTCCACCCAGCCCCCCCGGGGACCCCCGAAGAGGGGAAACTCCATCTGAGGCAAAGGACACTAAAGTTCACCAGCTGTTTACTCAGGTTTAATAATGCCTTTCCCCCTGTTTTCCCCTTCCCCTGTGCCTTGAAGGGCACTCTGCGTGTTCTGTTAAATAAAAAGGGTTTTTTTCACTTTCATCTAAGAAATTCTGTTGTGATGGGGGAGGGGGTGCCAGAAGCCCTTGGCTTTCGGGGAGGCGTTTGTTCGGAGTGCTCTCCACCTAGGAAAATTCGTTTCTAATCCGGGACAATATGTGGCGCCCAATGTGGGGCTAGAGAAAGTGAAAAAAAGAAAAAACCCCTTAATAATTACATTCTGGTTTTAAACACTTTGTATTGGATTACAGCAATCAGTAGTCACTATGTTGTTTGATGGGATGTTGTTTGATGTGATACTGTCTATCTGGCATGTAGGCCTGTTCCCCTACCATAAGGTAGAGGCAATTTTGTCCCTAATGTATAATTTACACAGATCAGGGACATGACTCCGGCTTGTTATAGTAATGTGTGTGGTATTGATGATCTATAAAAAGGTATTGGAAACAGGTAACAATGTACATACTCTGTTGCTTTCCTCTCCTAGTTTAAATAGCTTGTTTTGGGGTTTTGTTGGTAATATTACCCAACCTGCTAGAGAAGTAGAGGATGAAGCTTCCTGGTTCTTCACCTATTTAATTCCCTTTAAATCTGGTACATCACCTTTTGAGAATGGTCAATTTCCCCTGGATGTTAAAGAGACCATTAACCTGGTAGTACAGGTGTTTTACCTGGTAGGTTCCATATATATGGTGTTCTGCTTTTCCAGAATGAGGGCTGAGAGGTCCAGAGGGGCTGAGCAGGAGCAGACATCCGACCCAGATGTGGGAAAATTGGAATGGTGTGGAGTATGGGAGGACATAGGTAAAACTTTAAAGAAATTCTCTGGCCCAATAGATTGGGAGTTTCTCCCTGGACAAATCCCGAGACCAGCTGAGGTGGAGAAGTATCTGAAAGAGAAGTGCAGAGACAACTGTAGTGCAATATGTTGGGCCCTGGCATATGCTTATCCTACATTGTCAGATACTATAGAACAGGAAGACGGGGAGCCTAAGCCAGTGGCAGTTGCTCCTGTTATGAGAAGCAAGAAAACCCATGTCAAGACTGATTGCCCAGGTGACAGCGGGGAGGAATCCTCATAGTCAACAACTGAGTCAGAGATCGTTGTCAAATCCATGAATGTGAGAGACCTTCGCGGCCTAAGAAAAGATTACATTCAACAAAAAGATGAATCTATAATTAGTTGGTTAGTCCGTCTTTGGGATGTTGCAGGCGATGTTACACTTCTAGACGATACTGAGGCAAGGCATTTAGGGACCGTGTCATGTGACCCAGATATCAACTGAGCAGCACGGGATGGGGCTGACTCTTGCAGCCTCTGGAAGCGAATTATCAAAGGTGTGAGGGAAAGATACCAATGCCCTGAGGATCTCTATATACAACAAACCCCGTGGAGGACCATAGAACAAGGGATTCAATGCTTGAGAGAAATGGTGGTGGTAGAGATTGTCCTCCCAGAGGACATAGCAAACCCAGCCCCGCTTGTGGATCCAGATGGGGTAGAATGTACACCTGTGATGTGGCAGAAACTCGTACGACTTGGGCCACCAGAATATGCTTCTGCTTTAGCAATGATGAAGCGAGATGGCAGGCATGAGGCTGTGCTTGATATGGCAAGGAAGCTCCGAGCATATGCAGATGCCGTGCATGGCCCAACGAATGCAAGAATCTCAGCTGTGGAAACACATCTGCAGAAACTAGAAGATAGAAGAGAATCACGAGAAACTTGGTAAGGAGATTAAAGAGGGCCTTCTCCAAATCTCAGCTGTACAGATCAGAGGTTCTGTTACCAGACACAGACGTTCCCCAGCTATGAGGAGCGGGTACACCCTTTGACGTGAGTTGTGGTATTTCCTGCGTGAAAGTGGAGAAAACATGAGCAGGTGGAATGGACAACCCACCGCTATTCTGGCATGACGAGTGCGTGAATAGAAGGAGGGCAAGACTCAGAGAGGGAGCTCCACCAGAAGGGAAGTAGCTCTACTCAACATGTCTGATTCCCTCGAAGGAACTTCTAACATGCATGCCCACCATGGTTAGAGGGGCCCTGCCTCTAGGCAGGCAGAGGCCAAGGAAAACCATGTTTTTTGGACTGTGTGGATTCGGTGGCCTGGCACATCAGAACCACCAGAATATGAGGCTTTAGTTGACACTGGTGCGCAGTGCATGATAATTCCATCACGACATGTGGGGGCAGAACCTGTTTCTATTTCAGGCATGACAGGAGGATCACAAGACTTGACCCTGGTGAAAGCTGAGGTGAGCCT
This sequence comes from Entomyzon cyanotis, assembly GCA_024500445.1. Classification (NCBI taxonomy): domain Eukaryota; kingdom Metazoa; phylum Chordata; class Aves; order Passeriformes; family Meliphagidae; genus Entomyzon; species Entomyzon cyanotis. The sequence continues at coordinate 2,097,027 of JAKEPQ010000794.1, forward strand.
GACTGGAAAAGAGTGGAAAGAACATTCCATTGTGACTGGCCCAGAGGCCCCATGTACTCTGGGCATAGACTTCCTCCAAAATGGGTATTTCAAAGACCCAAAGGGACTCAAGTGGGCATTTGGGATAGCTGCTGTAGAGACAGAGGTCATTAAACAATTGAACACCTTGCCTGGACTGTCAGAGAACCCATCTGCAGTAGGACTCCTGAAAGGGGAAGAGCAACAAGTACCGATTGCCAACTCGATCGTGCATCGCTGGCTGTACCAAACAAATCGAGATGCTGTGATTCCCATTCACAAGCTGATCCGTAAGCTAGAGAGCCAAGGGGTGGTCAGCAGGACCCATTCATCCTTCAACAGCCCCATTTAGCCTGTGCGTAAATCTGAAGGAGAATGGAGATTGACTGTGGACTATCGTGCCCTGAATGACGTGACTACATCGAGTGCTGCTGTGCCTGACATGTTGGAGCTCCAGTATGAGCTGGAGTCCAAGGCAGCAAAGTGGTATGTCACTATTGACATTGCTAATGCATTTTTCTCCATTCCTCTGGCAGCAGAGTGCAGGCCTCAGTTTGCTTTCACCTGGAGGGGCGTGCAGTACACCTGGAACCGATTGCCCCAGGGGTGGAAACACAGTCCCACCATTTGCCATGGACTGATCCAGAATGCACTGGAAAAGGGTGGGGCTCCGGAACATCTGCAGTACACCGATGACATCATTAAGTTGGGGAACATGGTAGAAGAAGTGTTTGAGAAAGGAGAGCAAATCATCCAGATTCTCCTGGAAGCCACCTTTGCCATCAAAAAGAGCAAAGTCAAGGGACCAGCCAAAGAGATCCAGTTCCTGGGAGTGAAGTGGCAAGATGGACAGCATCAGATTCCTGCTGAGGCCATCAATAAAATCACCGCAATGTCTCCACCAACCTACAAGAAGGAAACACAAGCTTTCCTGGGAGCCATAGGCTTTTGGAGAATGCATATTCCTGAGTACAGCCAAATTGTGAGCCCTCTTTACCTGGTTACCCATAAGAAAAATTTCCACTGCGGCCCTGAACAACAGCAAGCTTTCACCCAGATCAAGCAGGAGATTGTTCATGCAGTAGCCCTTGGCCCAGTCAGAATGGGACCAGAGGTAAAGAATGTGCTTTACTCTGCAGCTGGGAGCCATGGTTTGTCTTGGAACCTTTGGCAGAAGGTGCCTGGCGAGACTCGAAGTCGTCCACTGGGATTCTGGAGCCGAAGTTACAGAGGGTCTGAAGCCAACTACACCCCAACAGAGAAAGAAATCTTAGCAGCCTATGAAGGAATCCAAGCTGCCTCAGAGGTAATTGGTACTGAAGCACAACTCCTCCTGGCACCCTGACTACCGGTGCTGGGGTGGATGTTCAAAGCAGAAGTTCCCTCTACTCACCATGCCACCAATGCCACATGGAGCAAATGGATTGCCCTTATCACACAGCGTGTCTGTATGGGAAATCTTAATCACCCTGGGATCTTAGAAATAATTACAAATTGGCCTGAAGGTGAAAATTTTGGCCTGATTGAGGAAGAGGAGCTGGAACAGGTGACTTGTGCGGAGGAAGCTCCACCATACAACCAACTGCCAGCAGGCGAAATACACTATGGTCTTTTCACTGATGATTCCTGTTGTCTTGTCGGGATGAAACGAAAATGGAAAGCAGTCGTATGGAGCCCCACACTACGGGTCGCAGAAGCTAAGGAAGGAGAAGGTGGATCGAGTCCACTTGCTGAGCTCAAAGCCATTCAGTTAGCCCTGGACATTGCTGAAAGAGAGAAGTGGCCAAAGCTCTACCTCTACACCAATTAATGGATGGTAGCCAGTGCTCTGTGGGGTTAGCTGGAAAAGTGGAAAAAGGCTGATTGGCAGCATAGGGGAAAGCTAATTTGGGCTGCTGAAGAGTGGAAAGACATCGCTGTCCAGGCAGAGAAACTACCTGTGAAGGTCCACCATGTAGACACCCATGTCCCCAAGAGCCAAGCTAATGAGGAGCACCGAAACAACGCACAGGTAGATCAGGCTGCAAAGGTAAAGGTGTCCCAGGTAGACGTGGATTGGCAGCATAAGGGAGACTTGTTCCTAGCTCGATGGGCCCATGATACCTCAGGACATCAAGGCAGAGATGCCACCTCTAAGTGGGCACAAGACCGAGGGGTGGATTTAAACATGGACTGTATCTCCCAGGTTATCCATAACTGTGAGATGTGTGCTGAGATCAAGCATGCCAAGCGGGTGAAACCCCTGTGGTATGGTGGAAGGTGGTCAAAATACAAGTATGGGGAGGCCTGGCAGGTTGACTACATCACACTGCCTCAAACCTGCCACAGCAAACGCTACGTGCTCACAATGGTAGAAGCCACCACTGGGTGGCTGGAGACCTACCCTGTGCCTCATGCTACTGCCCGTAACACCATCCTGGGCCTTGAAAACCAAGTCCTGTGGAGATATGGAACTCATGAGAGAATTGAGTCAGTGTCTTGGTTTGAAAGACAGGTGTCTGCCAAGAGAGGTTGAACCCTCCCTTAGAACAAAGAATGGGATCTTTTCCCTCCCTCCGAATTATTTAATTTTGTAAATCAAGGGCTTTCAGGAAAAGGTATGGGAAAAAAGGAATATCAGTTCTTTACTAGTATCTATAAACAAGCAATAACAATAATAGCAACCACAACTAGAACCAGAAACCAATAGCAGATGACTTGTGAGCTGCTGAGCCTTTGCCCGTGTGGTGTAATCACGGTTGCAAGCAGCAGGGGTGCTGTTGAGCTCCCGGTCGGGCAGGCTGAGAAGGACGCAGGGCAGCGAAACAGCTCGGAGCAGCGAGAAAGCAGGGTGGCAGGGGCGGGCGCCGGCTCTCTCTCTTTCCGGCCAGCCGGCGAGGCAGCAAGGATTTCTGCAGTCACAGCAGACGCCACGGTCTCGTGCGGCAGAGGGCGGGGGGCAGGCAGCAGAGGCCGCGGGACTCTCCCGGCAGCAGCCGCGAGGAAACGCAGCCCGGGGGAAAACGTGCCCTTCCCCGTGGGGAGAAAAGGTTGAATCAAAGCTCACCCAGTCAGGAGAAGAGAAAAAAAACAGGACACAGTTGGATTCCCTCTGGTCCCAGCCGAAAAGCAAAGAGCAGTCTCTCCCCTCAGCGTCCGAACCCCGAGAGACCCGTTCCAAGGCCTCACTCTTCCCTTCACCTGCCCTGCCCAAGCCCAGCTTTTGTCTTTTACAAAAGGCTTGATGGTTCTAAAACACCCAACTATTTGTTGCTTAGTAACAGGAATGGGGAGAAATTCTAATGTACTCAACCCCCGACAGTCAGACAATGGAACTCATTTTAAAAATAGCCTCATAAGCACCTGGGCTAGGGAACATGGCATTGAGCGGGTGTATCATATCCCTTATCATGCACCTGCTGCTGGCAAAGTGGAATGGTACAATGGACTCTTAAAAAAGACTTTGAAGGCACTGTGTGTGGGGACTTTCAAAAATTGGGAGCGGCATTTAGCAAAGACCACCTGGTTAGTTAATACCTGAGGCTCCATCAACCTAGCAGGTCCTGCCCAATCTGAGCCCCTGCATACAGTAGAAGGAGACAAGGTCCCAGCAGTACGTGCCAGAGGCTTGTTAGGAAAAACTGTCTGGATTAATTCTGCCTCACGTAAAAAGAAACCCATCCATGGGGTTGTCTTTGCTCAGGGATCAGGGTGTACTTAGTGGGTAATGCAGGAAGATGGAAAATGCGATGTGTCCCTCAAAGAGATTTAATTTTGGGTGAGGGCCATGTGTGATGTTGGGATGCCTACGTACCACTGCTTACTGAATGACACTGCCACTATTTGTATAAAGCTGTATGTATATATGTATGTATACATGTATATATGTATATATGTATATGTGTGTGTTTAGAGTTGAAACATATTAGAGCGGGCTTTAAGCCAACGATATGGAATAAGGGGTGGAATGTCTTGGGGTGATGTTATGATAATCCTGTATTCCCTATCATTTGCTTGCATGCTCAGAAATGTGGTCCTGTAGCTTTAACTGCGTTCAGCAGCTGGGAGAAGCGCAGGTTGTTTTGAAACTCTTCCCCAAGCTTCTCTGCTGGGGAGCAAGGGGGGAGGAAAGGACACTCCTTGGGCTGGCTGCTGTGGCTGCTGTTGGGGCTGCTAGTTTTCCCTGGGATTGCTTTTTCATCGTCTCCTTTTGGACCCTTTTCTTTTTGATTTGCTTTCTCACCTGGAAAAACCCGAGGAGCACCGGAGGATGGCAGATGAGAATTTTCCAGGGAGCTACTGGAGCAACTCCACCCAGCCCCCCCCGGGGACCCCCGAAGAGGGGAAACTCCATCTGAGGCAAAGGACACTAAAGTTCACCAGCTGTTTACTCAGGTTTAATAATGCCTTTCCCCCTGTTTTCCCCTTCCCCTGTGCCTTGCAGGGCACTCTGTGTGTTTTGTTAAATAAAAAGGGTTTTTTTCACTTTCATCTAAGAAATTCTGTTGTGATGGGGGAGGGGGTGCCAGAAGCCCTTGGCTTTCAGGGAGGCATTTGTTCAGAGCGCTCTCCACCTAGGAAAATTCGTTTCTAATCCGGGACACATTCCTTCTTCTTTGGAAAATTTCATTTCTGCTTCTAATTTTTCTAATAAATTTCTGCTCAATAATGGCTTTGGGGAATTTGGCTTCTATAGAAATTGATGAGTCACCCAGTGTTTTTCCAGTTTAAATTTTAAAGGTTGGAAGAAAAGCCTTTTTTCACTTAGTCCTGTGGCAGTGGTCACATTTACAGTATCTTGACTCGTTTTTCCTTTAAATTATTTAACACAGACCACTGCTGTAGTTCTTCAAGGGAGAATGGTGTTTTTAGATAAATCACCCTTTGATTTCTGACAGCCTTCCTCAAAGGTACTTTTAGGACAGCCTCCTCCTTTCTCGGTTCATCCCTCTTAGATTTGGTGCGTTTATTTACCAGACTAGCTGCCCCTATGACTTCCCGGGTTATCTTTCTCCTCTTCTTCCCAATAAGTCCGGTGGCTGCTGTGGCTGTGGCCCCGGATCCAGTCTCCTCCTCCTCTGAGCTATCTGCACTGGATTAATCTGGCTCGCTTTTAATTGGTGTTATTTCTCTCTCAGCCCTGCCACTGACTGCGCGGTGGAGCAGGTGTCGCCCTCAGCTCCCTCTTTTCTCAGCCTGGAGGGGCCGGCAGCAGACGAACTTCCCTCGCTGCCTGGACTCGTCCCTGCTCCTCCCCTGCCTTCACCCTCAGGGTGGTTTGGGGAGGGTGTCAGCGAAGGGGGCGGTGGCCAGCCATCCCTCACCCCCAGTACCACCATGGAAGGGGGGAGTGGAGCCGATGGCGGCAGCGGCCACTTATCTCCCACCCCTAGCACCGCATCGGCCCGGGGCATGGGGGGGTCTGACGGCAGCAGCAGCAGCGGGGAAGGGAGCTAGCCACTCCCCTTCCCCACTGGTCCAGCTGGCCCCTGTAGCGGCAAGGGGTATGATACTCTCCCCTGCAAGGCAGGCACTATCAAATCCACCTCTGTCTTGTCTATCTTTTCAGCTCTGGTTGGAAGCTTCTTTTTTCTATCTTTTTCCTTTTCTCTTCTTTGTAAAGCCATCTGAAAGCAGCTCTTTTTCGTTTGTTTGTATGCCTCCTCCCGATTCAGGAATATAGAAACCAATTCCGCATACCTCAGCTCATCAAACCTGCCCTGCGCCCGAAGTTCTACCAGTAATTCTGTGATTAATTTGTTTTCCAAACTACCAAACCGAGGCCACTTCCCTCCCCCACTAAGTTTTAAAACAGGCCATACCCACAACAAGAGCATAGTTCCCCTGTGTTCAGAGGGGTTCTTTTCCCTGTTAGGATGTGCCAGATTTTTAAGATTAGACCCAGTGGGGAATCCCGCAGGATTTTTTGGTTAGCAGAAGACGCACCACCCATGTTTTGTTTATAAACAGAAAAGAAACAGCTGGAAAGAAAACTCTTAGCCCAGAGTCTGGCGCAAGAATCCAACCAGCGGTTCCCACACCACAGCAGAGTAAGGAAAGCGAAAGACCGAAAGAGCACGCACACCTGAAACCCTGGTGGGGTTCGCACCACTGACCTTTGGCAATTTAACTCACGCCCCCAACTTGCAAGCCACAGGCTACCCTGAACTGCCCTGTGGCCCCTGTGAGTGATAAAAAGTAGCATCCTTCTCTCCTCACAGCCCCCCTGTGGGAGTGGAATGGGTTGTTAAACCCCTCCTTTTATGGCTCCCCTTGGCCACGCTCCCACCCTATCCCCTGGAGATCTCCCCTAAATGCTAGCTCACAATAAAACCATTCCCCTTTAATCTCATCTTTCCTGCTGCGTTTCTGCAGTAGGTGTTTCAGAAACTCACTGGTTTTTGCAATCCTGGATTGCCACTTTCCTCCCGTAGTGCCGGCGAGTGGGGGGGGGGGGGGGGTGCAGCAGGGTGTTTCTCGATCCAGAACTCAATTTTGTGTTTCCTCTCTCCTGGCTGGCTCACCAAGAACTGATGCCTTTTCGGCTGGTAAAAATATGAAGCAGACACGGCAGTAAAGAGAAAAAAGGGTATTACCTTGGTTCTATTAGGATCCTAGGTGCACACTCGTCAAAGGTGGAAACATGCCAAGAGCACACCTGTGTACAATGCATATACAAATTTATGGACCTCACAAATTAGCATATCTATCTAAAATCCCCCAATAAGAAACTTAATAAATAAAGTAATTGTCCCCGTATTCTAATTAATCCCCCCCGCAATGAGACTACAGCCTAATTTACAAAAACGTGTTCCAGAGAGGAGGCTCCGTCCAAGGTTGGAGCCTCTAGTTTTGAGATAGTAGGACTGTTTCATCTTCCCCTCTGGAGAACCCCCAAACTAAGCTAAATATCAGACTACAAGAGTTATAAACATGTGGGGCTAACATACAAGGAGTGTTTGTGAAGGGTACAAGGAGAGGGATAGGGTATAACAATGTATAAAAAAGGGTATAAAAAGAAAAGACAAAAAGTCATCAGGAATCGGTCCCTACTCAATCAAAAATACAGGTCAACAGCAAATGTTGTTTAACCCAACATGGTCTCTCAGACAAGTTGAGCTGTTGATGAAGAATAATGTTTCCACAATCCAAACAGCCTGAAAACTTCTTATGCAGGATGGACAGCATGGTTGCACAAACAAGCTTTCACTTCCTCCAGGCGAACCAGAAGGGATGTGACTGGCATCCTGGAAACAGGATTGGGAGTTCTAAATGGCATGGAGTCTGAAGTACTAATGAACAAACGAGTCACAATAACTAGTGACCTAAATAAACTGATGTTGGAGGTTGAGGGCGTTGGAATTTTTTCTCCATTCCTGTTACTAAGCAATAAATATCTAGGTGCTCAGAGCCATCAATTCTTTTGTAAGAGACAAAGCCTGTGGCTGGGTGGGGCAGGGGGAAGAGGCACACTGGTTGTTGGGACTGGCACTCGTTCATCGGACACCGGGAGGAAAAGCAACTGCTTTTGGCTTCTGGCTGCGACCGCAGGAGATCCAACTGTGCTCTGTTTTCTCCTCCTGGCTGGGTGAGCTTTTGCTGGGAAAAGGTGTGGGATTCAACCTCTTTCCCCATCGGGAGCACGCATTTTTTCCCAGCTGCATTTTTTGCAGCAACTGTGGGGAACCCCAGCTGTCCTTGCTGTGCGCCCCGTTTTCGCCGAAACACACCGCGGCGTCTGCCGTGACTGCAGTCCCTGCCACCTCGCTGGCTAGCCCGGGAGAGCCAGCCCCTGCCCCTGCCACCCTGCTTTGCCGCTCCGAGCTGCCTGCCGCGCGCTGCCTGCTCCCCAGCCTGCCCGCCATTACCAACTGCATGAGGCTGACCTGATCCTGCGCCACAGCGCCACCTGCAGCTGCTTGGGAGTCATTGCACCTGCCCTGCCCAGCAGGGAGCTCAACAGCGCCCCTGCTGCTTGCGACCGTGATTACACCAAATGGGAAAGTGCTTGGCAGCCCAAAAGACATCTGTCACTGGGGTTTTTTCACTGGTTTTGTTTGTTGTTATTATTCTTGTTATTGCTTGTCTACTCTGCTATAGATACTAGTAAAGAACTGTTATTCCTTTTCCCCATACCTTTGCCTGAAAGCCCTTGATTTCAAAGTTAAAATAATTTGGAGGAAAGGAGGGTCACATTCCCTATTTTAAGGGAGGGTTCCACCTCTCTTAGTAGGCACCTGTCTTTCAAACCAAGACAACTGAAACACTCTCTACGATCTTACCTTTTGGCTTTGGGACCCAATCAATGGTTTCTAACAAACATATTACCTCAGTGGGAGGAAATTAATGAAAAAGCCCATCAATTGATACAGCTGCAATCATAAGGGAAGTTGAAGAAGATACCTTACCCATTGAAAGTTTAAAAACAATTTGGGATAATACAACTGAATTTAAAAAGAAATTCCAGTCTTGGTGGTACATAGTCAATTTTACGTATGATCCCATCAGCAGTACAACCACAGCTTTTGTGTCATCAACACAAAATCCTTTGGTATATTAAATATACCAAATCATTGCATTAGGATTAATTCACAATGGAACTATATCCTCTGGAGCATAGAGTATGTAACGCGGTGGGGGGGGGAGGGGTGGAAGCAGGCCTCTGCGTTTACCGAAAGTGTCTCTAAGGCTATCGAGAGATCACTCCAGCCAGCACTGCTCTGGTGCTGTACAGAAAGACCCTTCTCACACCCAAGCCGGTGTAAAGCACAGATTCTCACTCACCCAGAGAGCTGGATAGCTCACGCGTTACCAGAGACAAAGAATCCAGAGGCTCAATCAGCTGGATGTTCCAGATGTTTATTCTGAAGGGTTCCAGGGTGAAAGAAGAGGAAGAGCCCCAGGTGTCCCTAGATATAGGGATCACCTGGGGTCAGGGAGAGGAGGCGGGGGGAACACTACAACCAATGGGGAGAAGGGAGGGATGGAGTCAGGGGTTAGGTTACAGCCAGGGGGATTTACATAATTTGGGGAGGGACTTATCGTGTTACTTCAACTGGGATGTTTTGCCACCAGTGAAACCCTGCTGTACTGGGACTACTCAGCTCCCCAGCAGTTCCTGAGGTGATATCATCCACCACCACATCTCCCCCTTCCTTATTTAAAGGAAAGGCCTCCCCTACTTGCTTAGTTAAACACTTCTTGAGGCAACCGAACAAGCTTAGAACAAGGAAAATTATTAGGATCACCCACAGTCCAGCTTTGACTAAGGATGTTAGCCATCCTTGAAGTCCCCATTGTCCGAAAAGATCGCCGATCCAGTCTGCTTCTTTTCTGTCTTTAGTTCTTTGATTTGATCCTTTATTTTCTGTATCGTTGCGTGGATGCTTTGGCTATGAGATGACAGGTTGAAGCAACACAGCCCCTCGAATTCTTCACAGCCATGTCCATGGGCCAATAAAAGAAAGTCGATGGCTGCTCTATTTTGCAGTGTTGCATGCCTGGTGGTTTCTTCATCTTCAAGAAGTTGAGAGAGGGCACTCGAGGTTAGGTTAGCATGCTTTCTGAGCCAGCACTCAAGGTGGCTAAGTTCACCTAAGGCTTTTGCTGCCGCTACTCCAGGCAGGAAAAACGATGCAGCAATCCTTTTAGACAATGACCAATTGATAACTTCGCTATCACAATTTGGATCTAATTGTTGTATATTTCTTTTTGGCGGGCCAACCGAGTATGGTTTCTCCAATATAGAATTTGGGTTTTGTTGGGTGCCAGTACAGAAAGCCTGCCGAGAGTGCACGGCCCCCCCGGAACTGGGATGGGATTCCAAGCAAAGATCATTAAAAGATGGTTTTCTGTTACTTTTTTCTTTTTTCCCTCTCATCCCCCCTTTTTTTCTCATAACACACAGGTAATAGGGTACAAGGTTAGGGAAACACATGAGGGTAACAGATAAGGGATTTGTGGGTTTGGGGAACTGCTTGAAGGCAGCACAAATAGCTGTTCACATGACCGGTATCTTGCGCCAACATCTTCTCCAAGCGGCACTGGTTTCTTTGTCTGGGGTTTCTTTGTCAGTGTCTGGTGTGTCATCTTTCGTCTGCTCAGGAGCTGTCGCCGACGGTCGGAGGTAGGGCTTTACATATTTTCCTGGTATCCACTTGGGTCCTGAAGGTGTGGAAACACAAGCATATCCCCTCCCCCATACAATTAGTGAAAAAGGGCCTGATATTTGATGGCTTTCTGGATCTTTGATTAACACTGGCGGTTGTTCTTTTAATTTGGCTTGGGTCGAATTAGTGAAATGCTGGAACACAGGGGGTCAGCCTCTTCAAATGAATTGTTTAAGAAATTTATTGTGAAAAGGGCTTTGCAGAGTCTCACAATGGGAGAATTGAGTTCTGACCCTCCCTGCTGTTGGTCTAGGACCCTCTTAATTGTCTGGTGGGTCCTCTCAACTATGGATTGTCCTGTGGGGGAGTGGGGAATGCCCGTAATGTGTTTGATGCCCCACGAGCTAAAAAACTCTTGAAGTCTGTTAGAGATGTATGCTGGACTGTTGTCAGTTTTTATCTCAGCAGGAACGCCCAGGGTAGAGAAAGCAAGGAGAAAGTGTTTTATAACATCTCTTGCCTTTTCTCCTGCATGGGCAGATGCAAAAACAGCTCCAGAAAATGTATCTACAGAAACGTGTACGTATTTTAATTTGCCAAACTGAGGGACATGGGTTACATCTGTTTGCCAGATTTCGCAGCTGCCTAGACCCCGGGGGTTAACCCCGGACCCTAATGATGGCACTTGGTAGCTCTGACAGCTAGGACAGGTTGCTACAATTGCCCTTGCCTGGTTTCGAGGTAGTTTAAACATTCTTATGAGTGCTGGTACATTCTGATGGTAAAATTGATGGCTCAGCTTTGCCTGAGCAAAGGTGTCTGGAATGTTAGGAGCTTTCACCGGCATAGCTAGAGCGTCTGCCCTCCGATTCCCTTCAGCGATTGGTCCAGGGAGATCGGTGTGTGACCTCACATGCATCACATGGAACGGCTGCTTTCTGTGGGAAAGCAGAAAAACAAGTTTTGAGAGCAGTTTATACAATTTAGGATTTGACACTTCTTTTAGCCAGGCATGTTCTGCTCTGGCAACTACTCCAGCTACATAAGCTGAATCTGTTACCAGATCAATAGGTTCTTCGAACATCTCAAAAGCTCTAACAACGGCTGATAGCTCCGCAATTTGCGGAGAGCCCTCCACTATTTGGACATCATGCTCCCACACTTGCGTTTTGGGATGTTTCCAAGTCACGACTGACTTTTGGGATTTCCCGGAGCCATCTGTAAAAACAGTTAGAGCCTTGAGAGGGGTTCGACTTTGAAGTTCTTTTGGGGCCAAATGAAAAGTCGAATTGAATAATTTATGTTTTGGATGATGATTTGAAATCTTGCCTGGATAACTATCCAGAGCAAATTGAAGGTGTTCATTTGTTTGGAGTACGTTTGCTAAGGAATCATTTTCCAATGATGGATAGATGCAGGTGAAATCACACCCTGCAAGGGTACGGAGGCGTGCTCTGGCTCTCATAATTAGTTGGGCTACTTGTTCTTGTCGTGTTGTTATGGTTTTGAGTGGCTGATGTGGTAAGAAGATCCACTCTATTATAAGAAGTGGGTCTTTCTGTGCAGTGTCCCATTGAAAAATCAGTCCATACAGCCTGGATGACTCACCCAGAATGATGAAATTAAAAGGTAACTCAGGACTTGTCCAATGGGCTTGGCGAGAAGATAGGGCAAGCTGTACCTTAGCGATGGATTCCCGGGCCTCCTCTGTGATGACTCGGCGTGAGTCCAGGTGGTCACAGCCTTTCAGGAGGTTAAACAGTGGTGCAAGGTCCTTCGTAGTAACCCCCAGTAGAGGACGAACCCAGTTTATAGATCCACACAGCTGGTGCAAGTCCCGGAGTGTCTTTGGGTTGTCTTTGATGGTGAGCTGCTGGGGTACGATGGTCCGTTCGCTGATGCGAAGTCCCAGGTAGGTCCACGGGCAGGTACGCTGAATCTTTTCCTGCTGGATCTTGAACCCTGCTTTCTCAATGGCTTGAATAGTTTTTTCTAGAGTTAAGTTCAGGTATTTATCATTTGGTGCACAAATCAACACATCATCCATGTAGTGGAGAATGATAGAACGTGCAAACTCTTTGCAGATGGGGGACAGGACGCGAGCCACGTACCATTGGCAAATAGTTGGAGAATTTTTCATACCCTGGGGTAACACACACCAGTGGTATCTGCGCTGGGGGGCTTCCTGGTTTAGGGATGGCACGGAGAAAGCAAACCGAGGAGCATCACTTGGGTGTAGGGGGATTGTGAAGAAACAGTCTTTAATGTCAATGACAGCAAGCTTCCAATTCCGAGGAAGCATTGAGGGCGAGGGCAGGCCAGGCTGTAGGGGTCCCATATCCTCAATGACTTCATTGATTTTCCTGAGGTCTTGGAGGAGCCTCCATTTGTCTTTTCCAGGTTTCCGTATGACAAAGACAGGGGAGTTCCAAGGGCTATTAGATGGTACAATGTGACCCTTGGCAAGCTGTTCTTCTACGAGGGATTCTAAAGCGCTGAGCTTCTCTTTGCTTAGGGGCCACTGGGTCACCCAGACTAGATCGTTTGTCTTCCAGGTAAGGGGCGGGGTGGAGCGTCTCCCAGTGGCCCCAACTAGAAATCCTGAGAAGGAGGTGGGATTACCAGCTGAGTCCCCCACTGGGTAAGGAGATCTCTGCCCCAGAGGGTAAAACCAGAGTCAATTACATATGGGCGGATGGTGGCTGTGTGTCCTTCAGGGCCTTCTATGATGATATTATTTGTACTCCTCTGGGAAGTTGCTGACCCTCCTATGCCTGTGATTCTCCCGCCTGCTGGTTTGGTTTTCCAGTCCTGGGGCCATTCTGCTCGAGAAATGATGGTTACATCGGCCCCTGCGTCTACCATCCCCGTCAGGTAAGCAGTGGATTTATCATTGTGTAGTTTACAATGCATCATGGGCTTGTCTGCGCCCACAACCTCTGCCCACCATATGGAAGGTGTTCTGTGGCACCTGGGGTGGTTTTCAGGTAGTATGATAGCTTGTGCTACCACCTGACCCTTTGATAGAAACCAGGGAGTGTTGTTACAGGAGACAGAAATTTGTACTTGTCCACTGGGGTCTATTTTGTGCACCTCCGGTAAAGTGGAAAGTTCGGGTGGACCGTGCTTAGTGTCCCCGACTACCAACACGTCCACAGTCTTATCAAAAGGTTTTTCAAAATTTACATATATGTGTTGTTGATTTCCATTGCAGAAGTGGTGTGTATCAGTACTTACAAGACGGAGTCTTTTGTGTGTTCCGCTGTGCGGTGCGCAGTTACAGTCCATGGCAGGGGTTGCAGGGCAGGGAGAGACGGCCGTAAGATTTGTGTCTTTGCGCGGAGCCGTGCCGCGCTTCATTGTCCGTTTCCCTGGTCCTTCTGATGGTGATGCTGGCAGGGACAGCCTGGGGGTACAGCCTCAGTATTTTTGTTAGTATTTCTCTTAACACGCTTTGGTTCAGGGCAGTCTTTGACCAGGTGTTGAAAACTCCCACAATTATAACATCTATGAGGTATTTTCTGTGATGCTGCCAGTGCTTCTGCTACCCCTTGTGAAACTGCTTGGGCTATAGTTGCCTCAGGGGATGCTAATTTGGTGCAAGCCTCAATCATCTGATCGAGGGTAGGAGGTGGGTCTAGAGGAAGGGCTCGGAGGACTTTTTTACAACTCTCATTAGCATTTGCCATAGCTAATGCACGCAGCAGCTCTTTTTGGGCTTCTGAATTCCCAACTTGCTTTTCAACTGACTCTTTTAGTCTGTCGAAGAATTTTATAAAGGACTCATCGACTGCTTGCTTTATGGTGGAGAAATTTAGAGAGGGGATGGAGTCCGAGGGAGTTGAGAGCAAAGCCCTGTCAGCTTCTCTTTTGATATCTTCTAAAATCAGTTCAGGCAATTGTCTCGCCTGATCCTGGGGTTTAACCAGGTTTCCTTCCCCGCAAAGATCATCTAGTGTTAAGTGAGCCCTGTTAGGATCTCTCTGATATACCTGCAGGAGGTCTTTTAATTGTTTTCTCCAAGTTCTGTCCCACAGCATGTGTTCCCCCGGTGACAGAAGACATGCCATAACATTTTTTATATCATGTGGAACTAATACATTTGCAGCAAAGGTAGCTTGGAGCAGATTCTTAAAATAAGGGGAGTCACGCCCAAAATCCTTCCCCGCCTTGCACATCTCTTTTACCTGTGCATATGGGAGGGCGTCCCAGCGGGGGTTCCCTCCAGCCCTGTTATAATGCACTGGGGCAGCAGTGACAGAGATTTTGTTTGCTATTCCCCAGTGTCCCTCCTGTGCGGCTTTCCTGCGTATTTCAAGCCAGGGATCCTCTTCAGAATCGCTGCTCTCCTCTTCCGAAGAGGAACAGGCAGCCCGAGGCCGGGACCGGGCACGGTGGGGACGGCTCCCCGTCTGTCGCTGGCCGGCCCCGTTGCCGTGGGAACTGGGGAGGAGCGGGGCTGCAGGAGTAGCACTGCCGGGAAGGGGGGGTGAACGAGGGAGGGGCCCGCGCCCGGGTGAGAGCTCCCCGCGGGGGGCAGGGCCGACGCAGGGACACCCGATACCACGAGGAGCGGTGCCGACGCAGGGACACCCGATACTGCAGGGGGGAGGGACTGACGCAGGGACACCCGATACTGCAGGGGGCAGGGCCGATGCAGGGACACCCGATACTGCAGGGGGAGGGACCGACGCTAACCCGGGAGTTTTAAACTGATATGAACAAAGCACCCCGGCTTGTTGTGCCACGTGGGCCGGGTCCTGTCCCGCAGGAGAAAGGGGTAACACGTGGCTTCCGCCATCTTGTAAGAAACATGAAGTCGAGGTAGGGAGGTTTTGGGGTGCTGGAAGGAGGGTGAGGGACAGGCTCAGACCGGGGTGATCAGTCCCGGTTGGAGCAGGGGATAGGGGAGAGAGAGCTTCTCCCCCCGGGGTTCTGGGGGTTTAGAGACAGCGGGGGAGGGAACAGACACAGGGGAGACAGCACAAAAGGGGTCTGAATTTTTCAGCAGAACTGACTGAGTCTTAGAGTTCTTAACAGACTTATAAATCACTACAAACAAAGGGAGGAATTTAGCAACTCTTTGATCCCCAGACTGTGTGAGAACCGTCAGTTTCTCCCCGATCTTATCCCAGAAACTAAGAGACTGAACAGAAACTACAGAAACATTTGGAAAGATGTTAAAAATCCATCGAACAAAAGATTTTAAATTCCCCCTAGAAAACTGGGAATTATCTGACTTAAGGGTGGTTTTAAGGGAGGTATAAAGCTCTGATTGGGGACGGGTTAACTTCCCACCCATATTCCCCAAATAAATTCTTCCCAACACCGAAAGAAAAAATAAGAAAAAAAACAAAAGAAAAATTCACCCCGGCAAAGCCTCACTTACCACCTCGAGGCTTCCGAGAGTGTAAAAAAAAACTTTCGGTGTGGTTCTCTGGTTTTAGCAGATTTCTTCCGTCCCAGACAAACGGAGATTTCTCGGCTGCCTCTTTAAACAGATCTAATAAAACTTAGACCTGTTTTCGAGGGAAGTAGCTGCTCCGATTGTGACATCTATGGCATAAAGCCTTCCGAGACACTTTCAGGGATTTTTTATGTCCCTGTATCGAGCGCCACTTAACGCGGGGGGGGGGAGGGGTGGAAGCAGGCCTCTGCGTTTACCAAAAGTGTCTCTAAGGCTATCGAGAGATCACTCCAGCCAGCACTGCTCTGGTGCTGTACAGAAAGACCCTTCTCACACCCGAGCCGGTGTAAAGCACAGATTCTCACTCACCCAGAGAGCTGGATAGCTCACGCGTTACCAGAGACAAAGAATCCAGAGGCTCAATCAGCTGGATGTTCCAGATGTTTATTCTGAAGGGTTCCAGGGTGAAAGAAGAGGAAGAGCCCCAGGTGTCCCTAGATATAGGGATCACCTGGGGTCAGGGGAGAGGAGGTGGGGGGAACACTACAACCAATGGGGAGAAGGAGGGATGGAGTCAGGGGTTAGGTTACAGCCAGGGGGATTTACATAATTTGGGGAGGGACTTATCGTGTTACTTCAACTGGGATGTTTTGCCACCAGTGAAACCCTGCTGTACTGGGACTACTCGGCTCCCCAGCAGTTCCTGAGGTGATATCATCCACCACCACAAGTATGGGCCCAAAAAGATGGAAATAAATAACAGACTATTGATGTCAATGCGTGCATTGCACAAAAGTAACAAGGATTCATTCGTGTAAATAACACCATTAAAACTCAAGACATTTGTCTTGACGCTGAGAAAAATGTTTGTCATTTTGAGATTCATCCCAATGAAAACCTGATAAGGGTACTTGTGTATATTGGTAAAGGATGCGCTTGCATGAGAACCCCTTATGATTTTGTATTTGTGGATAGCGTTATTGTAGATACAAGTAATCACTCTAATATCTGTGCTTGTAACTTTGTTGAAATTACAGGATGTGATTTTATATATTCAGCTCCTGTTATAGCCTACCAATTTTTAGAATCTAACTATACTGTGTGTCTTGGGGTGTTTCATAATGATAATGTATCCCAAAATCATCTGGGCCCAAAAATTATTACTGTATTGATGCCTAAAATGCTGGTAAAAAATTGAGATGCAGACACGCAGTATAGGCAAAAGGGTATTACCTTGGTTTAATAGGATCCCAGGTGCACACCGACGACCAAGAGAGTGACGATATCATGCGTATACAATTTATGGACTTCATAGATTAGCATACCTATCTAAAATTCCCCAATGAGAAGCCTAACAAATGAAGTAATTGCCCCCGTATTCAAATTACCTCCCCCCAAAAAGGTTACAACTTAGTTTACAAAAACATGTCCCAGTGATGGGGCTCTTTCAAGGTTGGTGCCTCATGCTCTTGAGATTGTGGAGATTGTTTCATCTTCTCCAAAGAATTCTGAGCAAGGCTAGAGTACAAGGGTTATAAACATGTGGGGCTAAGATACAGGGAGTAAAAAGTACAGGAATGGGAAAGGGTAAAAAGGATATAAAAAGAGTATAAAAGTATAATGAAAAAGGACAAAAAACCCATCAGGCATCAGTATCTTTAAGACTCCACAGCCAGGGACCCTGTATGTCACAGAGGAAGGGGGGGGGGCAGGAAGGGAGTCTGCTTGCCCATGAGCATTTTTTCAAAAGCTGCCCACCCAGGCTCACTCTCATGCTCTTGCATTTCGGGGTGGCGTGGTGTTTGTTTTGCAGGCGGTTCGATCTGTGCTCAGGAAAAGGGGTTTTTTCTTATTTTCCCCTGACTTGGAAAAAACTGCAGTAGCCATTTTTGGGCTGCTCAAGGGGGAATTCCACAGCTACTGTCAGAGAGCCAGAGGTATCACGCCGAGAGAACGTGGAGCAGAGTGACCCCACTCCGGCTCAAGCCGCCATTAACCATGTTGAGCCGGGAGGAGGACACACGGAGTGACCCCAGCCCAGCTGCATTGCCTTGACTGCTCCTGCTGGATGGTCACCAACAGCTACCGGAATTCTCAGCAGAGTGCTTCACCCTGTTGTCATTTTGTTGATGTTAACCCTTTTGCTTTTTGTTCTAGTAATTGTATTGTATGTTAAAGTTTGGATGATTATGAAACAATTAGCCTGCCAGCTACCCCCACTAATACTAGACAACCCAAGCACCACAAATGTGCTAGACAATCCATGTGGTAATAAAGTGTGAAACATTCTCAAAATCCATTTGGATATTGTGGAGCTTGAATGACTATAATAATGGGGTGGATTATGTGGAAAGATGGCTGGGGGTAAAATTAGAGATAACTGAGAAGTTATATTCAGATCCTAACAGAAGTTATAATGGTATGGGAATTATAGGGTAAAATACAGTTGTTGCTCCCTGGATGGAATGCAGTTGGAATGCTCAAAACCTATTCCACAGTGATTCTCCACACCCACAATATGCAACCATAGCATCTGCTCAGGGAGATGGAACAGAGGGTGGAGCAGTGGAGACACCGTGGCCAGGGTCTGTTGGAATCCTTGCAGGGAGGGGAACTTGATGGTACTTTGCAGTTGAGAAACTGCATTACACCTATCCACCAAGGGAGAGAGGAGAAGATGTCTTGCTGCTGAGCCAAGAACTGTGGCAGAAGAGGGACAATGGTTGAAATATAAATATGGGGGGGCCTGGCAGATCAATTACATCACACTGCTGCAAACCTGCCAAAGCAAGCACTATGTGCTGACGATGGTAGAAACAACCACTGGATGGCTGGAGACCTACCCTGTGCCTTATGCCACTGCCTGGAACACCATCTTGAAAACCAAGTCCTGTGGCAACATGGCCCCTGTTGGAGATTAGGATTTTTTTTTTTTTTTCTTTTTCTCAGGGAATTTTCTCCCATTTGTTGCCTCGGAGATGGTAACGATGATAGTTAAGAGACAAAACGTGCTGGGAGGAGGAGGAGGGGGAAGGGTGCAGTTTGCTACTGTCTCTGAGCTGGGGGCTTTCTCTTAGGAAGTGCAGAGATACCGCAAAATTTTGTCTGGGAAGTGAGGGGCTGGGCTCTGTCAGAGGAGTGATGGTGCTGCTGTTGCTGTGGGAAGAATTCGCTGCCACTGCAGAGTTCTGCCCTGCACTGCTTTTCTCCTTTCTGTGGGTGAACCTTTGCTCGTAGGAGTGGCTGTTGAACTGGGACCTTTCCAACACCCAACCTCACTGCTAAGGGGACCCCGACCCCCTCCCTCTCTGGAGGGAGCGTCTCCTGGCTGTTTGCGGGACCCCAGCTGCTGCTGCCCAGCCCCACTGTTTTCTGCTGCTCCTTCAGGTTTTTTGCTACACTTTAACCCAACACCCCATGTCTACCTGACCCCCGCAGCTCCTGGCAGGCTCCGGAGTTTTTGCTACCCCTTGTTTGCCACCCCGGGTGTGCTCGCCTCTGCTGTTCCAGCCTGCTGCTCTGAGGTTCCTGCTACAGCCCATTTTGTCATCCAGAGTGGCACTGAGACTGGCTGCTCCCTGTGAGTTTTCAGAGTCCCTTTTCTCTCTCTCCCCCTCTGGCTGAGCCACCATTAACCAAGTGGAGAGGCAGCTGAGCTGGCGCCACAGCACTCCCTGCAGCCGTGGGGGAATCATTGCACCTGCCTGGCCTGACTAGGGGCCAACAGCACCCCTGCTGGCTGTGACCATAACTACACCAAAGGGGAAAGTGCTTGACAGTTGAGAGAAGGCTGTTATTTGGTTTCTGGTTTTGTGTGTTGTTGCTGCCACTGTTGTTGCAGCACCCCAGAAAGAATTGAGTCAGACAATGAGACTGTGGGGAAGAAAGGGTTGAAAAATGGAAGATTGGCAAGGAAAGAGAAAAATAAGTTGTTTTTAGAATTGTTTTCACTCAGAGACCAACCTTGCACCTGGGAGATGTTAGAAAATACTCAGTGTGAGAGAATTCATGTATTTGTGTTTGCTTTGGGTTGTTTTCTGTCTACTAAAGAAGTGGAATTTTCTCAAAAAGATAACAGGATGTTGTTGTTACAATTAGTTTAATTATGGAGGAGCAAAGAGAGCTCTCTGTGAATTGCAGAAAAAACTTCAGGTTCGAATATTCCCGAAATGAGATTAAAACTCAAATGAGGTTATATGTTGGTACCAAAAAAATCGATACTTTTACTTTGTTGATGGTAAAATAGGCAAAGAGAAAGAAAGGAGAAAAGTGGAGAAAAGTTGGAGAGATCTAAGATCATTTTATTTAACAGTAAATGAGAGAGAAAGAAAAAGAAAAATTGAAATAGAAAAAATGAAATAGAAAAAAAGGTGTGTGGGGGGGACAGAAAGAGTGACAGAGACAGTTTAAGTAGAAAATATCACCACTCTGTTGTTGCTGTTGAGCCGCTAGCAGAGAAGAGATCCCGGATTCTCAGCGTGGCATAGAAAAAGCGCTTTATTATTTTAAATCCAACATATATAGACTTTTCAGAGGTCACCCAGATTGGTCAGTCAGAAACCTCCCCCTAGGCCTGATTGGCCAGGCCTGAACTGTCCAAATCTCGAGACACTGTTTTAACAACATCCAAACTTTATCTTTGTTTATAAAACACAGGAGAATGTTCTCATGGGAAAGACCTGTGCTAGCCACACTCTGTGGATCCCAACGGTGTCCTGTTGATTCTCTCCATCTGGTCTTCTTGCTGGTGAGGGTCTCCCAAAAAGCATAGAGTTCAGTGGATTAATATATGTTTTGGCCAGGTGGGAATGCCCAGGTACCTCCCTGGGAAGTGTGGGGGGAGGCAGAAAGTTTGACACTGTCTCGTGCAACAGACTCTGGATCAGTTGCATCACTTTGCATCATGTGCAGTCATCTGGTGCAAGGCCTCAGGAATGAGTCCGGGGAACACTTCAGGGGGTCCTTGATTGATTATGATACCCTCTCAGCTGCCTATCACATAAATGTCCCATGGATGTGGCCTCCCTGGGGTAGGGGGGTTTTACAGCTGAGCCAGTTTGTGTAACAGAGGATGGGTGTTCACTGCCTCTGACCACGTTATGCCACACACCCAAAACTTTCCTCCTCCCCCTTTGGTTGGGGGGGGGAGTCTGTGTAAACTGGCCTCATCAGATAAGCCTGTGGGGTATGGCCTCCCACACCCTGAACCCAGCCAGGGATGATTTTCAGGACAGCTGCTGGGCTTGGCCCTCCTGTGGATGCATTATTCTTCCCTAGCCTTATCTGCCTCTTCCCAGACCTGAGATGATTGAACAAAAGTGTCACCTTTATCTTATCTGAAGTTTCCTTAGGCAGCTTGATTCACAGTCTAAGCTTCCAGTCAGGAGGCATATTCAGGGTAGGGTGAGCTTTGTTGGTGCAGCTTCATTATACAGTGTTGCTATAATGGGCAAAAGTCCTTCATAACAATGTTTAAGCCATGAACCATAACATTTCAGTCTCTGACAGTTGTTAAAGACTTCAAAGCATTCTTCCCATAGGCTTGGGGCCTCTGTAAGGGGGGAAGTGAGATAAGTTTGGAGATTGTGAAACACTGCCTGGGGAAGATTTGCCCATGCTCTGGGCCCTTTGATATATGTAATGCAGGGTTCAGGCCCCATCGCTTTTTGCCCCTGCTAAAATGAGTTTAGCAGTGTCTCCATTTGTTTTTGGAATCCTCCAGTCAGCAAGATGACAGAATAAATCTACTCTTTGCACTTCAGCTGTGGGTCGTGGTCGCCTTGGTGTTACCTGCATATATTTGGTTCACACAGGAACTCATTTCAAAAACAGCCTCATAGACACCTGGGCCAGAGAGCACGGTATTGAGAAGATTTGGTGAGAAGGGAGAAATAGTTATTTTTGCTCAAGATGACCTTGCAGCTGGGGGATGCTAAGAATATTCGGTGTGGGAAATTTCATGCTGTTTTCTGCCTGTCTTGAGAAGTGGAATTTCTGTAGAAGATAACAGAATGCTGTAAAAGACCTAAAAAACATTCTTCACAGGCCAAGTCCTCCTGATGGGGGGAAAAACAGATAAGAAGCTTAGAGATTCTAAAACACAGCCTTGTGAAGGATTGTGCCTGTGCCAGACCTTTTTGAAATGTGAGGCCTGGAACGGCCCAAGTGCTTTTTGCCCCTGCTAAGATAGAATAAGCTTAGCAGTGTATGTGCCCCCATTTTGCCAGCGTGGTGATGGAACAAATCTACTCTTTACACTTCAGCTGTGGATTTTGGCTGTCTTGGTTACCTACATATATTTCAGTTCACACAAGTACAATGGACTGGTAAAAACCACATTGAAAGCAATGGGTGGTGGAACCTTCAAACATTGGGATCTACATTTAGCGAAGCCCACCTGGTTAGTTAACACCAGAGGCTTTACCAATTGAGCTGGCCCTGCCCAATCATAACCTCCACATACTGTAGAAGGGGATAAAGTCCCTGTGGTGCATATGAGGAATGTGTTAGGAAAGACAGTTTGGATTAGTTCTGCCTTAAGCAAAGGCAAACCCATCTGTGGGATTGTTTTTGCTCAAGGTTCGGGGTGCACTTGGTGGGTCATGTAGAGGGACAGGGAAACACGATGTGTACCTCAAGGGGATTGGATTTTGGGGTGAGAATAGTCTGTAATGTTGAATTGTACAATATTGGCTGCTGAATGACACTGCCACTGTGTGCCATAACTACCATGGACAATGAGGATGGACTGCTCCAGATACACCAGTTGGGAGCTACTGATGCAGCAACCAGCCAACAGCACACCAGCCCTCCTGCCCTGGAAGACACCCAGGACAGATAGAACCCACAGTCATGGACTAAATGAACTCAACAGACACCTTGGAGGGACAGCCATTGACTATGGAAATGATACATGTGCTTGTGTATATTTATATAAATGGATATAGGGGGAAGGTGTAGGATCTGGGGATGAGTAGATGGTATAGAATAAGGGGTGAATAATGTCCTGGTTCAGGCCCAGATCAGCGGGAGGGGGCATGGCCAAGACTGTGTTATTCAATACCACATTACATCATTGCCAGGGGCAGGGAAAGGGACTCTCTTCCAGGAAGGAGGGGCATCCCTTTCCAGTGGAACAAATTGTGACAGGGTGGGGAACCCTTGTACCAGAAAACAAGAATAGGTGTAGCAGACAATTGTCTGAACAGATCTACTGCCAGGGAAATTAACATTATTACATTAGCAAGGCTATTAAACAATAGCAAGAGGAAATAGAAGTGATGTAAATTTAATTTCAATTTTTTTATATTACATTACAAACCATCAATATTGATGAAATTGGCATTCTTTCTATATTACTGTGTTATAAAACACTGCACAGACTCTTGGGAATTTCTGTATTAAAGACTATATGAAAATGAATTTGAACTGGACTGAAGGTTTATGATTTATGTTTTGTTTGATGTAGGACTTCTATGCTGAATGACTGCCTTAATTTCATAGGCACTTACCCTTTTAGCAGAGGACAAACATGGTAAAGGTAATCATAGATTTGGCAATAGGGAAAAGTGTTGAAAAAGTTAATAATACAAGTTCATTCACAGGAATTACATGGCAAGCTCATAAGAACATATAGTCATTGCATGCAGCAACTCTTCTGTTGTCATGACTGACATAAAGGCTGTCAAAAGGGCGAACATTGAGTCTGTTTTGACAAATTAAATTATTATGCTTGTTTATTTGGATTAATGTTTTCATCTGGTGGCAACACATGAAGCCTGGCTGACTATGGATGCCCTTGAAGACTGTGGCCTAGAAGAGAATTTGCATTTCATATTGCCAACATTCAGACAGGAGGGCCTAGTTACAGCCAGTGTTGCTCACTTGTTATCTTTTGCTAAGGCGCCTCAGCCAAATAAACCAGCAGCTCTGTTGTAGCTGTTAGGTGGTGCTTGGCTGTTTTCTTCAGCTGTGGGGACTTGGAACTACAGGAGCTGAGCTGAGCACCACTGAAAGGATCACTTAGACTTGCTGAGTAGTATTTTGTCACTGTTGAGCCGCTAGCAGAGAAGGAAAGCCCCGATTCTCAGCGTGGCATAGAAAAAAAAGCCTTTTATTGCTTGAATCCAACATATATATAGACTTTTCAGAGGTCACCCAGATTGGTCAGTCAGAAACCTCCCCCTAGGCCTGATTGGCCAGGCCTGAACTGTCCAAATCTCGAGACACTGTTTTTAATAACATCCAAACTTTATCTTTGTTTATAAAACACAAAAGAAATTCTCATGGGAAAGACCTGTGCTAGCCACAGCATTTCAGTACAGTTTTTGACACCACTTAATGATATTCAAGTACCACTGAAATTATAAAAGAAAAACAACACTGTGTGCATGTCCTGCATATAAGGATGGTTATGTAATGAAGAGAGCTGAAGAGAATCATATGTATTGATTTGTGTTGGTAGGGGCTGGGGGTCCCAGGGCCTCCACCAGTTAGGCTTCCAGAATATTTTGGCAGATCACATAAGGCTACATAATCATTTGCACAAAATACAGCAACATAACTTTCCAAATCACATCTATAAGAGCAAACATGTATTTGCCTTCAGCAATCAGAATGCACCCATGTATTTGTTTTGATTTCACAGTTGTGTGATTTGGTATTGATGCCTGAAAAGATAGGTGTCGGGGTTTGACCCCGACTAAACGCCAGGCACTTCTCTCTCCTGCTGCAGATGCGCAAGAGAGGGGAAGGAAAAAAAATTGTAAAAACACACACGAATCTCATGAGTTAAGTGAGATAGGACACTGGTAGGAGGACGCACGGAAGAAAAGGGCAGACAGGCTCTAAACTAAAAGTTGCAAAGTGATTTAATTACCTAACAGAGTCGGAGGATAAATGAGAGGCAAAAATAAGATTTTCATACACTATTTTGTTCACTCTCCCCCCCTCCCTCTTACAAACTTATTTTTTATTCACCCCCCCTCCCTTTTTCTAACTAACAGCTTGGGTAGGGGGCAGGGTGTGGGTATTTTCTTAGTCTATAGAGCAGGTCCATAAATCTATTCATCACCACAATTCTTCTACTACAAATACTCTTTATTTTTACTTACTCTCTCTCTCTCTCTCTAGACAGTTTTTCTGCTCTCACCCTCTCTCTCTCTGCTCACCACCCTCTCCCTCTTTCCAAACCAACAACACAGACAGGGGGCAGGGTAAGAGGTTTTTTCTCTGGTCAGTCCATCAGGGAGAGGGGTCCTCTACTTAGCCACGAGGTCCCTCCCACAAGAGACAGTCCTCTGGGAACTTCTTTGGTGTGAGTCCAATCTCACAAGCAACATCCCACCTGAATTCTGCTGCAACATGAGTCTTCTTGTCCATAAGGTGCAGACTCTCCCGAGCTGAGGCCAGGCTGCTTCCATCCCAGGAGCAAGGCCTTTCTCTCCTTTGCAAGGCCTTTGCAGCTTTAACTCTTTAAATGAGACTCCCACTGGTTCACAGCTTCTTCCAGGCATCCACCTGCTCCTCTGGCGTAGGCTGTGAGTGAATTTCTGCATTCTTGTAGACTTTATAGGCTGCAAGGAGACCTCCTGCTCCCCCCATGGTCTTCACCACGGCTAGCAGAGGGTTTTCAGCTCCAGCGCCTGGAGCACCTCCCCCCCACACCTTTTCTACTGACCTTAGTGTCTCCATGCTGTTCTCCCTTTACATATTTTTACCTCCACTTCCTCCTCCTCCTCTAGCTAAAAAAAAGTGCGTGACTACTTTTTTTAAAATTTTTTCTTAAATATGTTTTCACAGAGGCGTAACTAGCATCTCTAATTGGGCTACACTTGGCTGGCAGCATGTCCATCACTTTCAGAGCCATGAGATTGGCTCTACTGGACTTAATGAAAAAACTTCCAAAACTTTCACTCGAGACACACAAGAACCATCTTTGTGCCACTCCCCACCCCTCAGACACTTCCTCAAGCCTACTACAACAGCTTCTGAGGAGTTTAAATTTCTTTTAAATGTTAAAGATATCTTGCTGATGTTATGAGCCAATCAAAACCACCACAGTAGGCTGGAAATAAAACCCCATGGACTGATGTCTATAGAGCAGGTATTTGTTTATTGCAGCGCTGGAGGTGAGGGGGATTTCTCCACCTAAATTCTGTATTCTGTGGCTAATTGGCTTTACATTTGCCAATTTCTCATTAGTATTATACTTGTTTACCTTTGAAGCAATCCACCTGTTGAGTTTTTTGTCTATTCAGCATTAAGCAACTAGTTAACCATATAATAGCCATTACATTGTATAAAAAGTTATAATTCAAGTTATATTAGTATAAAACGTTATAATTCAGGTTATATAGGTATAGGAAGCTATAATTCAGGTTGTATTGATATAAAATGTTATAATTCAGGTTATATAAGTATATGATTATTGATATAGAAAGTTATGATTCAGGTTATATTGATATGTTATAACTCAAACTTTATAAGCACCTTGTAACTCTGACTCAAATTATATAGGCATCAGTATACTACTTATACAGAGCTTGTTTAGCATAACTTGCTTAGCATTAGTAGCTACATTTGCTGAAGCCTCAGGTCACAGGCCATGAACTTCCACCTAGATATGTTGAACTTTTACCTAGTTAGGTAAAAGAAGGCCCCAGAGCCAGTTCAAGCCAGAAGATAAGGAAGCTACATTCATTAACAGAAACTACAACCCTAGAAGAAACGGCCTGCCTAGAGACAATGAAATGTCTTAGTGAAGAACCAGAAGACACAAGACCCTAATATTATTACTGGCCTGGACTGTTTCATGAGGGGTAGGGAATTGAGATTATAAGGGTATAATTGCCATGGGATTTTTTTTGTTCGAGGTCCCTCTTTGGAAACATACAGCTTAAGCTATAGTGCTATTAATAAAAAGGACTACATAGAAGAAGCTCCTTTTGAGTTATTGATTCAGCAGAAACCTATAATTGAACCCTATTATGGTGGTTATGTTATAATTTCCATAACACAGTAAAGGCAGCCAATTATTGCCAATACTTTGTTACAAGTAACTTGCACGTACTTGCTGGTTCATTTATGAAACTGGCAAACGTAGAGACTTTAAGTCTGGGGAAAAAACGATGGCGTTTACTCTTATCCTAATGATGAATCAAATTGCATTTTTCTTTCATGTTCAGAAAGCAGCCGTGTTGCTCCCAGGGGCGGAACAGTCGAGGCCGCTCCCACAGCAAACCGTCCTGCCAGGCGCAATGGCCACCCACCAGCACAAGGGCTCCCACCGCAGCTTTGGACCGGGACTGCACGAAATGACTGTGGGAGCCGCTAGTTCCCGCGGCTGCCCCACCCCGCGTGGGCACTGCCTGCTCCCCTACGGGGAGAGCTAGCAACACGGAGGCGGGCCAATCCTAGGGAAAATAGCCCCCCTGCCCCCTCCCCCCGCGGTTCCCAGGCCCAACCCAGCTGCGGCACCTCACGGCGGCGTCACCCACCCCCAACGGCCACTTCCCACCCGCAGCCATACGGTACTGACACACGTACGCATCCCAGGCTACAACTCTCAGAATGCTCCGAGCAGTCAAACCACGCCCCTCGCTACCTCCGCACCCTGTCGTGTGAAAGGTGACCCTACCGTCACTTCCGCACGCTGTGCAGGTCGGGAATGCGAGTAGCGATTGGTCGGCGCCTGCCCCCCGCTTTTCAACGTGCTGGGGAGCAGGAAGCGGTAACGGCAGAGTGAGCGCGGCAGGGTGAGGGGCTCCTCTCGGTGAGTTACCCAGCGGAACTGCATCCAGAGTGTGACCCGGCCAGGAATTGAAAAGGAATCGATTTAATGCGCCCTTTGATGACGTAATAACTACTTATGAGGTGGCGGTGTTGCTAAACGCATGGTTCGGGCCGGCACTGGTCGGGTCCCCTCCTCAGGGGCGCCCTCGTGGGATACTCGCGCCTGCCGATGGTTGCGCACACCTCTCTCGGAGTGCCCATATCTGTGTCCGGCAGGCACTCAGCGCTGACTAGGCCTTCTGCCGCTTCTGAGACTCGGCGGACGCACATTTGCTTCTCCGCCTGGGGCGGGCTCTGCTGCCGCCTTACGATTGGCGGAGTTCGCGCAGACTACTGTCAGCGCCCGCCAGTGGGGCTGTGGCTGTCCGCGGGGATGTGAGGGGCTTTGGCAGGGCTGGGCCTTGGCCTCACTTTCGAGAGCTCCGAGCAGACTCGAGCCGGCGGGAATTACAAGGGGTTTTGGCGGCGGGTCGCAGTTCCGCCTCTCAGCCGCTATGAACAACGTGAGGCCTCTCCTGCCCCTTGGAAGTGTGACACCCAATGTGTGCCCTGCCCTGCTTGTCAGGGCTTGGGTGCCTTGGTCGCCTCTGTCTTAATGATAGCGAAGCCTTGTATGTGATTGAGAGGGAACTGAGGGGCTGGCTCGTGTCCTTGCTCTGTGGTTGCTATTTTTGAAGAAAAATAAATAGAAAACTGCACAAGAAGTTCTCATGTCTGTGTTATCTTGAAGCAACTACTGCTACCCACCAAGCACCCCTCATTCTCCTTTCCTGATGTGGCTACAACGAGATGGCAGTGGTTTGGCCAGTGCTCAGTCTGCTGTTCTGTGTTGTCTGCTTTGCCTGCCTGCATTTGCTTACGATACATATAGACAAAGAAAACAAATATCTTGTGCCTGAAATAAGAGGCGTTCCTGTTGAAGTCCAGGAGTATGGAAGTAAAAAGATGGCTTCATTGAGGTAGATTTATAAGAACAAATTTGCTAATTGTGTGCATATTGTGTGAGATGCATCTAGTGTCAGAAGTTAATAAGATTGTCTGTAGCCAACTGGGTCTACTGAAAAATCCAGGTAAATAACTGAATTAATCTAGTTTTCATCACTCATCTATGAGCCTCCGTGTAAGTGTCAACTTGGATTGCTTCTGTCTGCCTTCCTTGGCATCTTGGTTTTTCTCTGAGGACTGTGCATTTCACTTCTTGCTCCAAAGCAGTCATGCTCTCATTGAACATATGCTGTTCTGTTGGGCTTTCTTCTGCAATATCACTGAGTTTAAAATGAGAAGATTCAATGGATGCTGCAACTGTATTTAGATGGGTGATAAATTAACTTTTTTTTTTCACTAGTCTTTTGCTAATTCAGGACAATAAATTATCATAAGTTGTTTTTTTTTTATTTGTGATTTTTAGTGTTCTGAGAGACTGAAACTTAAAAATTTCTTAGATTGGGGGGCTTGCTCTGTTATTTTGGGGGGTATAAGATCTTATAAACATTCAATTTGGAAGTAAATTCTGGATAGGCGAAAATAAGGAGATTTGAAGTTAAAATTTTGTTTGGTTTAACTTTAAGGGAATAACACTTTTAACTGCAAATCCTCTATCAATGTACAGTGTGTCAAAAATGAGCAAGAAAAATTAAACAGTGAAGTAAATGGCTGACAACTTTCTACATGAAACTATCGAGTGATGGGTGGAAGAAAGATGCTGATCATCTGTCTTAGATCCATCATTACAGATGAAGGCAGCAGCATTCTTTTTCTTCAACCTCACTTTCTCTCTTGCCCTCACAAGATCCTGATATGTGTTTCAGCACCTGCTTGGCAAAGCAGTGATAGCGGATAGAACTAGACTTCCTTAAGCAGTTGCTTCTGCTCTTTTCCATCTCTTGGCAAAATGATTTCTCTGTGGGACAGTTTTTTTGAGATGCAAGTAAGAGTGTGTTTTGTGGTACAAATAGGAATTCCACACTTTCCTTTACTTGATGTCTGTTAGTCATAAGACAATAACTTTGCTTTTATCATAACCAGGTAATTCTTCAGTGTGTGTTTGTTGAAAGCAAGGTAGAATTTTCACAGCTGCACTGGGGTGTTAGCAAGCATGATGGCATCAGCTCAGGACTTTTCAATTCCAATCACACAAAAAATCTGCACAAGTTAAGGGAACACCTGCTATCTAGTTTCTTCTAGCACTCTAAAGAAAACTGCTTATTTGCCACACCTTAATTTTCCATGTCTATATTCAGTGTTTGGCTTGATACTAGCTGCTCTCCTAATTTTTTTCCTTTTGTCCATACTAATTACAACAATAAAGGAATTTGAGACATACCCTTCACTATAAAACTCATTCAAGCCTAATGACCATCTTCTCTCAGAAACCATATGTTCATCAAAGTGAGTTAGACTATGAAAAGAAACAAAGTTTCTGCATTAATGTGACTTTGAAGTGTCTTTGCTTTTTCTGTGGCATTTGCAGTGGGAGAGCCATGTGAATGTGGAAGTTGAAGATGAGTGCTGCTGCACAGATCTGAAGTAATTTTGCCCAGAGTTAATTTGTGAAATGCTTTCATTGAAGCATTTGAACTCTCTCCAGAGATTCTTTTGCATCAGCAGCATACCCTCTGTGTCCCATCCACAGGCACAGACTTCTGCTAAACTTTTTCAAGTTTGAGGATCTCTGCAACTCCCACCCCCAGCTATGTTTGTTGTATAAGTTAGGGAGGAAGAGCCATGAGATTCCAAGTCTACGTGTCTCTTTAAAAAGTTGGCAAAGAATATTTCACCTTGTAGGGGGAGAAGTGTAAGAAGCCTGGGTGAATAAGCTCTTTGCTACTGGGTGTGACAACACATTAAATCCCTGGCAACTCCTGTGTACCCAGAAGCTGAAAAGTGCTGTTTTATTACAACCTTATTTAAAGGAAGTAAACATCTTGTTTACTAGATACAAAATGTGACTTAAGTATGAACAATTTTAGAACCATTCTTTCACAAAGAGGATTGGTAGAATTGCAAGAAGTAATTATCAAGATTCTGACATTATGCTGCCAAGATGGAAAATAGTTAGCTGTGGAGACGTTACATCCCTGCAGTATTTGCTTTGAGGGAGGTGGGTCCCTGCTGAATTTGTAGAATAAAGAAATGCATTTACCAACTTTGACTGTTTCTTCATGTGTATAAATAAGGTCATACTTCATTAACCCTCATGTTTCCTACCTGACAGCTAAAATCGGGTAAACCTGTTACCAAGACAGTTTGGTGTTTCCATTGGTTTTGTAGTCTCTGAAAAGTGCTAGTTAGTTCATGTTTGTATAATAAGCTGACTGTGCATAGCACTTTCTAAGTGGCACAGTATTCTTACTGTCCTACCACCTCTTTTGCAGACTAATCCTTTTGCCATGGAAGATGAAGAAATTATGGAATGTATCCAGGAATTCCCTGAACACTATAAAGTTATTTTGGATAGACTGAATGAACAACGTGAGCAGGACCAGTTTACAGATATCACACTGATTGTTGATGGTATGTATACACCTTAGAACCAGTTGGTATCCAGAGAATTCTGAAAGCTGTGCTGGGAAGCTGTTGGGTTTGTCACAGGTCTACTGTCAAACTGGGCTGCTAACATTCTTGGCTCTATATTGGTGTGTGAGTTGCTTGCAGAGTTTCAGTTATTAATCTTGGGCTGAACAGAGTCTCCAGCAGAGATTAATAATTTTGCTTCTGCTTTTTATAGAATCCCAGAATGGCCTGGGTTGAAAGGGACCTTAAAGCTCATCTGATTCTAACCCCCTGCCATGGGCAGGGACACCTTCCACTAGACCTGGTTGCTTCAAGCCCCATCCAACCTGGCCTTGAACACTTCCAGGGATGGGGCAGCCACAGCTTCTCTGGGAAACCTGTGCTATGGCCTCACCACCCTCACAGGGAAGAATTTCTTCCTAACATCTAATCTAAATCTCCCCTCTTTTAGTTTAAAACCATTCCCACTTGTGCTATCACTATCTGCCCATGTAAAAGGTCACTCTTTTTTTATAAGCCCCTTTTAGGCACTGGAAGGTGCTATAAGGTCTCCTCAGAGCCTTTTCTTCTCCAGGCTGAACAGCCCCAACTCTCTCAGCCTGTCTTCATAGGAGAGGTGTTTCAGCCCTGTGAGTGTCTTTGTGGCCTCCTTTGGATCTGCTATAACAAGTCCACATTATTCTTGTGCTGAGGACTCCAGACCTGGATGCAGTGCTCCAGGTGGGGTTTCATGAGAGTGGAGTAGACGGGGAGAGTAGGGAGCCCCTTCCAAACAAGGGGCTGAACATGTACAAATATTGGTTGATTATTTAAAAAGAAAAAAAAAAAGAATACCGAGCTTGAAATAAGGTTGCCTTCTTGCTTCTCTGGTATCTGCCTACTATTTTAATCTATAGTTAAAATAGGGTAGAACAACTCACTTATCTTTTTCTATATGTTCTAAAGACATAAGTGTCAGGGTTTGACCCTGACAAAATGCCAGACACCTCTGCTCTCTCCTGCTGCAGACATGCAGGAGAGGGGAAAGGAAAAAAAACTGTTAAACGCACCAAATTCATGAGTTAAGTGAGATAGGACACGGACGAGGGGAGGCACAGAAGAAAAGGGCAAGCAGGCTTCAAACTTAAAATTACAAAGTGATTTAATTACCTAACAGAGTTGGAGGATAAATGAGAGGTAAAAATAAGCTTTTCATACACCATTTGTTCACTCACCCCCCCTCCCTCTTATGAACTTATTTTTTATTCACCCCCCCTCCCTTTTTCTAACCAACAGCTCGGGTAGGGGGCAGGGTGTGGGGTATTTTCTTAGTCCATAGAGCAAGTCCATAAATTTATTCATCACCACAATTCTTCTACTACAAATACTGTTTATCTCTGCTCATTCTCTCTTAAGACAGTTTCTCTGCTCTCACCCCCTCTCTCTTAAGAAGCCGTTCTCTGCTCACCACCCTCCCTCTTTCCAACCAACAACATGGGCAGGGGGCAGGGTAAGGGGTGTTTTCTCTGGTCAGTCCATCAGGGAGAGGGGTCCTCTACTTAGCCACGGGGTCCCTCCCAGGAGAGACAGTCCTCTGGGAACTTCTTTGGTGTGGGTCCAATCTCATGAGCAACATCCCGCCTGAATTCTGCTGCAACATGAGTCTTCTTGTCCATAAGGTGCAAACTCTCCCGAGCTGAGGCCAGGCTGCTTCCTTCCCAGGAGCAAGGCCTTTCTCTCCCTTGCAAGGCCTTTGCAGCTTTAACTCTCTATATGAGACTCCCATTGGTTCACAGCTTCTTCCAGGCATCCACCTGCTCATCTGGCGTGGGCTGTGGGTTGATTTCTGCACCCCATGGACTCCATGGGCTGCAGGGGGACCACCTGCTCCCCTCATGGTCTTCACCACAGCTAGCAGAGGGTTTTCAGCTCCAGTGCCTGGAGTACCTCCTCCCTCACCTTCTCCACTGACCTTGGTGTCTCCATGTTGTTCTCCCTTCACATATTTTTACCTCCTCCTCCTACTCTAGCTAAAAAGAAGTGCGTGTCTACTTTTTTTTTTATTTTTTTCTTAAATATGTTTTCACAGAGGCGTAACTAGCATCTCTAATTGGGCTACACTTGGCTGGCAGCATGTCCATCACTTTCAGAGCCATGAGAGATTGGCTCTGCTGGACTTGGTGAAAAACTTCCAGAATCTTCACACAGGACACACAAGAGCCATCTTTGTGCCACTCCCCACCCCTCAGACACTTCTTCAGGCCTACTACAACAGATTCTGAGGAGTTTAAATTTCTCTTAGATGTTAAAAATACCTTGCTGATGTTCTGGGCTAAACTAAACCACCACAATAAGTATTAGTTTAAAAGGAAGATTGAGATGCAAATGCTTATTATCTCACTAGAAAAGGTGGTGTCTGATAGATCACCTAAGATTGCTTCTGTCCTAGGTTGCAATAGAGATGTATTTAAGTATTTGTCTTGGATTGATGTTATGATAATCCTTTATCCCCTATCGTTGGCTTATATGCCCAAGAAAAAAATGTGTAAAAAATGTGTGGTCCTGTCTCTTTAACTACACCCAGCCGCAGAGAGAAACGCGGGTTGTTTTGAAAACTTTTTCCCCAAGCCTCGCTCCGGGGGAGGATTCCTGGCTCGGCAGAGACTGTGTGCGGGATGGCGGTCGGAGTGAGCTCTGTTCCCGTTTTTTTTTCCCTTTTTCCTCCTTTGGACCCCTTCTCTTCGATCTGCTTTGTCACCCGAAGACCCAGGAGGGCCAGAGGACAGCAGAGCTCTCCAGGGAGCTCCACCCGGCCCCGAGGGGGCGAGGAGGAGAGGGGCTGCGTCTGAGGAAAAGGACTTTTTAATTAGGTTGAATAACTCCTTTTCACCTTGGTTTTCCCCTTCCCCTGTGCCTTGCAGGGCACTCTGCGTGGTTTTGTTAAATAAATAGTTTTTTTTCTTCACTTCCATCTAAGAGGTTCTGTTGTGGGTGGGGGAGGGGGTGTTGAAGGCCCTTCGCTCTCGGAGGAGAGAGAGTTTTATCATTAACCCGGGACAGTATTTGGCGCCCAACTTAGGGGGCCTTGATTACTTGTTCTACACCTTTTGTGGGGTTAGAGAAAGTGAAGAAAAAAAAACCTAATAATTGCATTCTGGTCTTAAACGCTTGGTATTGAATTACAGCCATCAGTAGTCACTATGCTGTTTGATGGGAGGTTGTTTGATGTAATACTGTCTGTTTGGCATATAGGTTTGTTTCCCTACCAACAGGCAGGGGCAGTCTTGTCCCTGATGTATAATTTCCACCAATCAGGGACACGACTCCGGCTTGTTATAGTAGTGTGTGTGATACTGGCGATCTGTAAGAAGGTATGGGAAACAGTTAAAGATGTACATGCTCTGTTACTTTCCTCCTCTAGTTTTAGTAACCTGTTTTGGAGTTTTGTTAGTAATATTACCCAACCTGCTAGAGAAGTAGAGGGTGAAGCTTCCTGGCTCCTCACCCATCTCTTTCCCTTTAAATCTGGTATATCATCTTTTGAGAATATTCAGTTTCCCCTGGATGTTAAAGAGACTGTTAACTTGGTAGTACAGGTGCTTTACCTAGTAGGTTCCATGTATATGATGTTTAGCTTTACCAGAATGAGGGCTGCGAAGTCCAGAGGGGCTGAACAGGAGCAGGCACCTAATCCAGATGTGAGGAAATTTGAATGGTGTGGAGTATGGGAGGACATAGGTAAAACTTTAAAGAAATTCTCTGACCCAATAGATTGGGAATTTCCCCCTGGACAAATCCCGAGACCAGCTGAGGTGGGGAAGTATCTGAAAGAGAAGTGCAGAGACAACTGCAGTGCAATATGTTGGGCCCTGGCATATGCTTATCGTACACTGTCGGATATTATAGAACAGGAAGTAAGGGAGCCTAAGCCAGTGGCAGTTGCTCCTGTTACGAGGAGTAGGAAAGCCCAAGTTAAGACTGATCGCCCAGATGACAGTGAGGAAGGACCCTCAAGGTCAGCAACTGAGTCAGAGGTCATTGTTGAATCCATGAATGTGAGAGACCTTCACAGTCTAAGAAAAGATTATGTCCAACGAGATGATGAATCTGTGATTAGTTGGTTAGTCCGTCTTTGGGATGCCGCAGGCGATGTTACACTTCTAGATCCTACTGAGGCAAGGCATTTAGGGACTGTGTCACGTGACCCAGATATCAACCAAACTATACGAGATGGGCCTGACTGCAGCAGCCTCTGGAGATGAGCTATCAGAGGTGCGAGGGAAAGATACCTACATCCCGACGATCTCTATTCGCAACAAACCCGGTGGAGAACCATAGAACAAGGGATTCAACGCTTGAGAGAAATGGCGGTGGTAGAAATTGTCTTCTCAGAGGACATAGCAAACCCAGATCCGATTATAGACCCAGATAAGATAGAATGTACACCTGTGATGTGGCGGAAACTCCTAAAGCTTGGGCCATCAGAGTACGCTTCTGCTTTAGCCATTATGAAGCAAGATGATGGGCATGAGACTGTGCGTGATATGACAAGGAAGCTCCGAGCGTATGCAGATGTCGTGCATAGCCCAATGAATGCAAGAATCTCAGCTGTGGAAACAAATCTGCAGAAACTAGAAAATAAGATAGAGAAGAATCATGAGAAACTCAGTAAAGAGATTAAAGACAGCCTTCTCCAAATTTCGGCAGTACAGATCAGAGGTTCTGTTACCCCACGCAGACGCTCCTCAGCTATGAGAACTGGATATATCCCTCGACGTGAGTTGTGATATTTCCTGTGTGACAGTGGAGAAAACATGAACAGGTGGGATGGACAACCCACTACTGTCCTGGCATGACGAGTGCGTGAATTGAAGGAGGGCAAGACTCAGAGACGGAACTCCACCAGAAGGGAAGTAGCTCTACTCAACATGTCTGATTCCCTTGAAGGAACCTCTAACATGAATGCTCACCATGGTTAGAGGGGCCCTGCCTCTAGCCAGGTAGAGGCCAGGGAAAACCGTATTTTTTGGACAGTGTGGATTCGGTGGCCTGGCACATCAGAGCCACAAGAATACGAGGCTTTAGTTGATACTGGTGCACAATGCACAATAATTCCATCGCGACATGTGGGGACAGAACGTGTTTCTATTTCCGGCGTTACAGGAGGATCACAAGACTTGACCCTGGTGAAAGCTGAGGTGAGCCTGACTGGAAGAGAGTGGAAAGAACATTCCATTGTGACTGGCCCAGAGGCTCCATGTATTTTGGGCATAGACTTCCTCTGAAATGGGTATTTCAAAGACCCAAAGGGACTCAAGTGGGCATTTGGGATAGCTGCTGTGGAGACAGAGGGCATAAAACAATTGAACACCTTGCCTGGACTGTCAGAGAACCCATCTGCAGTAGGACTCCTGAAAGGGGAGGAGCAACAAGTACCGATTGCAACCTCGATTGTGCACCGCCAACAGTACCGGACAACTCGTGATGCCGTGATTCCCATTCACAAACTAATCCGTGAGCTGGAGAGCCAAGGG
The DNA here is from genome assembly GCA_024500445.1 of Entomyzon cyanotis. NCBI lineage: Eukaryota > Metazoa > Chordata > Aves > Passeriformes > Meliphagidae > Entomyzon > Entomyzon cyanotis. Next base: position 2,133,359 of record JAKEPQ010000794.1, read on the forward strand.
GTGGTCAGCAGGACCCATTCATCCTTTAACAGCCCCATCTGGCCTGTGCAAAAATCTGAAGGAGAATGGAGATTGACTGTGGACTATCGTGCCTTGAATGAGGTGACTCCACCTCTGAGTGCTGCCGTGCCAGACATGTTGGAGCTCCAGTATGAGCTAGAGTCCAAAGCAGCAAAGTGGTATGCCACTATTGACATTGCAAATGCATTTTTCTCCATTCCTCTGGCAGCAGAGTGCAGACCTCAGTTTGCCTTCACCTGGAGGGGCGTGCAGTACACGTGGAACCGATTGCCCCAGGGGTGGAAACACAGTCCCACCATTTGTCATGGACTGATCCAGGCTGCATTGGAAAAGGGTGGGGCTCCAGAACATTTGCAATACATTGATGACATCATTGTGTGGGGGGACACAGCAGAAGAAGTATTTGAGAAAGGAAAGGAAATCATCCAGATTCTCCTGGAAGCCGGTTTCGCTATAAAAAAGAGCAAAGTCAAAGGGCCTGCCAAAGAGATCCAGTTCCTAGGAGTGAAGTGGCAAGATGGACTGTGGCTAGCACAGGTCCTTCCCGTGGGAACATTTTGCTATATTTCATAAACAAGATAAAGTTTGGATGTTTTGCAAACAACTTGGATTGGGTCAGTTCGGGCTTGGCCAATTGGGCCTAGGGGGAGGTCTCGGGCTGACCAATCTGGGGCACCTCTGTAAACTCTATATATATGGAATTCAAAACAATAAAGCTCTCTTCTTCTCTCTTTCCTTGTCTGAGACCTTGGGTCATTCCTCAGCTAGCCGCTCAACAGCGACAATGGACGGCGTCAGATTCCTACTGAGGTTATCAATAAAATCATCACAATGTCCCCCCCAACCAACAAGAAAGAGACACAAGCTTTCCTGGGAGCTATAGGCTTTTGGAGGATGCACTTCCCCGAGTACAGCCAGATTGTGAGTCCTCTCTACCTGGTTACCCGTAAGAAAAATGATTTCCACTGGGGCCCTGAACAACAGCAAGCTTTCACCCAGATCAAACAGGAGATTGCTCATGCAGTAGCCCTTGGCCCAGTCAGGACAGGGCCAGAAGTAAAGAACATGCTTTACTCTGCAGCTGGGAGCCATGGTCTGTCCTGGAGCCTTTGGCAGAAGGTGCCTGGTGAGACTCGGGGTCGTCCATTGGGATTCTGGAGCCGAAGTTACAGAGGGTCTGAAGCCAACTACACCCCAACAGAGAAAGAAATCTTAGCAGCATACGAAGGAATCCAAGCTGCCTCAGAGGTAATTGGCACAGAAGCACAACTCCTCCTGGCACCTCGACTACCGGTGCTGGGGTGGATGTTTAAAGCAGAGGTTCCCTCTACTCATCATGCCACCAATGGCACATGGAGCAAATGGATTGCCCTTATCACACAGCGCGCCCGTATGGGAAATCTGAATCGCCCTGGGATTTTGGAAATAATTACAAACTGGCCTGAAGGTGAAAATTTTAGTCTGATTGAGGAAGAGGAGCTGGAACAGGTGACTCGTGCGGAGGAAGCCCCACCATACAACCAACTGCCAGCAGACGAAACACGCTATGCTCTTTTCACTGATGGTTCCTGTCGTCTTGTAGGGACGAAACGAAAATGGAAAGCAGCTGTGTGGAGCCCCACATGACGGGTTGCAGAAGCTAGGGAAGAAGAGGGTGGATTGAGCCAATTCGCTGAGCTCAAAGCCGTTCAGTTAGCCCTGGACATTGCTGAAAGAGAGAAATGGCCAAAGCTCTACCTTTACACTGATTCATGGATGGTAGCCAATGCTCTATGGGGTTGGCTGGAAAAGTGGAAGAAGGCTGGTTGGCAGCGTAGGGGAAAACCAATTTGGGCAGCTGAAGAGTGGAAAGACATCGCTAGCCGGGTAGAGAGACTACCTGTGAAGGTCCGCCATGTAGACACCCATGTCCCCAAGAGTCGAGCTAATGAGGAGCACCGAAACAACGAACAGGTAGATCAGGCTGCAAAGATAAAGGTGTCCCAGGTAGACTTGGATTGGCAGCATAAGGGAGATTTATTCCTAGCTCGATGGGCCCATGATGCCTCAGGCCATCAGGGCAGAGATGCCACCTATAAGTGGGCACGAGACCGAGGGGTGGATTTAACCATGGACTGCATCTCTCAAGTTATCCATGACTGTGAAACGTGTGCTGCCATCAAGCAAGCCAAGCGGGTGAAACCCCTGTGGTATGGTGGAAGGTGGTCAAAATACAGGTATGGTGAGGCCTGGCAGATTGATTACATCACACTGCCTCAAACCCGCCATGGCAAGCGCTACGTGCTCACAATGGTAGAAGCCACCACGGGGTGGTTGGAAACCTACCCTGTGCCTCATGCCACTGCTCATAACACCATCCTGGGCCTTGAAAACCAAGTCCTGTGGAGGCATGGTACCCCTGAGAGAATTGAGTCAGACAACGGGACTCATTTTAAAAATAGCCTCATAAACAACTGGGCTAGAGACCATGGCATTGAGTGGGTGTACCACATTCCCTATCATGCACCAGCTGCTGGCAAAGTGGAATGGTATAATGGACTGTTAAAAACCACCCTAAAGGCATTGGGTGGGGGAACTTATAAGAATTGGGAGCGACATTTAGCAGAGGCCACCTGGTTAGTCAATACCCGAGGCTCCATCAACCAAGCAGGTCCTGCCCAATCTGAGCTTTTACATACAGTGGATGGAGATAAGGTCCCAGCAGTACATGCCAGAGGCTTGTTAGGGAAAACTGTCTGGATTGATTCTGCCTCACATAAAGACAAACCCATCCGTGGGATTGTCTTTGCTCAGGGACCAGGGTGTACTTGGTGGATAATGCAGGAAGATGGAAAAACACAATGTGTCCCTCAGGGAAATTTAATTTTGGGTGAAGGCCACATGTAAGGTTGGGATGGCAACATACCACCGTTTACTGAATGACATTATTTGTACATAATTATGTGTTTAGATGTATATATGTATATATGTATATGTGTATGTATGTATATATGTGTATATATATGTGTGTGTGTTTAAAGTTGGAAGATGTTAGGGTGGGCCTTAAGCCAACGCTATGGAATAAGGGGTGGAATGTCTTGGATTGATGTTATGATAATCCTTTATCCCCTATCGTTGGCTTATATGCCCAAGAAAAAAATGTGTAAAAAATGTGTGGTCCTGTCTCTTTAACTACACCCAGCCGCAGAGAGAAACGCGGGTTGTTTTGAAAACTTTTTCCCCAAGCCTCACTCCGGGGGGAGGATTCCTGGCTCGGCAGAGACTGTGTGCGGGATGGCGGTCGGAGTGAGCTCTGTTCCCGTTTTTTTTCCCTTTTTCCTCCTTTGGACCCCTTCTCTTCGATCTGCTTTGTCACCCGAAGACCCAGGAGGGCCAGAGGACAGCAGAGCTCTCCAGGGAGCTCCACCCGGCCCCGAGGGGGCGAGGAGGAGAGGGGCTGCGTCTGAGGAAAAGGACTTTTTAATCAGGTTGAATAACTCCTTTTCACCTTGGTTTTCCCCTTCCCCTGTGCCTTGCAGGGCACTCTGCGTGGTTTTGTTAAATAAATAGTTTTTTTTCTTCACTTCCATCTAAGAGGTTCTGTTGTGGGTGGGGGAGGGGGTGTTGAAGGCCCTTCGCTCTCGGAGGAGAGAGAGTTTTATCATTAACCCGGGACAGTATTCTATTACCACCAGCTGTGGGCCGTTAGCTGCTATCACCTGCTAATGGCCCACCCCGGATGACAGGCAATGGGCCATCAGGGACCCACCGTGTGACTCATGGACTTATCTCATCCCATTGTGGGATGCTCTGCCCAGGAGGGAGGAGCCAGGTGTTCCCACCTGGATATAACCTGGCCTTGGAACTGCCTGAGCTAGCCCTGTCTACTGGGTTCCCGGAGGACAAGAGCTACCACTGGACCTTCAGCTGGAGACTAGACCTTCACAGGATCACCGCTTCAACTGGACTACTTCAGTTGGACTGCTACTACCACCCTAACAGGGTGTTAGGTTGTATCTGACTTTGTCAGTGCTTTTTCCTTGTATTATTTCACTTATTTTTAATTTCAATCTTGACTTGTGATCTCCCACTGGTTTGTTTTCAAACCAATACACTTCTTATCCCAAACATATCTTAGAATGAACACTTCAATGCAGATAGGCAGTGTCCACTAGGACAGACCTAGCTAAAGTAGTACTTCCTGATCCTTAAAATGATAGCAAGAATTCACTTGAGAGAAAAGGGACCTACAGAGCCTGGATTAGAAAAAAAGTAAGCAAATGAAGAAAAAAATTACTCTTTGGAATCACTGTAGTTTCACTGACAACACTTGCACAAAACTTATCCTGAATGTTTGTTCCTGCTCTAGTATTACCAAATCCATGTGTTGAGCTCAAAACTGTTTTCTTGTGCGGCTGTGTAGTTCTCATACATGTTGGTTTTCTTACCTCTGTCCCACGGAGCCTTCTGAATGTTCATGCCTGCACCAGGGAGAAGGCAACACCGTGATAGGGAATATACAGTCTGGTAAACAGGAAGAACAGAGCTAAACCTCTTCTGTTCTGCAGGGATCTTTATGCTGGCAGAAGTGATGATTAAATACATGCATATGTAAGAGCAGCAAAAACCAAGGAGAGCTTGGATAAATCTGAGAGCTGAGCCCAAGACACATAGGAAAACGTTTGAACAGGAATTTCCCACAACTTAAATATTTGAGAAGAGAAACACTCGAGTGAGTCCTTCAGCTGATTGAATTGCAGAGTTTCAACAAGGTCAATGATGTCAGCAAGGATCTGCATAAGATGGGACAGGCTAGCTGCAGTGGTATCCCATGTTATAAGGAGACATGCTAAGTGACTATGTGCTGCTGGAATAGATTTGTAGACTGGGTGATTCTGCAGCTATTCTCTTCTCTGCATCTGCATTTATTCTGCAGCATGAGTAAAGGAGGTGTTATCCTAAACCAAATTTTTTCTCTCTCTTTGTAGGTCACCATTTCAAAGCTCACAAGGCTGTTCTTGCTGCCTGTAGCCAGTTCTTCTACAAATTCTTCCAAGATTTCACTCAGGAGCCCTTGGTGGAGATTGAAGGTAGTCTGATTAATGCAAATTAAAACGTTCAGAGTTGTGTGTCCATGCTCAAAATGAATGTAGTATCCCCGGTATGGGCTTAAATGCATGCTTGATCATATTAATTGGCTTTCTAGATATCAGCTCTTGAGTTGTGAGGTAATGTTGTGGTTTAACCCTGACTGGCAACTAAGCACCACAGAGCCAGGTTGGCTCATTTTCCACCAGTGGGATGGGGGGGAGAATCAGAAGGGTAAAAGTGAGAAAGGAACTCGTGGATTGAGATAAAACCAGTTTAATAATTAAAAAGAAATAGTAATTTTGTAAAAATTATAAGTAAAAGAGAAAAGAAAGAGGAAAAAAACCAAGGAAGACAAGTGATACAAGTTAAAACAGTAGCTTGCCACCAACTGACCAATGCCCAGCCAATCCCCTAGCAGTGGCCCCTCCACCTGCCTCCCACACACACTTATATACTGAGCATGATGTCATATGGTCTGGAATATCCCTTTCGCCAATTGGAGTCACCTGTCCTGTCTGTGTCTGCTACCAACTGCCCACACACCCCCAGCCCGCTTGCTGGCAGGGCAGTGTGAGAAGCAGAAAAGGTCTTGGCTCTGTGTAAGTGCTGCTCAGCAGTAACTGAAACATCAGTGTGTTATCAACACTGTTTCAGCACAGGAAGGACAACGACCTGTTGTAGCAAGTCCAGAGAAGGCCACCAAGATGATCAGAGGGCTGGAGCACCTCTGCTATGAGAAAAGGCTAGGAGAATTGGGATTGTTCAGCCTGGAGAAGAGAAGCTTCAGGGTGACCTAATTGGGGCCTTCCAGTACCTGAAGGGAGTCTATGGGAAAGATGGAGAGAGACTATTTACAAAGGCCTGGAGTGATAAGACAAGGGGGAATGGCTTCACACTGACAGACAGTAGGTTAAGATTAGATATTAGGAAAAAATTCTTTACTGTGAGGGTAATGAGGCCCTGGCACAGGTTACCCAGAGAAGTTGTGGACTTTTCATCCCTGGAAGTGTTCAAGGCCAGGTTGGATGGGGCTTGGAACAACCTGGTCTAGTGGAAGGTGTCCCTGCCCATGGCAGAGGGTTGAAACTAGATGATCTTTAAGGTCCCTTTCAACCCAAACCATTCTATGATTCAGCACAGATCCAAAACATAGCCCCATGCTAGTTACTATGAAGAAATTTAACTCTGTCCCAACCAAAACCAGTACAGGTAGCTATTGCCACTGGAAAAAAACTTCCCCTGAAGAAAAATTAAAAAGATACCTTGGCTGGGGTACAAGAACAGGATAGATGTGGAACAATATCTGCCTGTCACGGTCCACTTATAAGCAGATGCGTGATGGTTCGTACCAGCTATGATCTCAGAGTGCAAAAAGAAAAGAAAGCACAAAATCCAACAAGTCAAGGGAGTTAAATTTCAATCCAAAGGGGAACTTTATTAATTTAGCCTGTAAAGCGGCCTGTGATGAGAGAGAGAGAGAGAGAGAGAGAAAATTGGGAAAAGATGGGGAGGAAAGGGAAGGAAAGGGGACTATAGCTGCCACCATGGGTCCACAGACGTCCGTCATCTCTGGGGTCCCGGTCAGTAGGCATTCCTTTGCCTCTGCAAAGATCGATGTGATCTTTCGGCGGGGAAGATCTTCGGAGTTCAGTCACTCCAGAGCTGTCTTTTATGCTTAGTCCGTACACCTGGTCCCTCCTTGCCACCCGCCTCTGCTCCCCCTTAGTTCTTGTGGAGATTTGCCAAACTCCACTTGGCAGGGCCAAGGGAGGAGTGTCCGAGGCATGGTCGGCAGGTTTTTCACAATGGGTGTCAGGGCGACGGGTGCAAAGCCTTCGTCACTGTCTCGGTTTGAAAGACAGGTGTCTGCTAAGAGAGGTTGAAACCTCCCTTAGGACAGAGAATGTGATTTTCCCCTCCCTCTGAATTATTCAATTTTGAAAATCAAGGACTTTCAGGCAAAGGTATGGGAAAAGGAATAACAGTTCTTTACTAGTATCTATAAACAAGCAATAACAATAATAGCAATCACAAATAGAACCAGAAAACCAATGGCAGATGACTTTTGAGCTGCCGAGCCTTTTTCCCGTGTGGTGTAATCCAGGTCGCAAGCAGCAGGGGCGCTGTTGAGCTCCCGGCCAGACAGGGCAAGTGCGATGACTGCCGAGTGGCTGCAGGTGGCGCTGTGGCGCAGGGTCAGGTCAGCCTCAGGCAGCTGGTGATGGCAGAAGAGGCTGAGAAAGCAGGCGGGGCAGCAAACAGCTCCGAGCGACGAGCAGGGCGGCAGAGGGGAGCAAGGGGCTGGCTCTCCCGGCTAGCCAGCAAGGTAGCAAGGGCTTCGCGGTCACAGCAGACGCCGTGGTCTCGTGCGGCAAAGCGGGGCAGGCGGCAGGGGCAGCCAGACTTCCCCGGCAGCTGCTGAGAGAGAACACAGCCGGGGAAGCGCGCACTTCCCAGTGGGAAAGAGGTTGAATCAAAGCTCACCCAGCCAGGAGGAGAAAACAGAGCACAGTTGGATTTTTCTGCGGTCGCAGCCAGAGGCAAGGAGCAGCCTCTCCTCTCGGTGTCCGAAAGACGAGAGCCACTTCCATCAGACAGCTCCTTCCTTCTCCTGCCCTGCCCAGCATACCCCTTTGTTTCTTACAAAAGACTTGATGGCTCTAAATCACCCAGCGATTTGTTGCTTAGTAACAGGAATGGGAAGAAATTCCAAATGTACCCAACCCCCGACAGTCACATACCCGCTTTGGCAGGCACAAGGCCTTTGTTCTGTACCAACTCAGGCAGGTGCAAAGCATTCGTTCCGTACCAGCTTCAGGTAAGTACAAAGCATTCTCTGCGTAAGTTCTGCACCTGTAGTTTCTGATGAGAAATGTTGAGACAGAACTCGATTCTTTGATCGACCCTTACACTGCCTGGTAGGTAAGGAGAATTTTCCTGGAGCAATTCAGCTTCTGGTAACTTGCTGCTCAAAGATCTCTTGAGAGAGAGATATATTTTTAAATTTGAACTTTTTTATTTTATACAAGTAGCTTTTTGTCCACCTTACCCTTCTTTTTATCTTTGTCATGGAATGACTCTCTAGTTGTTCCAGATTCACCTGTTTCTATAGTAGACTTTTAATTCCAATGTGAGCTTTTCAAGGGTGACATCTTCATGAAACTGGCTATTGGAGTACTGTGAGCAGGCAAGTGTGAATGACTGAAGAATTGTTAAAAGAGGCTGTGTTTCTTGCTTGTAAACAGGTGTAAGTAACATGGCATTTCGTCACCTAATTGAGTTCACCTATACAGCAAAACTAATGGTCCAAGGTGAGGAAGAAGCAAATGATGTTTGGAAAGCAGCTGAGTATCTACAGATGTTAGAAGCTATCAAAGCACTTGAAATCAGGTAAACACATAAACCTCTTTTTTTTCCCCGACACTGAAATGTAGAGCCTTAAGAATCCTTTTATGAGAGCTGCCAGTATTTTGCAGTGCTCTTCTTAATCCTGAAACCTCCTAAACTCATGTGGTATTCTATACTCTTCTACTATAAGATATGGGTCAGAATTATGCAGGCTAAAAAAATTAATGTCACATTCTTTGGGCTAGAACTTGATGACAAGTGACATGGCTGGTAAATGTTGCAGACATTGTAGGGCTCTGACTTTGTGATAACTAATACCAGGCCTCTGTACTGACTGCCTGCACATGATTGACAGCTGGTTGTACAGTGATGATATCTCTCAGGTAATTAGACCATATTAACAAGTTAGCACTGCTCTTTTGATTTCATGTAGCTTTCTGCTTTCAAGAGAATAGGCAGTGATTTTAAAGCTTCTTGTTGAAAAATTAGTCTCTCAAACTTCTTGAACAAATGTAGTTGTTATAATTGGTTTTATATGGGATCAGTACTTAATCAAATGTTCCTGTAGCACCTTTTATCCAGTACAAGGAACTGTAATCCATTACTAAACTCCAACCTGAGAAAAGCAGGTGCCATTCTCATCATGCTATTTTTCTTCCCCTTCCTTCTCTTTCACAGTGCTGTCATGTTCTCATTTCTTCTGTATGCTATACTGTTCTTCTGTCATGAAGCAGGGGAGGGGCAATAAATACCTCCCAGCATTACTGTTATCCTTGCTTTCTCTTCTAGACACGTTGAAAAGTCTTTGTGTTCAGGCTAAAGAAAGACTGTTGTTTCTTCTTTATCTCCCCATAGACACACTAAGCTAAGGAGAGTGGCATTGACACTGAGTTCCTCTAGTAGCCAAACAAACAAAACCTCCATGACATGGTACCCTGGAAACTTGGTTTCCAACATCAGTGGTTTTTATGTTTTTTGGAATCAAATTATTCTGTTGATTGGTAGCAGAGCTGAATAACTATGTTGGGGTTTATTTAATAGAAAAGATAGGATTGTGCATTTCTAGTTCTACTCTCCAACCCCAACAACACCCTTTTTTGACATTATTGAGATTAAACATGGTATCACCAAAAGAACTTTTTTTCATTTAGGGAAAAGCAGACCTTTGCTGTCTGCTTGAGAAATTTAAGACACTTGAAATTGAAAAACTATGTTCTAATTGGTATCAGTTTGAGTCTGTGTACACTGGTAGAACTGTTTAACTGGGATTCAGATCAGTCTGTCAAGCTAAACTGCCTAGTCTGCAATTAATTCCCACTATTGTATAATGTTTGTTGGTTATGCATCACTAGTAAATGCTGTAATTCTTATGTTACCAAGAAATAAATGTTTGGCTTAACACACTGTTGTGGTTTGACGCTGGCCAAACACCAGGCACCCACCACAGCCACTGACTCGCTCTCCCCTGCCACAGCTGGGCAGAGGAGAGAAAAAAATTTAACGAAGGGGTCATGAGTTGAGATAAGGACCAGGAGCAAACAATCCAAGGGCAAAACAGGCTCAACTTAGAGGTACTAAGTAAATTTATTACTAACTGAGTCAGAGGAGGATAATGAGGAGTAAAATAAACCCTTAACACTTTTTTTTTTCCCCCAGTCCCTCCCTCTCTTCCCACTGACAGTGCAGGGAGACAGGGTGTGGGGGTTTTGGTCAGTTCGTCACCCGAGATCTTCTTCCACTGCTCAGGGAAAGGAGTCCTTCCCCTGCTATGCCGTGGGGTCCCTCCCACAGGAGACAGTTCTCCGTAAACTTCTCCAACATGGTTCCAATCTCACAAGCAGCAGTCCTCCCAAAACTGCTGCAACATGAGTTCTTCCCACTGGCAGACAGTCCTCCCAAAACTGCTGAGCCATGGGTCACTTGTCCATGTGGTGCAGTACTCCAAGGATAGGCTGCTCTAGCCTGGAAGCAGGGGCCCCCTCTCTCCACCAGGTCTCCCACTGGATCACAGCCTCCTCCAGGCATCCACCCACTCCAGCGTGGGCACCTCCCCCACAGGCTGCGAGTTGATCTCTGCATCCCCCGTGGACCCCATGGGCTGCAGGGGGACAGCCTGCTCCACCATGGTCATCACCATAGCCTGCAGAGGATTCTCGGCTCCAGTGCCTGGAACACCTCCTCCCCCTCCTTCTTCACTGACCTTGGTGTCTCCATGTTGTTTCCCTCACATGTTCTCACCTCCTCTTCTCTGGATAGAAAAAACTGTGTGTCCTACTTTGTTTTGAATTTCTTCTTAAATATGTTATCAGAGAGGCATTACTAACATCTCTAATTGGCCCAGGCTTGGCCAGTGGCATGCCCATCTTCAGAGCCATCAGGGATTGGCTCTGCCGGATATGGTGGAAGCTTCTGGCAGTTTTCTCAGAAGCCACCTCTTTTGCCCCCCCGCTACCAATAACCAGGCCATGCAAACCCAACACACACACACACGGGCAAGCCAGTCTATTCTTAGAGTTATTTCCACTGTTCATAGATTTTTGGTTGGGTATTTTTGGTTAGAAAAACAAACATGAGTACCACTGTCAATCTCAGTTTTCTCCTTCACAGTAGGAAGGGGATGAATTGCAATACAGTGCCTCTAGCTGAGCTTTGACTAAAAGGGGCAAGCATAAGAAACTTCAGATAAAGTAGAGGTTATTATGGAACTAACCATTTGTGTAATGCATCCGATTTGCACAGCACATAATCTAGACTTGAAGGAAAATAACTAGCTGTTATTCCTTGAAGTACAGTGTATTATATGTGTGTATCCCCATTCAGTTTTACACCTGAGCCACATAATGTACTCAAGGACAGTAGTCTCCTCTTTGCTGAGCAGATTATTATTTTTGTATGTGATTCTGGAGCTCCTTGCAGTAATGTGCAAAGTAACTGTCACCTTGTAGACATCAGAAATATGGCCTAGATGAAACTCTTAAGTTTAGCTGCTCTGTCTTCTTGTGTCTGAATATAGTAAGGTGCAGTTTAATAAGCTGTATCCTGCATTAGGTCATTAGCCACACATCTCTGCTGCATGACATACCGATACTGGAGGAAAAAACCTTATCACCCCTATTACTAGAAAACCTGAAAGTGATAGGGAGTAGGTTACATAAAAGGATTTATCAGGCTGCAAAGGAAGGTAAAAGTACAAATTAGTCTGATTACAGTCTGATTTAAGAGGAAGATAGCCACTCATTTTCAAAACTTATAATCAGTAGTAAAACCTCCAGCATGTAAGTGCTATGGATAATCATGAGTGTGTGACTTGAAAGCATTGGCCCAGTCAGCTCTGTCTATGTTTGAGATGGGATGCTTTCTCTGACACCTTGGAGGAAGGGGGTTGTGTATTTATGGTACAAGGAAAAGAGGAACAGAGCTGGGGACTGTGCTTAAGCCCAGATAAATTAAATTAAAATACTCTATCCACATCTCATTGGCTTTTTTCTTTTTATTACAACTGTTAGCTGTGTGTTTTCCTGAAGCACAAGATGTTATAATAATCATTGTGTGAAGTCACAGCTGTAGTGTTTTGTAAGAAGCTGTTAGTGCTGCAGGCAATTGCATGCACTCCAGAGCTTGAGAGGTGAATAGTGTTAGAAAAACTTGAATCTTATTTCTGAGTAGGCAGGCCAAAGTACAGATTTTCACATTTCTTATATAAACCTATGCCATTAGGCTAACTGGCCTTTCTTCTTGATAGGTGCTTTGTATCATTCAAGTGGAGCTATTTAAAACACTTTAATAACCTTATGTTAAAGGCTCCACAGCTTTAACTGTGCTATTCTGCAGCTGTAAGGAGTATAGATTAAGGACAAATTAGCATCTGGAATGGCTGCAGGTTATGTGGTCACTCATAATTCAGCTTCTTTGAGAAACATCTAGCTAGTGTTTAATGCAGAAGCTCAGCATCAGGCAGGAATTGTTATGTAAGTGCTTATGGATCTTAACTATGTTTATGTAAATGTTTTGCAGGAACAAAGAAAATTCATCACCCTTAGAATCAAATCAAAGGCAAGGTAAAAATAAAGCAAAAAAGAGGAAGATTGCTGAAACGTCTAATGTAATCACAGAAACACTGCCATCTGCAGAAGCAGAGCCTGTTGAAATTGAGGTTGAGATTGCCGAAGGGACGATTGAAGTGGAAGATGACAGCATTGAAACACTTGAAGTAGCTTCTGCAAAGCAATCTATAAAGTACATACATACAACAGGTACATCAGATGAATCTGCTTTGGCTCTTTTGGCAGATATCACCAGTAAGTATCGTCAAGGAGAGACAAAATGCCAGATTCAAGAAGGTGGTAGTGCAACCGATCCCTCGTGCAAACAGGTAGAAGATATTGAAATTGTGGAACTTCAGCTGTCACATGTGAAGAATTTATTCCACTGTGAGAAATGTAACCGTTCTTTTAAATTGTTTTACCATTTTAAGGAACACATGAAAGCACACTCTGCTGAGAGTTACAAGTGTGACATATGCAATAAAAGGTACCTACGAGAGAGTGCTTTGAAACAACACCTCACCTGTCACCACCTTGATGAAATTGGTGCTAGCAAGAAGCAAAGACCTGGCAAGAAAATACATATATGCCAATACTGTGATAAGCAGTTTGATCACTTTGGACATTTTAAAGAGCACCTCCGAAAGCACACAGGTAAGAACACTGATATGGTCCTGTACTTGTGGCTTTGGATCTAGCATTTTGGTGTTTTGCATGTTTTGGGGAAATAGAAAATATGCTGAAGAAAATTCATGAATCCTGAGTGCTAGAAATACTTGGCTTGTAGTTGCAACTAAAATGCTGGTTTGGTTTTTTATTTTTTTGTTTTGCATTGATATAAACTTTGAGGGACTGAGGTGGTTAAAAATAGATGCCTAAAACCAGAAAGCACTAATGAAGCTTTTCTCTTCAGTCTATTAAATCTTAGAATATTTCTTTCAAAATAATTCCCTAAAGCATGTTTTTTTTCTTGAAAAGTACCTGTTGGAGGGTAGGATTTGTACCTTTTGTTTCCTTTCTCTTCGGGAATTTTTGTCCCATCTGTTGCTAAGACACTTTAACTCTCGGTACTTAAGAGAGAAAAAAGAAGTTACCAAGCTCAGGGGAGGAGGGCACCTGTCTGCATTCCTCCTATCCCAGGGTTTCTCTGGGGGGAGGAGAAATATCAGGAGGAACTGGGCTAAGAAAAAGAGAGTTGAGGGCAGCCCCTGCTCTCTTGCTTCTGGGGCACCAGAGGAGACAGCCGAGCTTCCGCAGCTAGGAGAGAGTTCTCTGTGACCGCCGGAGCCCAGCATCTGCATTTCTTTCTTACTGGGTGAGCTTTCGTGTGTAAGAGCAGCCGTTTGAACTGGGTCTTCTATTAACACCAAATTTGACTGGGGAGGACCTTTACCGTCCACTCGGGTGTCTCAGGGGAAACCCGGGGGCCCTTCCCCCTACGGAAGAGTCCGGCTGCGGCTCCCTAGCCCAGCGACTCTCCTGCCGCTGACTCGGGTTGCTTTTCTGGTACACCGTGGCCCCGCATCCCCCACCCGCCCGGACACACCGCAGCTCCTGCCACAGCTGCGGAGTTTCTGCTACCTCTTGCTTGTTGCCCCGGGTGAGCCAGACCTGCTGTTCCAGCCGGATGCTCTGAGGTTTCCTACTGCAGCCCGCCATTCAGCTTGTCTGCCATTACTACCTGAGGAAAGCTCGCCCAACCTCGCGTCACAGCGCCCCCTGCAGCTGCGCGGGAGTCATCGCACCTGCCCTGCCCGGCCGGGAGCTCAACAGCTCACCTACTGGCTGTGACCATAACTGCACCAAAAGGAAGGGTGCCTGGCAGCTCAGAGCAGGCTGCCACCGGGTTTCTGGTTTTTGTTGTTGCTACTGTTGTTGCTTGTTTGCCTTGTTATAGATACTATTAAAGAACTGTTATTCCTTTTCCCATATCTTTTCCTGAAAGCCCTTGATTTCAAAGTTATAACAATTCGGAGGGAAGGGGGGTCATATTCTCTATTCTAAGGGAGGTTCCCACCTTTTCTTAACAGACACCTGTCTTTCAAAGCAAGACAGTACCAAACTGAGGAACCGCTCTTATTTTCACAATTCTACTAGTAAATGTTTCTGTTGCAATATGATCTAAACCATAAGCTTCTCAGTGGAAAATACATTTTGAAGAGTTTCTTTAGCTAACAGAATGTATGAGCAAATGCATTAGGCATAAAATACCCCCTTGCTCTTGACATCTCATCTGATTTAATTTCTTTTGTTAATTAACACAGCAAAGCATTTCTAGTGACTATAGTAGACTTTTGTTGCTGTAAAATCTTTCTCTGAAATCTGAACAGTATCTTTTGAGTACAAAATTACTTGTGCTTCTTCTATATAATATGGGAGGTTAAGATGCTATTTTTTCATGTCACTGAAAAGTCTGTACTATCTGAATAGGTACTGAGCATTATATAGATAGCTCTCTCAATGTAAAATATATGTTGTCCTTATCTTTCAGATGTTTTTGTTTAATATCAGTCATGAGTCATCACTAAGAATTTAATAGAGGGTAGCAGTCATTTCTTTTGCAGCTTGCTGTTGCAAAAGCATTTTAATTGGAACTTCTTTGCATCTGTATATGACACTGCATCAAATCTACTCCGAATGGCCTCTTAGAAGTTGTATTTGTGAAAACTCTTTGGCAAATCCTTATTCCCTATGAAGCAGGGAGGGTTTCTCCATTATGACCAAGCCAAATACAAGCTACCTGACAAAAGTCTTCAGAGAAAAGTTTGTGGAGGATTAACAGAATAAGCCAAATATAACAGTATATTCATTGCTGTTGTGACAGAAGGATTTTGGGGATGAAGCAACTTAGCAAATCACAGGAGGGGCAGAGTACTTTCTAAATATTTATTGATGGAAGTATCACACATGAAATCTAATTACTTCCAGTTCCAGTGATGTGCTTGAAGCAGCCAAATTAATCAGCCAATGTCTGAAAACTCTGTAATTGAAGTAATTTGTATGCAGATTATACAAACTTCTTGGGAAAAATTAATCAAGATCTTTGCCATTCTTCATGAATCCAAAATATGTTCCACAGGAAGTGTACTTTGAACTGCAAATAACATCTTCCATAGGAGTGAATAAATGAACTCTATTTATATACCATGAATAAATGATCCCAAGAAGTTCATTGGATAAATGCCTGCCTTTGTGTTTCTGGGGGAGAAAAAAGAAAGCCAAACAAAAAATCCCAACAAACATTACTATTTCTCTCTAAACCAAATCTAAATAATGATATGGCAGCTTTATGGTTATGGGCGAATTCCCTGGTATTTCTTATATATTGAGCAAATAGGAAGTCACTGTGTTGTTATGAATGTCTTTGGGATAAAAAATTTTTCTCTTGGGCAGTCCCCTTCCTGTGGCTGCAGGATTATAAAGGTCCAGCAAAATATTGGACTGTCTTATATCAGAATTTCTGTCCTGTGAGTTACTTATGATTGGCAAGTGAAATCTCACCTGTTCTCATAAACAGAAAAAAATTAATTGTTAGGTCAGGCCAAGAACCCTCCCTCTTAAATCTTATCTAAGTGAGATTTTATAAACTCATAGTTTAATGACACCTGGGGGAAGAGAAGCAAGTTGTCACCTTTAGCAGAGGAGTTTAGTTCCTAGCTCACCAGCGTACTTCTTGAGCTAGAGGCAGGCTGATATGCTCTCTGTGTTTTCCATTGCTGCTGCTGAAGTCACAGCATTGATTTGCACTGTGCAAGAAGTCACACAATGTCTTTTTGGCCTTTGGAAATTGCCACTGTTGTCTTTGAATTGTCAGTTTCAGATACTTTGGGCAGAATATGAAGATTGTTGAAGAATTTGGGTAAAAATAGAATAAATCTGTCCTTAACTGGCTAGTGCCTTGCTTCAAGTAACTCTTTAATGTGACCAGGTTGCAGGGCAGGTGAAGGTTTGTGGTGTGAGTTTTCTTCTGTAATATTCATAGAATCATAGAATGGTCTAGATTGGAAGGGACCTTAAAGCTCATCTCATTCCAGCCCCTCCTGCCATGGGCACCTTCCACTAGACCAGGTTGTTCCAAGCCCTGTCCAACCTGGCCATGAACACTTCCAGGGGTGGGACAGCCACAGCTTCTCTGGGCAACCTGTGCCAGGGCCTCACCCTCCTTACAGTAAAGAGTTTTTTCCTAATATCTAATCTAAACCTACTCCTTTTCAGTTTGAAGCCATTCCCCTTTGTCTTCCCTCTCCATCTTTCTTGTCAGCTCCCTTTAGAACCTGTAAGGTCACAATTAGGTCACCCTGGAGCCTCTCTTCTCCTGGTTGAACAATCCCAATTCTCTCAGCCTTTCCTCATAGGAAAGTGTCTTGGTTTAAACCCTCCAAATTATTATAGCTTCGAAATTACAGGGTTCCCAGGCAAACATGGGAAAAGGAATAATAGTTCTTTATTGGGAAATATATATATAAACAGAACAAACAACAACAACAAAAACAATAACAGAAGTTTTCCCACCTCCTAAGTAAATTTTTTCCTTGGGTGTAGTTACAACCACAACCGGCAGGGGGCACTGTTGGCTCCTGGCAGGGCAGAAAGGCTGCAGTGACTCCCCCGCGGCTTCAGGGGGCGCTCTGACACGAGCTTGGCAACCTCTTCAGGTGGTGGCGTGCGCTCGGGCGAAGGGGAGGACGGGAGATTGTTTTTTTTGCAAAGCTCATGGGCAGCAGTTGGTCCTGGTACTCCCACCGGCAACCGGCACACTCGGGGGAGGTGGACAGGGCTTGGTTGCGATGTTGGGCTACTGTGCAGAGAAGTGGTCCAGTGGGGGCAGCCCCAGTCCTGGTGGCGCCCCACACGTTGGCTCTGGACCCCCAAATGGCTGGGAAACAGGGAAAAACGAGCAGGCTTGCAGTGTAGAAACCGCAGTGGATCGAAGCCCCGGAGCCTAACACACAGGAGTAACCGTGGCCACCACACTGCAGGCAGGGATCCGGTGAGACATGGTCCTGGTCCCAGGTGGCACCACATGTGCTGTCTCTGGGCTCCCAAGCAGCAGGGAAGCAGGGAAGCAAGCAGGCAGGCCCTGGTCGCAGTGCTGGTAAAAAACCACAGGGCAACAGTATTTCAAGCCAGATGCACTCGCTGAGTCCCCATGCAGCCGCTGCCTCCATTCTGAACCAGAAGAGAGCACCCCCGGCCCCACCCCTCCCGGGTGCTGAGCCGAGCTTACACCTCTCATGATATCTCTGAGCCATGGAAAACCTGGACAGCAAGGCTTTTAAAAACACCCCTGCTGAAAACAAGAGCTCTCACCACCCCCAGCCCCAAACACATCCAGTCCCTTGCCTTAAACATATAGCAACCATTTTTTAGGCACAAAGCAGAGGATCAGGAAATATACTATCATAATAACTCACTCCAAGACAAAGGTGCTCCATCCCTCTGATCATCTTGGTGCCTCTTCTGGACTTGCTCCAACAGGTTTATGTCCTTTCTGTGCTGGGTACCCCAGAGCTGGAGGCAGCACTGCAGGTGGGGTCTCACTAGAGCAAAATCCCCTCCTCCCCTGCTGCCCACACTGTGGGATCAGCCCAGCACACAGACAGGGCATGTCCAGCCTCTCACCAACCAGCACCCCCAGGTCCTTCTCCCCAGGGCTGCTCTCGATCTGTTCATCCCCCAGCCTGGATTGATGCCAGGGATTGTCCTGACCAAGGTGCAGCACCAGCACTTGGTCTTGTTAAACCTCATGAGATTCCCATGGGCCACTTCTTGAGCTTGTCCAGGTCCCTCTGGATGGCCCTGTCCTTCAGGTATGTCACCTGCATCACTGAGCTTGGTGTCATCTGCAAACCTGCTGAGGGTGCCCTTGATCCCTTTGTCTGTGTCATTAATGAAGATATTAAATAACACTGGTCCCAATACAGACCCCTGAGGGACACCATTGGTCACTGATGTCCATTGGGACTCAGAGCCATTGATGACAACCCTCTGGATGAGACCATCCAACCACTTTCTTACCCATCTAAGATTCCACCCATCAAATCCATCTCTCTCTGGTTTAGAGAGAAGGATGTTGTGGGGCTCCATATCAAAGGCTTTACAGAAGTCCACAGAAAGGACATCTGTAACCCTTCCCTTGTCCACTGATAGAGTCACTCCATCAGAGGAGGCCACTGGGTTGGTCAGGCAAGACTTGCCCTTGGTGAAGCTGTGCTGGCTGTCCTGAATCACCTCCCTGTCCTCCATGAGCCTTCGCAGAGCTTCCCAGAGGATCTATTTCATGCTCTTCCCAGGCATAGGGGTGAGGCTGACAGGGTGGTGGTTCCCAGGGTCCTCCTTTCTACCCTTTTTAAAGATGGGGACAATGTTTCTCCTTTTCCAGTCACCTGACTGCCATGGCTTTTCAAATGTCATGGACAGTGGCTTGGCAACTACATTAGCCAATTCCCTCAGGACTCTGGGATGCATTTATCAGGTCCCATGGACTTATGTATGTTCATGTTCCTCAGGTGGTCATGAGCCTGATCTTCACTTAGAGTGGGAGGGACTTTGTTTCCCCAGTCCCTGTCCTGCTGTCCAGCCACTCAAGAGGTGTGGAAAGAGAGGTTGGCATTGAAGACTGAGGCAAAAAAGTTGAGTATCTCAGCCTTCTCCTTGTCCATTGTTACCAGTTTTCCAGCACTGTTTATCAGTCCATTTCTGGCTGACAGACCTGTAGAAGCCCTTCCTGTTATTCTTTGTGGCCCTTGCCAGGTTCAGTTCCAGCTTCACCTTGGCCTTCCTGACCCCATCCCTACACAACCAAACTTCATCTCTATACTCTTCCCAGGATAGCTGTCCTTGTTCCCACTGCCTGTGCATTTCCTTCTTGCCCTTTAGTTTGACCAGCAGTTCCCCACTCAGCCATGCCAATCTCTTGCCTTCCTTGTCCAGTTTTTTACTCTTAGGGATCACCTCCTGGGGTATTCTCTAGACTCACCAATGTATTTGGTTGTTCATGCAACATCTGTGATTTTTGATCTGTGAGACAGATGGTAATTCAGCGTACTCTGCATTACCTGTACAAAAGTTTCAAAAAATGTAGCCTTTTATAACCATTAAGGGGAATGTTCCCTCCATTTAATGTTTTTCTGTGGCCTTTAGGTGTATAAGTGAGAATTATAAGCTACTTGTGGATTTCTTTTGAAAAGTTAGTTAGGTGCTGCTGAATGTCTTTATTTCTGAAGATACAGGTTTATTTGCTTTCCATCTCAGTTGTCAATAATTACTACATTCCTGAAAATGTAGGCTTTTAAACTGAATCTAGCTAGTATAGATTTTTATGTTACTCAATGAAATGTCTCAGCCTCTTGGAGTTCATTAAATAGTTTGTTTCAATAGTGATGTTGGTATCAGTACCTCCACAGATTAATTATCAGACTTAGAAGAAACACACTGTTACTAATTTTTTGTGCTTTAATTTCCTTGAATTTCATTGTATTTGTGCATGATGAAAATAGTAAACAGAGACAGCCGTTGTTCTTTGTTACTATTTGATGATGATAATAACAGTATACTACTTTGAATTAAAGTTTCTGGGCTTGGTTTGTTTTAATACCAATGCATTGTTACTTCATGGTCATTCTGTGCCAACTTCTTTTTCTGGAGCTTAGTTTTGGCTCTCAAGCATAAGCTGTCATTGTTCTTGGAAATAAAACTTTGTATTATTTAAATACCTCCTTCTTTAATGTGTCACTTTGTATATACTAATGTTGAGTCTTTAACTGTTATTATCAGTTGAAAAGAGAGAAATAGCTCCTATTTCTTTAAGATATTTCATCAGAATAATAACCTAACTTTCATAAAAACCTGAATAGACCTTAAATGACACTGGGAATTGTGTTACATTATAATGTCTGTGGGTTTTGTTTTGGTTTGTTCAGTTTATTTTGTTTTGGTTTTATAAATGAGAATTATGATTCCACATTAGGTTTTTGCCATTTTATTTACATAAAATTTACATAGAATGTCTTTATCTTCTGTAGAATAGTCCAGTTGGCCACATCTTTACAGTATATTTATCAACCTACACAAAAGGAAGAGCTGACCAAAAACTGGCTTGTTTTATACACTTACAATTCCCTGTCTTAACAGGTGAAAAACCATTTGAATGTCCAAACTGCCATGAGCATTTTGCTAGGAATAGTACCCTCAAATGTCACTTGACGGCCTGTCAGTCTGGAGCTGGAGCTAAAAAGGGAAGAAAGAAGCTGTATGAATGTCAGGTGGGTAATGAAAGTAGCAGAGTCTGAGGCTGGACGCCTCCTTCCTGTGCTGAGGGAGGGAGTGTGAGAGTACTGAGCAGGAAAGGCATAGAGTGGACTTTTGTCTCTAATAACTATTTTTAGTAAAATAAATTATAAAGGTTGCATTCAACCACAACATGAGGGTAAATTCTTATATCTAAGTAGTTCCATTTAAAATATGAAATTACTGATATGGAGCTTCATAATACTTAGTTAATCAGAGAGATTCTTGTGAGTAGGTAAGTGTTCATCTGCATCTTACTGATCTTTCTGCTTCCTTTTCAAGGTTCTTGATGCACAGACCTAGGCCTTTCCTGCTTGTGAGCATGCTTCACTAATGTCCAAAATACAAAGTACTATTTTATTTCCTAATTTATTGTTTTTCTGTTTAATACCAATATATTGACTGGCTGGAAAGTCATTTCAACTTATGATGACAGTCTGCAATGTCTTTTAAGCAAATATAAATGCTGTAGATGGATAGTTAGGGTACTTGGTCACTATGCAACTGACATGTGAAAAGCTGTTCAGAAGAATAATACTTAGCTTTTAAGACTTGATTCTGAAAAGCTAGAAAATATGAGAGCTGATGGTTGTAGCATTTTTATTTGCCATTTTGCTGCCCCACTGCTGTGACAGTCTCAAATAAGGTGCTCACCTTATTCAGTTCACAGAATTGCTGTGGTTTGAGGTTAAATTGGGTCATGTAGTAAAGAAAACTGTTGGATATTGGCTTTATTTGTTTGAAAAAAAGAGTGATCTTATTCACAGAAAGCAGCAAATACTGCAGGAGGTGAATAAATTAATTTAATCATTTAATCAGAAGTTTCACCAATGCTATTGCATTGCTTAGTTATGCTAGAATTAAGTTAATTCTTGGGAGCATGCCTTTGTCTTGAAGATAAGTTTGTTTTGAACATGAGAACTACTATATAATGCAAAATCGTACCTAGTAGCTTCATGGAAGATACTGTTTTGTCTTTGTGACCCTTTGGTTTAATTACGTCACCTTGTAGCTTTCTCTGTTACAGATAACTGTGAATGTGGGTTAGTGTTATTTCAGCCTGCAGCAACTACAAGAATTCTTGGATAAATTCTTCTTGATTTTTTTTTCTTTAGAACTGAATTTGAATAGTGTTCAATAAATAAAATCTTGGCTCACTGAACAAGAAGGAAAAAACAAAATTGCAGAGATGGAACATTCTGTTTCAAAATTATTTGCCAACAGTGAAGGGGTTCCAACAGTGAAATGCATGTCCTTTGCTTCTTTCTGCAGCCAAGAGCACTTGCATGGACAAAGACCCCTGACCCTGTTTCTTTACTCCAAGCCTGACTCTACCCCACTCTTCTCTCTCTTCTACCCTGGCACCTCATTCATTTCTGCAGTCTTTGTGTATTGTTTTCAAGCTACTTACCTCACTGCTAGCTTAAGGGAAGGAAGTGTGCTCATGTGCTTTATAAAAATAATATGTCTGCAGTCAAAGCAGTACTTTTAGCTGGAAGAGACTAAAAAAGATGTACTTTTAAGAGATTTTTATCTGTTAAAATCACTCAATTTTTTTTAAATGGCAAAAAGTGAAAGTTTAGTCTATCCAGGTAAATCTTACAGTGCCATGAACAAATGAAAAGTGGTAAGTAAAAGTAGGCTAGTAGTACTGCATCTAGAACTTCAGTAAAAGGACAGTTTGAATTGCACTTTGATCATATGATATTATTACATAAATAGATTTCCAATGAAAATTCTAGCACCAGACATTCATTAAGGTGTGAATCTCTTTGTGAATTTCATATAAAGTTAAAATAAGAAAGCTTTTACATGCTGTACTGACTCATTAATTTTGTAGGTATCCTCTGTATGTACAACTCAAAATGGCACACTGTGTCTTAAAAACAAATAAATACTAGGTCTTCTGTTCATTTAAAGCTGACTTCTCAGCTTTTACCTCTAACACACATGGTGGGATTTTTTAATCCAAGTAGCAAGAAGCTACACTATGTGAAGCTATGATCTGAAATAGGCACTATACTTTGTTATATTTCTGTTGTCACTGTTTTACATGCTGTATCTTTTGTTTCAGGTTTGTAACAGCGTATTTAACAGCTGGGATCAATTTAAAAATCATTTGGTAATACACACTGGTGACAAACCCAACCACTGTACCTTATGTGATTTGTGGTTTATGCAAGGCAGTGAGCTGAGAAGGCATCTCAAAGACATGCACAATATTTCAGAACGAATAGTGACAGAAGAGGTTCTTCCAGTGGAAGCTATGGAAGCTGAACCAGTAACATCAATGACTATAATAGAACAAGTGGAGCAAGTCCATGTCCTACCAGTTATTCAGGTGCAGGTGGATCCTGCACAGGTAACTGTGGAACAGATGCACCAGGATCTCATACAGGACAATCAAGTAAAAGGCACACAGATGGAGGAACTGCAAGAACAGGTGCAAATTAGTTATTTAGAAGTTGAACACATTCAGACTGAACAAGGTGCTGAAGTTCATGTGGAGCAATTACACGTTGGACGTGTAAATCGAATACAGATGGAAGAAGTACAGGCAGAACTTATAGATGGAACAAACCTTGAACAAGTAGAATATGAAGGTGTTGATCAAGGAGAAGCAGAAGAAAATGAAACTACTCAAGTAGATGATGCAGATATGGAAGATCATGAACAAGCTGAAGACTTAAAAACTCAACAATTAGAGGACACACAGAATGAATAGGTGGATGACTAGGACAAATAACCACACTGTGCAGCTTTAGGAATGAAGTACCCAATTATTTTTGCTAGCTTTACATTGGTTTTTGAACTAATGGTCAATGGTCACCTTTCCAATATGCTGTCCTTAGGAAGCTGGACAAGTGGACCAAAGTTAGCTTTCTTCATGTACGACTAAACCTGTCATATGTGAAAAATAACTTTACCATTTATGTAATGCCATAGAACAGAAACCACCACAGCTTTGTGAGGATTTTAATAATGAATAGCTTGTATCATTTACATCATCCCTGGGTATATGTAGGAGTAGCTTTACCTCTTTTCCTCTTGCTATAGAAGCAAACTTTTGTTATAGATTTGCAGGGTGTCTGTGTCAGAAGAATCAGTAAAATCTAGTGGGTTCTAATGTAAGTGGATAATCAGGTACCTGTGAATTTTCTGGGCAGAGTGTTTGTTTGCTGTTTTCTAATAGCAGTCCCTAACTTTCAGGCTGGGGAAAAAACATTGTTGCTGGAGGTCTCAGAGCACAAAAATACTGTGCCTTTTCCACAAAGCTCCTAGAGAGAGTGTTCAACCTAGTTCAATCAAAAGCAATGTGGGTAATGTTATAGCACTTTGTATTTTTGCTTAAAGTTGTCAGCTACTGATTTAGGAGTTTTTTCCATTAAATTTAGGAGGGGATGAGGGAGGAAACAGATTCCATGTGGAGGCAGCAGGACACTAAAAGGGACACTTTAAATTAGGAAAAGCTCAGTAGAATCTGTGGAAAACATGAGCTGGAAGAAAGCTATCAGCAGACTCTTCTTTTATAAATTGTCATTTTTGAAAAGGAATATTTTTAAACATATAGAGAAGGATTTTCTTTATGGTATCAGGTTCCTGACTTTTTAAAATGAAATTCTAACACTTGACACAAAGATGTTGTATTGAAAGTAAAAGCCACAGGTATGAATGCTAAAATGTGAATTGAAAAGTAGGAGTATAAATATTTTAATCAGTATTAGACAACAAAACAATAGCATCCATGAAATATTGCATTATTTGCTTAATCCAATAAATTAGGAACAACTGAGTGACTGGCAATTACAGTGCCAGATCCCAGTGGCAAGAATCAATATAATTTTAATAACTTTACAGTAAGGACCTATTAATCTTAAGTTTGTTTAGAAAATACTTGTCTAGCTCTATGTTTAAGGATGCTAAGAACTTCCTGTTCTCAATTATTGCCTTGAGATTAGAGGTGTCTCCCTACTTCTGAAAAATTTTATTTTCAAAGCTTTAAGTAAAGGGAGGAATTTTTGCAAGGATGTTTCCTAATGCTCTTGGTATTCCTGTAGATCTTGCTTAAAATCAGTCTTTTCTATTCAGTCTTCTCCAAATGCAAAATTATTTCTTGTGATTTGTGCTTTTATTTAGTCTCATTTAAAATTATTCTTGTGTTTCATTATAGCTAGCCTTGGAGAAACTGTTGCAAAACAAACATGAATCTCAATTAAAATTTCAAACAATTTAATTAACATAACTTGCATTCTTTTTTTATGATGTTTTGTATTTTCTGAGATGCAAGTAATATGGGATGAGATTATGTGCAGAGGAAAGAATGTGACCTGATGTTAATCATGAAAGTTAAAGTTAGCTATTGGATTTATACCTGGCTTCTGATAGGAAGCCTGTCTTTTGATAACATGGAGGGGGTGCAGCTTGCTTAGCTGCATAACTAAATTTTTAGGCATTTATGCATATAGACACCAGATCTATATCAGTGGAATTAAAGGAGCAATCTGGCTGTGTCTAATTAATGAAACTAACTTAGGCAATTTAGGTCCAATGTAAATTGAGTAGTTACGTGATATTGATAGCAGGGCTGTAGTTTGGTAAGCACAGTTGGGCTATTTTTTTGTTCTGTTTGATCTCCCCTTTTTAACAACAGCTTGCAAATTTGGTAGGAGAGAAATGATGCTTTGATGTTGTGCCCAGTGCTGCGTCTATCCAGACATCTGTTGAGCCTGGGTGGGAATGCAGTGGGGGCATGACCAATTCCCTTCTCACCCTGAGGGACAGGGTAAAAGGTTCTCCTCAAGTAATAACTCCACTGGAAAGTGTTTCCCTTTGCAACCCCCCTATTCCCTAGAATTTCCTTCCCAAATTGCTTCTACCAGTGGAGTCCCCCATGCCTCCTTACTGCAACTCAAACTGTGGGAGGGATAATTGACTTGGAGAGTCAGAAGTTCTGGTTGTCCTCTGTAACAGCCACCTTGCCATCCCCTTTCTGCCACAAATGTCTGTATAGACACACAGACCTCTCCAAACTATATACCTATGCACCATTGGAGGAGTTCTTCCCTTTAAATAAGTATATACTGCTGGTCCCCAGAGTGCCCTGTGTTATGCAGGTACTGGTCTGTAGCTTGCAATGAGGCAGCATGCCAGCTGCACTTGCTGCCTGGGGCCTGCAGTGGGCCGTGTCACATGAGGTGAATGCTTAAATTTATGCTGAATGAAACTAATTGTCTAAAGCACTGGGGTCTAGGCAGTGAGAAATGGAAAAGTTGGAATGAACAAAAACCTTTGAGATGTGTCTGGATACAAAATAAAAAGTGAACATTAAATTTAGACTTGTGGATTTATATACAATATTAATGAGAGGCCACAAGCTACTTCTGAAAGAAGGGCAGGGAGAGGAAAAGGAGCTGATCAATAGTTTGAGATCTGCTGAGTAATTCACACAATATAAGAAAGGATTAGCTGCGTTTTTTGAAAACAGTTGCAAAAGCATGTTTCATCTGCAGGCTTGTGAGGATGGAATTGGATGTCAGTCCTGTGTGAGATGGTCACTAGAGGAGGATCATGCAGCTTCTGCTGTTTTATGCCTGCAGTGGAATTTTTAATTAGTTAATGGTGCAGAATATGGTAGTCTCTTACACAAATTCTGTAACTCAATATTATTTCGAATGAGGAAACATTTAAATATATTTTAATTTGGTTGCTTGCTTTTAAGGACTGAAGTATCTGTTCTATAGGGACTATTGTGAAAATGTAACATGCAGTTAGAATTTTTTTTGTTATTTCTAACAACTTCCTTCTTAAACTGTAGTGTTTGCTTCTATAAAATAATTTTAAAATTAAAGCAACCTGTTTACAATGAAAATACAAATAATTTATAGCTTGTTAAACACTTGGTGGCTCAGGCAGGTGCAACAAAAGCTGGAGCTCACTAGCTCAGATCTAGTAAAGCTTCAGCCATGGCTGGACCTAACTATGGGAGCATGGCTGTGTTTGCAACCTGACCACAGCTTTGTATGCAGTGTGAGTAATGCTCTCACAGCTCCCTCATACTTTTTTCCCCTAACTGGAACCTTGACATCTATAAATGTCTCTACTAGGATTTGTCTTTCCAATTCCTTTGAGAGCTGGTGGCCTGTTGAGGAAATAATTTGTACCATTAAAAAATCTGAAACTAGAAAGGGGGGGTGCAGCATGTAGATCCTAGGGCAAGGGTCTCTAATGTGGGGGTACAAGGACCCGGAGGGTGTAAGTGGTATGCAGGGGGCTGTGCCTGGCAGGTGATAGCCGGTCGTGGGATTGCAGCCCATTGCCGCCAGAGCTGTCCAAGGTTTTATAACAATGGTGGCTGCAGTGGCTGCCTAGCCTGGACTGCCAGCCCTCTCAGCTGGGGTGGTGGGAGTTGGGCAGCCAGGGGACATGGTGAGGCAGGGAGGCCCCTCCCCATCTCATGAGGAGAAGAGTGATGGTGGGTGGTTGGCAGGGGCTGCAGCGGTGCTGAGGCCCATGATCCCAGGCAGGCCTCCTTTGCCCAGAGTTAGTGTGCTGGAAGATTGAAAGAGGCAGTGAGGCACTGCAGAGCTGAGGCTGGAGGCAATGGGGAGGGAGCCAGTTTTCAAGTACAGTGGTGGAACCACAGCACCAGTGGCAGCTGGCTATGTCCCCTGCCCAGGTGGAGATCTGTCCCTTGGAGGTGGCACTGCCTCAGCCAAGCATCCCAGGCTGATCCTTGTCAGATTCTGCCAATGGATTGTTGCGGGAAACAGAGGCTGAGCCACTGCACATTGTCAGCTTTCTGTGAACATGTGTGGACTCTCCACAGCTGTATGTGCTGAGTTTTATAATTCTGGTACTCTTCCAGCACAGCTGGGTCTTAAAGCTTTTGCCAAGGTGTTATGGGTTGACCCTGGCTGAACAGGTGCCCACCAAGCCACTCTATCACTCCACTCCTCAACTGGACAAGGGAGAGAAAATATAATGAAAGGCTCATGGGTGGAGATAAGGGCAGGGGAAGATCACTTCCCAAATACCGTCATGGGCAAAACAGCTTGACTTGGGGAAACTAGTTTAATTTATTATCAATCAAATCAAAGTAGGATAGCAAGAAAATAAAAACTAAATCTTAAAACACCTTCCCCCAATCACTCCCTTCTTTCTGGGCCTAACTTTACACCCAAATTCTTTACCTCCTCCCCCTCAGCAGTGCAAGGGGGCAGGGAATGGGGCTGCGGTCATTTCACGCATTGTCTTGGCCGCTCCTTCTTCTTCAGGGGAGGACTCTTGTGCTCCAATGTGGGTCTCTTTCCATGAGGTCAGTCCTTAGGCACAGCCTGCTCTGACATGGGCTCCTCCAGGGGCTGCAGGGGAATCTCAGCTCTGGCACCTGGAGCACCTCCTGCCCCTCCTTCTGCACTGACCTGGGTGTCTGCAGAGTTGTTCCTCTCATATATTCTCACCCTGCTCTCCCAGCTGCTGTTGTTTCACAATTTTTTTTCCCTTCTTAAATATGTTATCCCAGAGGCATTGCCACTGGATAAGTTTTAATAATTTCAATAGTATTTTGTTGCTGTTGTTGTAATTTGTATGTTAATTTGCTTAGAGAAAGTATACTGGCTAAAGGGAACTTTTTTCTTCATAAAGTTACTGGTATAAGGTCCCACATTTTTCTAATGCTGACTTTTCTTTAACATATTTTAAACAAAATAAAGTGTTTCCAATTGTTCCCTTCAGCTGGAGGTTTAATTCTGCATATCCTTTGCTGGGGCTGTAATCTGATTTATGAAAATACTGGTGCTTTGCTCTGAAAAAGGAGCACAGAAACCCACTGGCTTTCAGGGGCCATGCTGCAAGAATGGTGCTTCATGGACAGACTTGCCTAGGGGGCACACAAATTAATTACACAGAGGTGAGGGAAGAAGAGGGGTTTTTGCTGTTAAAATTGAATAAACAAGAGATAGTGCCAATGTAGGTGTTTTTAAATTGTTATTTACATGCAGATTATTTGAAAGACATGTATTTTATCTAACACCATCTTCTTATGCTAGGGCTAATTGGAGCCTGAAGCCAAAACATTTTCAGTCTAAGAAATCCCATACTGTATTTAACATAAGAAGCATATGAATAATTCCATGGAAAAAGCCAGAACATTTTTCAATGTTTTCTGGATTGGAGTATTATTCCTTATATTGTGTAATCTGTTCATATAGCTTTAGAGTGGCTGGCATGGTTATTGATAAACAGAATAGCATGTGTCACGAGAATTTTGTAGTTTCAGGGCTTTCTCCTTTAAGGATGTAGACTGATGTTTCAGTTGATTGACACCAAATAGATTTTTTGAAGTCATGGGTATGCATATATGTTACAGCATGTTTAGATTGCCCCCCTCCACAGTTAAAGAAGAAAATACAGTAAACTAAAAACTGGTACTCATTTTCAGGGAGAGAAGGGTGTTTGTGCATGTGTGTGTTAAAAAAAAAACCAAACAACCAGAATTAAAAAAAATTGTTTTATCAAAGAGTCCTAAACGATATATATAGCCATGTCTTCATTTCCTATTACATCTCTGTTACTAACATGACCACAGGGATGTCGCTATTTCGAGACGGTGCAACACATAAAAACACGACTCCAGGCCAAGTAGAAAAGAAAGGCAGAAGCCCAGTTTATTAGTACATAGTCTCTTTTATACTATTTTCTAACATTTGTTCCATATAGCTATTGGTTCATAATCTGTTATTGTACAGCACCATTGGCCAGCTATTCCTAGCACACATGTTTTGTGAATAACAGTGTCCTACTTGCAGATGTTGCATACCAAGTTGTTTTTCTGGTTCATTGTTTTGGCTTCTTGCTTCTGTTTCTCACGGGTACAAGGTTGCTTGCAACACAGTCGTTGTCTATGAGCAAAGGCATGCTAGTTGTCAGTTCCCACAATTCCCCCTTTTTGTTAAAAAAGACAGAAATGCAGCATTTGAAGTCTTTCTGTTGGGCCCTTACAGAAAAATGACAAACACAGCACAAAGAGAGAAACAACACAGATGACAATTGCAATCAAACATTCCATTTTCATGAGATTCTTAATTGTAGTTTCTTGATGTTAGCAAGTTTGCCAGATAGTGTGTATAATAACATTAACATTGACTAACAAACCTAACAAAGCAAATGAAATCAAACCAAGTTAAAAGTAAAACTAAAACTGAAACACACTTTTATAAATCTAAGAACACAAAGGTGTCATTGCTTTCTCTTGCAGAGTGCAAGGATCTTCTGAAGTTTGCTTGTTGGCATCATGATGCTCTTGACATTGCCTGTAGACTGTAATGAGAGAAAATTATTTAAAAGAGCAGAATTGTTAGAATTTGGTGCCACTGTAAGATGATTGACCACATACAAAAGCCCCTGTCAACTGGCTTTGTGGGGTTTCTCCACACATTTCCCTTCTCCCCCCCTTTTTGTTTTCTTTTTTTTTGGAAAGGAAACTTCTTTACCTTTTTTGTTTTAGTCTTCTTTTTCTTTGGTTCTTTTTGAATTGAATTTCAAAGAACCTTGAGCATTTTCCTGGGACTTTGTTACTGTTATTGTGTTAGTGTTTTTTTGTTTTTTCCTTTTTGAATTGCATTTCAAAGGGCCATGAGCACGGTCAATAATAACTTGACCTGTGGGAGGATGGGGAATACCAAATTTACACGTGGCACCCCACAGTTGTCAAAACTGCCGCATCTTCTGAGAGATGCAGACAGAGCCCTTGTCAGTTTCCACAGAGGAAGGTATACCTAGAAAAGGAAAGGCCGATTGCCAATGAACAACAGCATCACGACTTTTCCCTCCTGCATGCACGAATACACACAAGGCAGAGGAGAAGGCTTGGTGGAAAAGGTCATGTGATGCTTTAGCTTGTGCTAACTCATCAGGTTGAGATGCCATCCACACAGGGTTGGCTAGCTTATCAGCTCTGGCATTACCTTCTGCTATGGCAAATTGGTGTGGCTTCTTACATGTAATACATAATAGAAATGGGTGCAGTCTTGACATGCACTCCACGAGGTTTTTAGTAGGGAAAAAGAACAGCATTGTTAACTTCCTTTAAAAATGAACAGTCAAGGCAATGTGTGACATCTGCAACAAGAGCAGAGTTAGTAGAAAAATGTGGTGGTACAAAGGACAAAGGTATAACAATACATGGAATGAAACAATAAGCTTACTTAAGAAAATACATCATCAATTGCCTAACCATTCTGCCATCACCCAAGGTCTGCAATCACTGGGGAACCTCATTCCACAGGCAGGGCTTGGAGAACCTTTCCCGGACAAGGATTCCAAGTTTACCTGGAAGAGGGTCCAGCTTTCATAAGTGCAAATCAGCGAGTCAAAGTGACTCGATCACATTTTTGGTGCAGAAACACCTGGGTCTGATGGCATACTTCCCAACCAGCCAGGGCCAGGGCTTGGCCAGAGCCTAGGCCTTAACTGGGAGGATTTCCCTAAAACATCCTACAGAAAGGCCTCTATTAATATCAATTAGGAAAGATTCTTGAAATGATACAGTTCTTGCAGATAACTGCACAAGGTAATGTGAAATATTCTAAAGCAACTGGCATTATCATTTAACTAATCAATGGTATCATAAACAAACTGTAAATAACTAAAGGAATTGTGCATGTGCAGCATCATTTGAAATTGTGACTCATTCTTCTGTGCCACCTATGGAAGATAAAGCTCCAAAAGTTGTTATTAATAGTAATATCAACCAACCAATGTAGAACAACCAGACCCACAGAATTCTTGATGACAGCAAGGATCCTTTAGACCTTGTGTTCACATGGTTAAATCTTCATCAGGAATGTTTCTGTTGTAAATTTTCATTTTATCTCCATAGCAGAATGTTGACGGTTGGGGGGGTGGAATTTTCTCCATCCCTGTTACTAGGAAACCACAACGACCAGGTACTCAAGGACCATTAACTCTTTTGTAAGAGACAAAGGCTATGGCTAGATGTGGTAAGGGGAGGAGAAATCTGACCATTAGGAACTTCTCTTGCTCAATGGGCACTGGAGGGAGAAGAGGGAAACTGCTGCCTTCCTTTGGCTGTGACTGTGGAAAGTCTGGCTCTGCACTGCCTTCTCTTCCTGGCTGGGTGAGCTCTCGCTTGAGAAAGGGCACGGGATTCCCACCCTTTTCCCCGCCGCGGACGCCCACCACCCCGGCTGTGCTTTGCAGCAACTTCGGAGGAGCCCGGCTGTCGCTGCCCCCACCTGTCACAATGCACTGCGGCTTCTTCCATAACTGCAGAGTTTCTGCCACCTTTGCTGGCTAGCCCGGGTGAGCTATTCCTGCCTCTCCAGCTCGCTGTGATGCCTTAAATTGCTGGTAAAAAATTTGAGACGCAGACACGCAGTATAGGAAAAGGGTATTACCTTGGTTTAATAGGATCCCAGATGCACACCGACGACCAAGAGAGTGACGATATCCCCCGTATACAATTTATGGACTTCATAGATTAGCATACCTATCTCAAATTCCCCAATGAGAAGTCTAACAAATGAAGTAATTGCCCCCTTATTCAAATTACCTCCCCCCAAAAGGTTACAACTTAGTTTACAAAAACATGTCCCAGTGATGGGGCTCTTTTCAAGGTTGGTGCCTCATGCTCTTGAGATTGTGGAGATTGTTTCGTCTTCTCCAAAGAATTCTGAGCAAGGCAAGGGTACAAGGGTTATAAACATGTGGGGCTAAGGTACAGGGAGTAAAAAGTACAGGAATGGGAAAGGGTAAAAAGGATATAAAAAGAGTATAAAAGTATAATGAAAAAGGACAAAAACCCATCAGGCATCAGCTGCTCTGAGCTTCCTGCTGCGCGCTGCCCTGCCGCCCAGCCCGCCCACCATTACCCACTGTCTTACATGGGAGACAGGAGCCTTATGAGTTTCTGCTGTTTGCCAGGCTTTTGGCAACAGGCAGTAATTTCTATCAGCGTAGCTAGCACCCCAAGGCTCAGTCTCATTGCAAGGTTCTTTGATATTTGGCCGATTAGCCTAATATGATGTAAAATACCATTTATTATGATTTAGGAAAAAAGAGGCAAAACTTCACAACCTATATAATTTTAAGTTGTAAAGGTGGTATGTTTATTACAGCGCTGGGCACGTGGGAGGTAATCCTCCAAAGACACGCTCACCGTCAGTCCCGTATAGCTTGGTATATATCTGGTTACATTGTTGCACATTCATGGAATTTCTCAATCTGCTTATACATATGCATAACCTATCCCCGCTTCGTATTATAATGAGTTCAAAAGTCATTTCTCTATCCTTGTGCCTGCGTAGTTCCATTTGGTGGGGGGGCTCCGGGGGTCTTTTCTGAAAAAGGACAGGAGATCTTTCTGTTTTACGCATGCGTTCTGAGTCTCTGTCCAAAGGCCAAAACAACATATTTGATTTTTTGCCAGCGTGGAGGTTCCATAAGTATCATAGTCCTTGTTTAGCAAACACAGTGAATGTTAAGTAAACAATACTCTGTTTATTAAGTTATCAATCTTGTCTATCAAGTAGTCTCTACAAGTTATTTTTTAGCTTCTGATTCCCTTGTATCAATTAGACACAGAAAATAACAAACATACACACACAATAAAGACATAATTGCAAAACTATAATAGCTAAAATGCAATTATGGAGGAAATGCTTGCAAAAACTATAAAAATAGCTAATATGCAAGTTATAGAAAGGTACCTATTCTTATTATTATTAGCTAGCCAGAATAATACAATTTAGGAAACCAATGATCTTACCAAAATCCAATTTTGGTGCTGGGATACATCAGAATCCGCTCTCAATCTTGCAAGAAGTTACCACAGAGCTGCGTCCAGACTCTGGGGAGAAGTCCTCCACGCATCTTCAGAGTGTGTGTAAGAGACTTCTACCTCTGGGATATTTCCTTGAGTTTTTATAGTGTAAAAGTGTGCTTTGTTGTTCAGAAAGTGTTTATTTTCCACATTCTCTCTTCATTCCAACATATGACTTATGGTTTATGGTTTTAGACTTTCGGGCGCCAACAGATAACCCTGGCTAGGCTGTTAACCTAACTGGAGCCATCCATCTCCTGCAACCGAGCAGAGAGAGAGAGAAGGGGGGGAATGTCCTGCCACACCCACGTGAGACAAGGAGCTGACCTCGCGGCACAGTGCCACCTGCAGCTGCGTGGGAGTCATTGCACCTGCCCTGCCTGGCTGGGTGCTCAACAGCGCCCCTGCTGGCTTTGAACATAACTGCACCAAAGGGAAGGGTGTCTGGCAGCCCAGAGCAAGCTGCCACTGGGTTTCTGGGTTTTGTTTGTTGTTGCTACTGTTGTTTTTTGCTTCTTTATTTCGTTATAGATACTAGTAAATAACTGTTATTCCTTTTCCCATATCTTCACCTGAAAGCCCTTGATTTCAAAGTTATAATAATTCGGAGGCAAGGGGGGGTCACATTTTCTATTCTGAGGGAAGTTTCCACCTTTTCTTAGCAGACACCTGTCTTTCAAACCAAGACAGAAGAATTGTGTTCTTTAAAAGAAATGAGCATAATGTAACAAAAAGTAAACCTGACAAAACTTAAAGTTAACATCACCAAAAATGAATAGAATTCAATCTTAATAGAACTTAACAGAACATAAAGTTAATAAATATTAAATTGAGCAACACTTAAAGCAATCAGACTTAGCCTTACTTGAACTCAAGCTTAATGGAATTTAAAATTAGCATCACTTAAACTTAACGTGACTTAAACTTAACATAATGTACTTTTAATAAAACTTAAACTCACTTAACAGAACTTAGCTTCTATAGCACTTAACAGGTAATTTAAACTATTCACTATAACACAGCACAAAACGTCTCCAGGCAAAACAGAATGTCTCTGTGCTCCAGGTTATTTTCAGCTATTTATAGTAGATGTTTGTTTCTAAGTAATTGTTTGTCTTTAATACACTGAGAGAGAATGTGAGTGCACAGATATAAACACAGGACACAGGGGAGAAGATAGTAAAACTTCCCTCTGTTTGTTTCAGGTGCAGGTATTTGTGTCCCAGAAACTCTTGGAGCTTTGCCTTCAATGCAGAATAAAACTTCTGTTCCTCTGGAGGTCCTGGTTAGAATGCCACCTAGAGACTTAACACAAATCTAAAATAATTAAGAAGTTAAAACAGCATTCTTAGTATGTTTGCTGCAGCACTGTCACACTCACATACACATAGACATTGTTCAAGGTATACCTTAAAAGTTTCAGATACAGCAGAGTTTAACTCGTTTTGACTCCATCATTACAAGAAAACTGCTGAAGATTTAGCATACAGCAATTAAACATAAATGAACAATATGCTAATAAGCAACTGAGTTGTAAATAAAACAGCAGCACCAGAGAACTCCAGAAGGTTAAATTTCTGCAGGATTAACTGGAAGGGTCAGAAAAGTGTGGTAAACACATCGTAATTCATTTGATGTTTTGACATCAGGCTGTAAAGTTAATTGCTACAGCCCTATATCTTGTCCAGTTAATATCCACTCTAGCGAATGCATCAGGGCTACCTGAATCTATGCTGAGCAAGACTACAACACCAAGCCTGTCCATAAACCAAGATATCATGCACATAAGGATAAATGATGCTCTGAGGATATAGCCTTAAAAATTTAACTTTGCTGATTCCTTATAGGATTACAGAAAATAGGTGCAGTCCAGGGACTAATGTACTATTTTCCCCATACTGAGTAGCTCAGGCACGCCAAGGTCACAGCTGTAGTTCCAGGCATTTTCCAAATATTCTGTTGGGTGGATGCCAAAGCAGTTCTGCCAGCTACTCTGCAGGCAGAGGAAAAGTCCTAAGTTTGTTGGGAAGGTCTTAAAAAGAGAGAAAAAAATTAGTGGGTTTTCCTTTCAGAGATCTAGATTAAAAGGTATTGTCCTAGTGAAATCTAGCAGAAATAGAAAACCTGTGGAATGTCTTAAGAGAGACATAGATAGTGGGTGGGGGGAAGGGAGAGAATGAAACTGAGGTTCCTCCACAACAAGGCTACAAATAAGGCAGATTGTCGTGAGTCATATACCAATTCTGTAGAGTTGAGACAAAATGCATTGGGAAAAGTTAAAGTGACTTGACAATTTACGTTTGGCTAAAACTCCATGAACATCAGAGGCATACTTAAGATAAACACTTTTTAAATGGCTTCAGCAAGAAATCTGGCCCCTGCTCAAGTTCTCATCAATCAAGGTGTTAACACCTGTCAGTCCCCTTATCTTCCTGCAAAGCTGGAAACAAGTTCAAAACACAACTCACTTGCACTAATTAAAATGGCACTTTGAGGATACATTCACGAATCAACCTGTGGAGCCTTGCCAGGCCCCCTCAGGGTGCAGCCGGCTCCCGCCCGCTCCCCTGAAACGGAGGGGGGGATGGTGCCGTGTGAGGGAAAGCGAGGAGGAAAAAAGTGGCAGAGATGGCCCCATTCCTCTGTGCAGCCTCATGCTGATGTGGGCAGCCTAAAGCCTCCAGGGGGGGAACCCTGCATGTTCCAGCGGGACCTGCTTGGGACACGCCGCCATCCCGTTCTCTGGCAGCTTCCAGGAGCAAAGGTATTTGCATCAAGGCTTCTTTCACTCAGAAAACAGTTAAAAAGTTCTGTAAGGAATAACAAGGTTGCTCCAATGCGGAGAATATTTTGCAATATGTTTCAAACTGCTTCAGGACGCCTCCAAGGGAAGAGCGCTGCCTCCAAGCAGTGGAAAGACAAGCTGAAGGCAATGCAGCCACAGCAGGGGAATGGGCTGCTGAGGTGATCTTTTTAGGCTGTAATTGCAGCAATGAGCCCCAAGCCAAGTGCCGCCCTGTTAATTTGGTTACATTGTTAATAATTTCGCGGCTACGTTGTTTCTTTTTTGTGGCTGCCTCCCACAATTTAACAAAAGCGGCACTCTGCACATGCATTGTCCCCCCCGCCTCTCTTCTACAGCCTTTAAAGCATCCAGCACCACTCTCCAATCAGTTCTCAAAGATTTAGCACTTTCATCGCCCTGGGAAGCAGATAAGCGGTCCCGCTCACTCCCAGTTTATCATTCTAAAGGCATTCTTAGAAAGGCATTTTTAGCATAACTGTCCATATATTTACCACATAATTGCCTTTTCTTCTTGGGAAATCTACTTTCCCATTTTTTCCCAGCGGCTCACCTGAATATCAGGTTGATTCAGGTCCGGACCTTTTCGCGGTTCTGCTCACTGCTTTTCTCTGCTGGGCTCCGTCTCGCTCTGCTCTCACAGACTTAACAGCTCTTCAGCCGCCTCCTGAAGTTCGTTGTAATCACGTCGGGCTCACCAGATGTCGCTGTTTCGAGACGGCGCAACACATAAAAACACGACTCCAGGCCAAGTAGAAAAGAAAGGCAGAAGCCCAGTTTATTACTACATAGTCTCTTTTATACTTGTCTTGCATGGGAGACAGAAGCTTTATGAGTTTTTGCAGTTTGCCAGGCTTTAGAGTAGCTAACTCCCCAAGACTCAGTCCCGTTTGCAAGGATCTTTGATATTTGACCGATTAGTCTAAAAATACCATTTATTAGATACAGAAAATAACAAACATACAAACATAGAACAGATTGACATACATACACACACAATGAATGCATAATTGCAACACTATAATAGCTAAAATGCAATTATGGGTAAAAGCTTGCTTGAGCTATAAAAATAGTTCAAAAAATGCAAGTTAAGAAATGCTTGCTTGAACTATAATGCAAGTTAAGAAAGGTACCTATAAGTTAGCCAGAATAATACAATTTAAGAAACCAATGATCTTACCAAATCCAATTTTGGAGCTGGAATACATTAGTATCCTCACTCAGTCTCGCGAGAAGTAACCACAGAGCCTGCGTCCAAGTCCAGGGGAGAAGACTTTACTTCATGCTCCAATGTCCATGTAGAAAAGCTTCTACCTTTCTGAGATTTCGTGGTGTTTTTATAGGGAAAAGAGTGTGGATTTGTGGTCACTTAAAAATTTTTCACATTCTCTCAGTGTCTCACCTTGACTTCTAGGCACCAGTACTAGATAGCCCGGATTAAGCTATCAACTTAATCTGAACCATTCATCTCCAGCCAGCGATCAGGGAGAGAGAGAAGGGGGAGGGAGGAAACCTCCTGCCACAATACTATTTTCTAACATTCGTTCCATATAGCTATTGGTTCATAATCTGTTATTGTACAGCACCATTGGCCAGCTATTCCTAGCACACATGTTTTGTGAATAACAGTGTCCTACTTGCAGATGTTGCATACCAAGTTGTTTTTCTGGTTCATTGTTTTGGCTTCTTGCTTCTGTTTCTCACGGGTACAAGGTTGCTTGCAACACAGTCGTTGTCTATGAGCAAAGGCAGGCTAGTTGTCAGTTCCCACACAGGGAAACATATTTTTTTTAAACTATTTTTCTTCTTGTGATTTTTTAAAACTATTTTTTCTTGCAATAATTTTTTAAAAAATATATTCTGAGATCTAAAGCAGGTTCAGGGGCTGAGCAACCCCATTGG
Source organism: Entomyzon cyanotis (assembly GCA_024500445.1). NCBI lineage: Eukaryota > Metazoa > Chordata > Aves > Passeriformes > Meliphagidae > Entomyzon > Entomyzon cyanotis. Next base: position 2,171,676 of record JAKEPQ010000794.1, read on the forward strand.
TGTAAATGGCAGGGAATAATTTGATTGAGTTTATTTTTCCTGACCACTTATCACCCATCTTCTAGTGCCTTTAATTCAACTGATACTTCTAAATAGTATCTTATCCTGCAAATAGATGCAAGGACTTTAGAATTTTAGTTAGTTCTAGACAGTTGATCTGTTTGGGAATTAGAAAGTAAAGCCTTGTGGAGAAGGACTTGGGGATTATTGTGGATGAAAAGCTGAACATGAGCCAACAGTGTGCGCCTGCAGCCCAGAAGGCCAACCACATCCTGGGCTGCATCAAAAGAGGTGTGGCCAGCAGGTTGAGGGAGAGGATTCTTCCCTTCTACTCTGCTCTTGTGAATCACAGAATCATAGAATGGTTTGGGATGGAAAGCACATTAAAGATCATCTAGATCTTACCCCTGCCATGGGCAGGGACACCTTCTACTAGACCAGGTTGCTCCAAGCCGGCCCCATCCAACCTGGCCTTGACTATTTCCAGGGATGGGGCAGCCACAGCTTCTCTGGGCAACCAGTGCCAGTGCCTCAACACCCTCACAGGGAAGAATTTCTTCCAACAGCTAATCTAAACCTGTTGTCCTTCACCTTAAGGCCATTCTCCCCCTTTTCCTATCACTCCATGCCCTTGTCAAAAGTCCCTCCCCAGCCTTCTTGTAAGCTCTGTTTAGGTACTGGAAGGTTACTCTAAGGTCTCCCCCGGAGCCTTCATTTCTCCAAGCTAAACAATCCCAAACTCTCTCAGCCTGTCTTCCTAGAAGAGGTGTTTCAGCCCTATAAGCATCTTTGTGGTCTCCTCTGGACCTACTCCAGCAAGTCCACGTCCTTCCTTATGTTGGGGGGCCCCAAAGCTGGATGTAGTACTCTAGGTGAGGTTTCACAAGAGCATAGTAGAGAGGCAGAATCACCTCCCTCGACCTGCTGGTCACGCTTTTTCTTATTGTCTCAGATTAGAGACAAGTCTAGAAGGAAAGCACTCAGAATAAATGCCTCCCCCAAAGGAAAGGGCTTCTGGAACCTCCTCCCCCCACCACAAGAGAATATATTGGATGAAAGTGAAAAAAGTGAAAAAGAAAACCTGTTTAGTTAACAAAACATGCAAAGTGCCCTGCAAGGCACTGGGAAAGGGGAAAGGGGAAAGGGGAAAAAGAATTATTAAACCTGAGTAAACAGCTGATGAACTTTAGTGTCTTTTTACCTCGGGCGTAGCTTCCCCCTTCCAGGGGGTCCCAGGGGGCCAAGCAGAGTCTTTCCAGTGGCTTCCTGGAGGATTCTCGCCTACCATCCTCCCGGGGCTCCTCTGATTCTTGGGCAAGAAAGCAAATAGAAAAAAAGTCCAAAAAGGGCATGAAGAAGAAGCAGTCCCAACAATACGACAGGAACCGTCAGTGAAAAGAGCGTAGTGTATCTCGTCTTGTGGCAGTTAGTTGTACAGTGGCGCTTCCTCTGCACAAGTTACTGATGCATGATGGATTTTGTCTTTTCTCTTTTTATACCCTTTTTATACCCTTTCTATACATTTTTATACCCTTTCCCTTTCCTTGTACCTTTCACAAACACTCCCTGTACCTTAGCCCTACATGTCTATAATGCTTGTACTCTGATATTTAGCTTAGTTGGAGGTTCTCTGGGTGGGAAGATGAAACATCCCAACTATCTCAAAACTAGAGGCTCCAAACTTGGACAGAGCCTCCTCTCTAGAGCATGTTTTTGTAAACTGGGCTGTAGTCTCACTTGGGGGGAGATAATTAGAATAGGGGGACAATTACTTCATTTATTAAATTTCTTACTGGGAGATTTTAGGTAGATATGCTAATTTGTGAGGTCCATAAAATTGTACATGTGTTGTACATGGAGTGTGCTTCTTGGCATGTTTCCACTGTTGACGAGGGTGCACCTGGGATACTATTAAAACCAAGGTAATAGCCTTTTTTCCCTATACTGCTGTGTCTGCCTCTTATTTTTTCCAGCTTTTAAGGCATCATTACCTGCTCCTGCTCCTCTTCATCAGCCACACCAAAATTTCTATTTTTGGGCCAATTTCTAATTATTTCTAAGACCTCAGGGCGATTCGGATTTTCAATACACGCGCTGTATGATGAGGGCAATCCATTTACTCCATGTGGCATTGGTGGCATGGTGGGTAGAGGGAACCTTTCCCTTGAACATCCACCCCAGCACTGGTAGTTGGGGTGCCAGGAGGAGTTGTGCTTCCTTGCCAATAACTTCTGAGGTGGTTTGGACACTTTCATAGGCTGCCAGGATTTCCTTCTCTGCGGGAGTGTAGTTGACTTCAGACCCTCTGTAACTTCGGCTCCAGAATCTCAGTGGTCGACCCCAAGTCTCACCAGGCACTTTCTGCCAATGGCTCCAGGACAGACCATTTCCCCTGGCTGCAGAGTAGAGCACACTCTTCACTTCTAGTTCTGTCCTGACTGGGTTAAGAGCTACCACATGAGCGATCTCCTGCTTGATCTGGGTGAAGGCTTGTTGCTGTTCAGGGACCCAGTGGAAATCGTTCTTCTTGTGTGTCACCAGGTAAAGAGGGCTCATAATCTGGCTGTACTTGCGGATGTGCATTCTCCAAAAGCCTATGGCGCCTAGGAAAGCTTGTATCTCCTTTATGCTGGTTGGTGGAGACATTGCTGTGATCTTATTAATGACCTCGTTGTGAATCTGATGCTGTCCATCTTGCCTCTTCACTCCCAGGAACTGGATCTCTTTGGCAAGTCCCTTGACTTTGCTCTTTTTGATGGCGAAGCTGGCTTCCAGGAGAATCTGGATGATTTGCTCTCCTTTCTCAAATACTTTTTCTGTCATGTTCCCCCACACAATGATGTCATCAATGTACTACAGATGTTCTGGAGCCTCACCCTTTTCCAGTGCAGCCTGGATCAGTCCATGGCAGATGGTGGGACTGTGCTTCCACCCCTGGGGCAGTCGTTTACACGTGTACTGCACGCCCCTCCAGATGAAGGCAAACTGAGGCCTGCACTCTGCTGCCAGAGGAATGGAGAAAAATGCATTTGCAATGTCAACAGTGGCATACTACTTTGCTGCCTTAGTCTCCAGCTCATACTGTAGCTCCAGCATGTCAGGCAAAGCAGCGCTCAGTGGTGGAGTGACTTCATTCAAGGCACAACAGTCCGCAGTCAACCTCCATTCTCCATCAGATTTGCGCATGGACCAGATGGGGTTGTTGAAGGATGAGTGGGCCTTGCGGGCCACCCCTTGGCTCTCCAGCTCACGGACCATCTTGTGGATAGGGACCACCTCATCTCGATTAGTTCAGTACTGCTGGTAGTGCACTGTCAAGGTGGCAATTGGTACTCGTTTGAATTTTCCCATACGAACGTGAATATTTTCTGGCTGGCTTCGTGGAGAGGGAGGCAAAAGAAGGCATCTTTCAAATCTAAAACAGTAAACCAGGCTAGTTTAGGTCTTAACTCAGTTAGTGGTGTGTAGGGGTTTGATACCACAGGATGGAGGTCCTCAGTTATTTTGTTTACTGCTCTTAAATCCTATACCACTCGATATGACTCATTAGGCTTGCGAACTGGTAAAATGGGGGTGTTGAAATCATATTTGCACTCTCTCAATAGTTTTAGCTACAAAAAGTTTTCAGTCACAGGGCTAATTTCCTCCTTGTCTTCCTTTTTAAAGGGGTATTGTTTAACCTTAATTTGTTGTTTCCCTTACTTGAGCTTGATCTATATTGGGGTGCTTTCTTAGCTCTCTCAGGTACACTTGTTGTCCATATGCTAGGGATTACTTGGTATATAATTTTTTTACTCATTTTTCTCTTAGCATTTGTGGTTGTTAACAACAAGCTTAATATTTTTATATACTGTTAATCATTTACCTCCAGAGTAATTTCCCCATTCTTAAATGTATTGGTTGCTTGTAATTGCTCCAACAGGTCTTTGCCCAAAAGGGCTTTTGAAAATTTGGGCATGTACAAAAACTTATAAATACTCTATTGTTTTTCCAATTTATACTTTAAAGGTTTACAAAAATATGTTTTTCAGATTGGCCAGTTGTCCCTTTAACCATAATATAATTATCTTTCACTGGCATTAAAACTTTATTTAAAACCAAATAACTTATACACCAAACACTGCTTTGTTTTTTAAAATAAAAACACAATATTACCTTTTACATGTCTAAGCCTTATAATAATTGTTTTTACATTCAGGGCAAAATATTTTTTGGCACCAGGCACACATCTCATTTATTTCACTTAAAGTCAAGCTACTAGGAAAAAGAAAAAGGGAGGAAAGGTTAAGGCCAAACCACTGTAGGCCGTGATAAAATACTTTGATATATTCTACAAACATGCACATACAAAATATATGCCCACTATACTCATAAATCCATGTTGCCTTACAAATTCCTAAAAATACTAACAACACTATAATTATTGTTCTTAACCACAACTAAACACTCATGTTTTTACCACTCTGTCCCAAAAATCAAAATTAAACTGCTAAAAAACCCCATTTTTATAAATTAAAGTTCACTCAATATTGTGTTACCCACTCCAAGTCACTTGTATAGTGAGCTAACCACTCTCTTTTATGTCTTGTCATCTTTTTCTTTTTTAAGATCTCTTTTCACAAAGTTGGTTAACAGTTATTTCCTAATATTTTTTTTTTAAATCAAACTACTAAAAAAGGACTTGGTGTTTTTGTCCACACACAACTTTTATAATGCTTCAACTTCTATTTTTTTTTATAATCTACACATCCTTCTGGCAGCTCGGTGGAAACATTATATCTCCTAACTTCACAAAACCGGCACTGTGTTAAAACGTGCAAATCATGTCGTGGCACAATTGCTGTTCTACATTCACATAAAGTCAAAAGCTCGGGAGCTATGGTCCTTCAATATAACCGCTGGAAGAAAAAGAATTTTTTTGAGAAGTTTACAAAGTTAAACTCTAACTTAATTTAAACGCACAACAGTAATTCTAATCTAAGTTAGCTACACACTAGTTTATACAAGATATGACAAACACTTATCACAGCACAACAAAAACTTTTTATAGCCACAACGACAAATTATAACATAAATTTCAATACACAGCACTAATGTACTAAAGTGAATAATTTCTAACCATAACCAAACATTCATCCCAGCTTTATTAAATCACTTGCTTAATCTCTTCACTAGCCGGTCCCCTTACAGGGATCTAAAACCGTGGTTAAAAAAAACCAAAACAACCAACTTTACACTCACTTCACAAATCCAAATTACCTAATCTGGGTGTCATACACACACACACAAACACAACACTGGTGTTAGCAAGAGTTCAAAATAGTTTCTTTCGGGATTCACTCGATCCACCCCCAGGATCGCTAGCGCCCGCCCTATCGGTCACCGAAGCCCCCTCTGCCAGCTAAGGATGGCAAATTACCACCCCTGTTCCCGGTTCCCTAGCCGGTTGCTTGCAAGCTTAAGCCACTCAGGGACAACACTGGGCACGTGTAAGGGTCGATCCAAAAATCAAGTTCTGTCTAAACATTTCTCATCAGAAAGTACAGGTGCAGGACTTACATAGAGAATGCTTTGTACTTATCTGAAGCTGGTACGGTGGTGCAGAGGGGGGGGAGGAGGGGTGGAACCAGGCCTCTGCGTTTACCGAAAGTGTCTCTAAGGCTATTGAGAGATCACTCCAGCCAGCACTGCCTGGTGCTGTACAGAACGACCTTTCTCACACCCGTGCCGGTGTATGGCACATATTCTCACTCACCCACAGAGTTGGATAGCTCATGCGTCACCAGAGACAAAGAACTCAGAGCGCTCAGTCAGCTGGATATTCCAGAAGTTTATTCCGAAGGGGTCCAGGATGAAAGAGGAAGAGAGACCCTCGTTGTCTATATTTATAGGGATAGCTGGAGGGTCAGGTAAGAGGAGGCGGGGGGAACATCACAACCAATGGGGAGAAGGAAGGGATGGGATCAGGGCTTAGGTTACAGCTGGGGGGATTTACATAATTTGGGGAGGGACCATCGTGTTCTCCAGGGGGGGAACTAGGATGTCTCCCACCAGTGAAGCCCTGCTGTACTGGAACCACTCGGCTCCCCAGCAGTTCCTGAGGTGGTATTATCTACCACAACATCTCCCCCTTCTTTATTTAAAGGAAAGGCCTCCCCCTACTTGCTTAGTTAAACACTTCTTGAGGCAACCGAACAAGCTTAGAACAAGGAAAATTATTAGGATCACCCACAGTCCAGTTTTGACTAAGGATGTTAGCCATCCTTGAAGTCCCCATTGTCCGAAAAGATCGCCAATCCAGTCTGCTTCTTTTTCTGTCTTCAGTTCTTTGATTTGATCCTTTATTTTCTGTATCGTCGCGTGGATGCTCTGGCTATGAGATGACAGGTTAAAGCAACACAGTCCTTCGAATTCCTCACAGCCATGTCCATGGGCTAATAAAAGAAAATTGATGGCTGCTCTGTTTTGCAGTGTTGCATGCCTGGTGGTTTCTTCATCTTCAAGAAGTTGAGAGAGGGCACTCGAGGTTAGGTTAGCATGCTTTCCGAGCCAGCACTCAAGGTGGCTAAGTTCACCTAAGGCTTTTGCTGCTGCTACTCCAGGCAGGAAAAATGATGCAGCAATCCTTTTAGACAATGACCAATTGATAATTTCGCTATCACAATTAGGATCTAATTGTTGTATATTTCTTTTTTGGCGGGCCAATCAAGTATGGTTTCTCCAATGTAGAATTTGGGTTTTGTTGGGTGCCAGTACAGAAAGCCTGCCAAGAGTGCACGGTCCCCCTTGGAGCTGGGATGGGATTCCAGACCACGCCTGATTCTCGCAAATCAGGAACACACCTTTGGGCAGTGCTTTGGGGTGTACAGATGACTCTGTTGGGATGCCCTTTTTATCCTGACACCAATTACTGACAGAGTAAACCTTTCCCTGGGGTGTTGCATTTCTACTATGACTTAATTTCTGGTGTTCTGACCAGGATAATGCCATCCCTCTTTTCGGGCTGAAGACAAACTTGAGGCAAAGGGTAGCCTGGGAGGACCCCAATAATAGTAATTCGTGGGGTTCCTCTGGTGCTGTTGCCAGCGTGTTTACCCATTTCTCCCAAGCTTCTTTCTGGGGGAGCACCTCGTTTGCAAAAGGCAGTTCATCTTTGCGGAGAGGGATCCCCACCAGGCATGATGAAAGTGGGTCACTGACGCTGCCCATAGACAGGCACATATGGTCTTGCTGGAGTGCTTTTGCCAATGTAACCCACATATTGGTCTTTGGCTGAGGGACAATCCATGCGACAACCTCTGGTGGTAACAGAATCCAGGAGGTCAGGAGAATGCAGAGGTAGGCAATTACAGGCATGGTGGTAAGAGAGGTATAGGTAGTCCTTTTTTCTGTGGGATTTCAAGCAAAAATCATTAAAAGATGGTTTTCTGTTACTTCTTTCTTTTTCCCCTCTCATCCCCCCTTTTTTTTCATAAGACACAGGTAATAAGGTTATGGGTTAGGGAAACACATGAGGGTAACAGATAAGGGATTTGTGGGTTAGGGGAACTGCTTGAAGGCGGCACAAATAGCTGTTCACGTGGCTGGAATCTTGCGCCGACGTCTTCTCCAAGCGGCACTGGTTTCTTTGTTTGGGGTTTCTTTATCAGTGTCTGGTGTGTCATCTTTCGTCTGCTCAGGAGCTGTCACTGACGGTCGGAGGTAGGGTTTTACATATTTTCCTGGTATCCACTTGGGTCCTGAAGGTGTGGAAACACAAGCATATCCCCTCCCCCATACAATTAGTGAAAAAGGGCCTGATATTCGATGGCTTTCTGGATCTTTGATTAACACTGGCGGTTGTTCTTTTAATTTGGCTTGGGTCGAATTAGTAAAATGCCGGAACACAGGGGGGTCAGGCTCTTCAAACGAATTGTTTAAGAAATTTATTGTAAAAAGGGCTTTGCAGAGTCTCATAATGGGAGAATTGAGTTCTGACCCTCCCTGCTGTTGGTCTAGGACCCTCTTAATTGTCTGGTGTGTCCTCTCAACTATGGATTGTCCTGTGGGGGAGTGGGGGATACCTGTAATGTGTTTGATGCCCCATGAGCTAAAAAACTCTTGAAGTTTGTTAGAGATGTATGCTGGACTGTTGTCAGTTTTTATCTCAGCAGGAACGCCCAGGGTAGCAAAAGCAAGGAGAAAGTGCTTTATAACATCTCTTGCCTTTTCTCCTGCATGGGCAGATGCAAAAACAGCTCCAGAAAATGTGTCTACAGAAACGTGTACATATTTCAATCTGCCAAACTGGGGGACATGGGTCACATCTGTTTGCCAGACTTCACAGCTGCCTAGACCCCGGGGGTTAACCCCAGACCCTAATGATGGCATTTGGTAGCTCTGACAGCTAGGACAGGTTGCTACAATTGCTCTTGCTTGGTTACGAGGTAGTTTAAACATTCTCATCAGTGCTGGTACATTCTGATGGTAAAATTGGTGGCTCAGCTTTGCCTGAGCAAAGGTGTCTGGAATGTTAGGAGCTTTTACCGGCATAGCCAGAGCGTCTGCCCTCCGATTCCCTTCAGCAACTGGTCCAGGGAGATCGGTGTGTGACCTCACATGCATCACATGGAACGGCTGCTTTCTGTGGGAAAGCAGAAAAACAAGTTTTGAGAGCAGTTTATACAATTTAGGATTTGACACTTCTTTTAGCCAGGCATGTTCTGCTCTGGCGACTACCCCAGCTACATAAGCTGAATCTGTTACCAGATTAATAGGTTCTTCGAACATCTCAAAAGCTCTAACAGCAGCCGCAAGCTCCGCAATTTGCGGTGAGCCTTCGATTATTTGGATATCGTGCTTCCACACTTGCGTTTCGGGATGCTTCCAAGTCACGACTGACTTTTGGGATTTCCCGGAGCCATCTGTAAAAACAGTTAGAGCCTTGAGAGGGGTTCGACTTTGAAGTTCTTTTGGGGCCAAATGAAAAGCCGAATTGAATAATTTATGTTTTGGATGATGATTTGAAATCTTGCCTGGATAACTATCCAGAGCAACTTGAAGGTGTTCATTTGTTTGGAGTACGTTTGCCAAGGATTCATTTTCCAATGATGGATAGATGCAGGTGAAATCACACCCTGCAAGGGTACGGAGGCGTGCTCTGGCTCTCATAATTAGTTGGGCTACTTGTTCCTGTCGTGTTGTTATGGTTTTGAGTGGCTGATGTGGTAAGAAGATCCACTCTATTATAAGAAGTGGGTCTTTCTGTGCAGTGTCCCATTGAAAAATCAGTCCATACAGCCTAGGTGACTCACCCAGAACGATGAAATTAAAAGGCAACTCAGGAATTGTCCGATGGGCTTGGCGAGAAGACAGGGCAAGCTGTACCTTAGCGATGGATTCCCGGGCCTCTTCTGTGATGACTCGGGGGCGAGTCCAGGTGGTCACAGCCTTTCAGGAGGTTAAACAGTGGAGCAAGGTCTTGCGTAGTAATTCCCAGCAGAGGACGAATCCAGTTTATAGATCCACACAGTTGGTGCAAGTCCCGGAGTGTCCTTGGGTTGTTTTTGATGGTGAGCTGCTGGGGTACGATGGTCCGTTCGCTGATGCGGAGTCCCAGGTAGGTCCACGGGCAGGTACGCTGAATCTTTTCCTGCTGGATCTCAAACCCTGCTTTCTCAATGGCTTGAATAGTTTTTTCTAGAGTTAAGTTCAGGTATTTATCATTTGGTGCACAAATCAACACATCATCCATGTAGTGGAGAATGATAGAACGTGCAAACTCTTTGCGGATGGGGGACAGGACGCGAGCCACGTACCATTGGCAAATAGTTGGAGAATTTTTCATACCCTGGGGTAACACACACCAGTGGTATCTGCGCTGGGGGGCTTCCTGGTTTAGGGATGGCACGGAGAAAGCAAACCGAGGAGCATCACTTGGGTGTAGGGGGATTGTGAAGAAACAGTCTTTAATGTCAATGACAGCAAGCTTCCAATTCCGAGGAAGCATTGAGGGCGAGGGCAGGCCAGGCTGTAGGGGTCCCATATCTTCAATGACTTCATTGATTTTCCTGAGGTCTTGGAGTAGCCTCCATTTGTCTGTATTTATAGGGATAGCTGGAGGGTCAGGTAAGAGGAGGCGGGGGGAACATCACAACCAATGGGGAGAAGGAAGGGATGGGATCAGGGCTTAGGTTACAGCTGGGGGGATTTACATAATTTGGGGGAGGGACCATCGTGTTCTCCAGGGGGGGGACTAGGATGTCTCCCACCAGTGAAGCCCTGCTGTACTGGAACCACTCGGCTCCCCAGCAGTTCCTGAGGTGGTATTATCTACCACAACAGTACGGAGCGAATGCTTTGTACCTGCCTAAGGTGGTACGGAACGAAGGCTTTGCACCTGCCTGAGTTGGTACAGAACAAAGGCCTTGTGCCTGCCAAAGCGGGCATGTGACAAAGGCTTTGCACCCGTTGCCCTGACACCCATTGTGAAAAACCTGCCGACCATGCCTCGGACACTCCTCCCTTGGCCCTGCCAAGTGGAGTTTGGCAAATCTCCACAAGAACTAAGGGGGAGCAGAGGCGGGTGGCAAGGAGGGACCAGGTGTATGGACTAGCATAAAAGACAGCTCTGGAGTGACTGAACTCCGAAGATCTTCCCCACCGAAAGATCACATCGATCTTTGCAGAGGCCAAGGAATGCCGACTGAACGGGACCCCAGGGACACCGGACATCTGTGGACCCGTGGTGGTAGCTATAGTCCCCTTTCCTTCCCTTTCCTCCCCATCTTTTCTCAATTTTCTCTCTTTCTCTCTATCGCAGGCTGCTTTATGGGCCAAATTAATAAAGTTCCCCCTTGGATTGAAATTTAACTCCCTTGACTTTTTGGATTTTGTGTTTCCTTTTCTTTTTGCACTCTGAGATCGTAGCTGGTACAAACCATCACACGTCTGCTTATGAGTGGACCGTGACAGCATGGAGACGTCTCTCCGTGACTTATCAGCATCCCTAGCCATGCGTATACGACTAATAGGCTTCACTATACTCAAAGCATACCATTTCTCTGTCATTTCAGATGGTCGTTGTCTGCCCCCGCACTGAGCGGCCGAGGAACGGAGGTCCTCCAGGAAAATCCCAGGGCACGCCTTAGGATGTCAGCTCCTCAGTCGATCATGCAGCCAGGCGGACTTTGTCCCATCTGGGTCACCAAAATGAGGTGCGGATTGACTCCACAACTCAAATAGTTATGAAGTAGGTACGCTTTTATTCCAGCTGGGGTTCATGGGGGTAGCCCCTCCAAAGGCATGCACACCATCAGCAGCACTTCACTTGGTTTATATTAGGTTACAGGTTACATATGCATGAAGTTACACAATGCCCCTATACATATTCATTACCTATCCCCGCTTCGTATTATGAGTTCAAAGTTCATTTAAATATGCTTGCGCAAGCGCAGTGTCACAGATTAATTGTGGGTGAGGGTCTCAAAGATAAATGAGGGACAAAGTTAGTAGTCTTCCTCAGGATAAACTCTTCACCTTGTTTCCTTGTGCATGCTCCCTTGGTTCTTGGTCCAAGTCCAAACCTTAGAACTAACTTGAGCCAGTTCTGGGGTCCGAGAGCAGGATGTTCAGTCACACTCAGTAATTTTTATCAATAGTCCCACGTTCTTCTTTGCATCCTCCCCTTCTGCTTGGCAAGCGCAAAAACCATTAAGCAAGCGATATATTGTTTTAGCAGGTAGCTTCTAGTAAATCATTATCCAACCTCTGGCCTCCTAAATTAATTCCAAAAAATTATTATTCAGCTTCTAGCCCCCCTAAATCACCTCCAAGAGAAACCCTCCAGATAAGGGAGTAGCCAGCTGCACCCTTCCCCCAGAGCCTGGCTAGTTCTCTTGCCTTTTCTTAAGTACCTGTCATTATTGTCTCTTAGCAACAGATCGGACAAAATTTCTTAAGGGAAAGAAAACAAAAGGAAAAATAAATCCTAACCTCCAACATTATCCACCCCGAATTTTTTCCATTCCAACATTTTACATCAAACTTAAACTTTTGAACTATATACCTACAAGCACTACCCTAATTATATACATATATACATGCAGATCTGGATACAAGCACAGTGTCATGGGCAATTCATCCCAAACTAAGGTCCCCTTGAGGTGTACATGGTGTTTCTCCATCCTCTTGCATCACCCACCAGATGCAAACTTGTTCCTGAGTGAAGACAACCCCACAGGTGGGTTTGTCTTTGCTCAAGGCAGGATTAATCCAAACGGTTTTTCCCAGCATACCTTTCATGTGTACCATCAGAACCTTATCTCCATCTGTTGTTCGCAAGGGTTCAGATTGAGCAGGGCCAGCTTGGTTGGTGGAGCCTCTGGTGTTAACTAACCAGGTAGCCTTTGCTAAATGCAGCTCCCAAATTTTCAAAGTTCCCTTTCAGAGCCTTCAAGGTGGTTTTTAGCAGGCTGTTGCATCGCTCCACTCTGTCAGCTGCTGGTGCACAATAAGGAATGTGGTACACCCACTCAATGCCATGTTCCCTAGCCCAGGTGTTTATAAGGCTGTTTTTAAAATGAGTCCCATTGTCTGACTCAATTCTCTCAGGGGTACCATGCCTCCAAAGGACCTACTTTTCAAGGCCCAGGATGGTGTTACGGGCAGTGGTGTGAGGCACAGGGTAGGTGTCCAGCCACCCAGTGGTGGCTTCTACCATTGTGAGCATGTAGCGCTTGCCATGGCAGATTCGAGGGAGTATGATTTAATTGATCTGCCAGGCCTCCCTATACTTATATTTGGACCACCTTCCACCATACCACAGGGGTTTCACCCACTTGGCCTGCTTGATCACAGCGCACATCTCACAGTTATGGATAACCTGGGAGATACAGTCCATGGTTAGATTTACTCTTTGGTCTCATGCCCACAGGTAGATGGCATCTCTGCCCTGATGGCCTGAGGCATCATGGACCCACCACACTAGGAACAGCTCTCCCTTGTGTTGCCAATCCAAATCTATCTGTGACACCTCTATCTTTGGAGCCTGATCCATCTGTTCATTATTTCGGTGTTGCTCATTAGCCTGACTCTTGGCAACATAGACATCCAGGTGATGGAATTTTACAGGTAGCTTCTCTACCCGGGCAGCAATGTCTTTCCACTCTTCAACAGCCCAGATTGGTTTTCCCCTATGCTGACAGCTAGCCTTTTCCTCCCTTTCCAGCCAACCCCACATAGCATTGGCTACCATCCATGAATCAGTGTAGAGGTAAAGCTTTGGCCACTTCTCTCTTTCAGCAATGTCCAGGGCCAACTGAACAGCTTTGAGTTCAGCAAGTTGGCTCAATCCACCTTCTCCTTCTATAGCTTCTGCAACCTGTCATGTGAGGCTTCATACAGCTGCTTCCCATTTTTGATTTGTCCCTACAATATGACAGGAACTGTCAATGAGAAGAGCGTAGCATGTTTCGTCTTGTGGCAGTTGGTTGTATGGTGGATCTTCCTCCGCACGGGTCACTTGTTCCCGCTCCTGTTTGTCAGTCAGAACAAAGTTTTCACCTTCGGGCCAATTTGTAATTATTTCCAAGATCCCAGGGCAATTCAGGTTTCCAATATGGGCGCACTGTGTGATGAGGTGTCCTAGGTTGCAATATAGCTGTATTCTATTACCACTTCCACAAGCTGTTAAAGCAGGTGGGGCACTGGTTGTTATCTCCTGCTATGACTCACCCCTGATAACGGCTGATGGGCCATCAAGAACCCACCGCATGACTCATGGAATTCTCTCATCCTTTTGTGAGATGCTCCACCCAGGAGGGAGGAGCCAAGCATTCCCACCCGGATATAACCTGGGCTCTTGAACGGCACAGGCAGCCCTGTCTACTGGATTCCCAGAGGACAAGAGCTACCACTGGACTATCAGGTGGAGACCAGACCTTCCATAGGATCACCGCTTCAACCAAACTACTTCACTTGGACTGCTACCACCACCCTAACTAACAGGGTGTCAGGTTGTATCTGACTATGTCAGTGTTTTTTCTTGTATTATTGCACTTATTTTTAATTTTTCTATTATAATATAATCCTGACTTGAGATCTCCCACTGGTTTGTTTTCAAACTAATACTGGGAATCCAGTAGAGAGGGGATAGCTTGTGCCATTCCAAAGCCCAGGTTATATCCAGGTGGGAATGCTTGGCTCCTCCCTCCTGGGTGGAGCATCTCACAAAAGGATGAGAGAATTCCATGAGTCATGCAGTGGGTTCTTGATGGCCCATCAGCCGTTATCAGGGGAGAGTCATAGTGGGAGATAACAACCAGTGCCCCACCTGCTTTAACAGCTTGTGGAGGTGGGAATAGAATACATCAATATTGCAGCCTAAGACATTATCCACCCCGTATTCTATTACCATCTACATCATTGCCTAATCTCTACATATATATATATATATATATAAAAAAAATAAAAAACCTTACACACTGTTCTCACTTAAGATTAGGTCTCCTTGTGGTACACAACAGGTTTCCCCATCTGCCTGCATTACCCACCATGTGTAACCAGGTTCTTGAGCAAAAACAATCCCACGGATGGGTTTGCCTTTGCCTGAGGTGGGACTAATCCAGTCTTTCCTAAAATACCTCTCATGTGTACTACAGGGACTTTATCTCCATCCACTGTGTGCAATGGTTCAGATTGGGCAGAACCAGCTCGATTGATGGAGCATCTTGTGTTGACAATCCAGGTGGCCTTTGCAAAATTCAGTTCCTAATTTTTGAAGGTTCCCCCGCCAAGTGCCTTCAAAGTCATCTTAAGTAGTCCGTTGCACCATTCCACTTTCCCGGCAGCTGGTGCATGATAGGGGATATGGTATATCCATTCAATTCCATGTTCTCTAGCCCAGGTGCTTATGAGGCCGTTCTTGAAATGGGTCCCATTGTCAGACTCGATTCTCTCAGGGGTACCATGTCTCCACAGGACTTGCTTTTCCAGGCCCAAGATTGTGTTCCAGGCAGTAGCATGAGGCACAGGGTAGGTCTCCAACCATCCCGTGGTTGCTTCCACCATGGTCAACACGTAGCGCTTTCCTTGGCGGGTTTGGGGAAGGGTGATGTAGTCAACTTGCCATACTTCCCCATACCTATACTTTGACCATCATCCACCGTACCACAGAGGCTTCACCCGCATGGCCTGTTTGATTGCAGCACAGGTCTCGCAGCTGTGGATGACCTGTGAGACACTGTCCATGGTCAAGTCCACCCCTCGGTCACGAGCCCATCTGTACGTTGCATCTATTCCTTGATGACCAGAGGCATCATGGGCCCAACGAGCTAGAAATAATTCTCCTTTGTTCTGCCAGTCCAGATCCACCTGTGATACTTTCACCTTGGCAGCTCGGTCCACCTGCTTGTTGTTATGATGCTCTTCATTAGCCTGATTCTTGGATACACGTGCATCCACTTGTCGAACTTTCACGGTCAGCTTCTCTGCCTGGGCGGTGATGTCCTGCCAAATCTCAGCGGCCCAGATGGGTTTTCCACTGCGCTGCCAGTTGGCCTTTTGCCAGTGATCCAGCCATCCCCACAGCGTGTTGGCTACCATCCAGGAGTTGGTATAGAGATAGAGCCTTGGCGATTTCTCTCCTTCGGCAATATCCAGAGCCAGCTGGATGGCTTTAAGCTCCGCAACCTGACTCGATCCACCTTGTCCCTTGGTAACTTGTGCAACTCGTCATGTGGGGCTCCATACCGCAGCTTTCCATTACTGATTTGCACCTACAATTCAGCAGGAACCATCGGTGAAGAGGGCGTAACATCTTTCACTCTCCCACAGCTCATTATAAGGGGGTGCTTCCTCAGCACGTGTTACTTGCTCCTCCTCTTCTTCTGAAGATAATCCAAAAGTCTCACCTTCAGGCCAGTTTGTTCTGATTTCCTGAATCCCAGGGCGATTCAGGTTTCTGATACAGGTGCACTGTGTGATGAGGGCAATCCATTTGCTCCATGTGGTGTCGGTGGCATAGTGGGTAGAGGGAACCTTCCCTTTAAACATCCATCCCAGCACTGGTAGTCGGGGTGCCAGGAGGAGTTGTGCTTCTCTGCTGATAACTTCCGAGGCAGCTTGGACTCTTTCATAGGCAGCCAAGATTTCCTTCTCTGTTGGGGTGTAGTTGGCTTTTGACCCTCTGTAACTTCGACTCCAGAATCCCAGTGGTCGGCCTCGAGTCTCGCCAGGCACTTTCTGCCAAAGGCTCCAGGACAAACCATGGCTCCCAGCTGCAGAGTAGAGCACATTCTTTACCTCTGGTCCCATCCTGACTGGGCCAAGAGCTACCACATGAGCAATTTCCTGCTTGATCTGGGTGAAGGCTTGTTGCTGTTCAGGAACCCAGTGGAAATCGTTCTTCTTGCAGGTTACCAGGTAGAGAGGACTCACAATTTGGCTATACTCAGGAATGTGCATTCTCCAAAAGCCTATAGCACCTAGGGAAGCTTGTGTTTCCCTCTTGTAGGTTGGTGGAGACATTGCTGTGATCTTATTAATGACCTCGTTGTGAATCTGATGCCTCTTCACTCCCAGGAACTGGATCGCTTTGGCAAGTCCCTTGACTTTGCTCTTTTTGATGGTGAAACTGGCTTCCAGGAGAATCTGGATGATTTGCTCTCCTTTCTCAAATACATCTGATGCTGTGTTCCCCCACGCAATGATGTCATCAGTGTACTACAGATTTTCCGGAGCTTCACCCTTTTCCAGTGCAGCCTGGATCAGTCCATGTCAAATGGTGGGACAATGCTTCCACCCCTGGGGCAGTCGTTTCCAGGTGTACTGCACGCCCCTCCAGATGAAGGCAAACTGAGGCCTGCACTCTGCTGCCAGAGGAATGGAGAAAAATGCATTAGCAATGTCAATAGTGACATACCACTTGGCTGCCTTGTACTCCGGCTTGTACCAGAGCTCCAACATGTCCGTCACGGCAGCATTCAGTGGTGGAGTCACTTCATTCAAGGCACAACAGTCCACATTCAATCTCCACTCCCCTTCAGATTTGTGCACAGGCTAAATGGGGCTGTTGAAGGATGAGTGGACCTTGCTGACCACCCCTTGGCTCTCCAGTTCACGGATCATCTTGTGTATAGGAATCACAGCAACTTGATTTGTCTGGTACTGCCAGCAGTGTGCAGTGAAAGTGGTGATGGGTACTCGTTGCTCTTCCCCCTTCTGAAGTCCAACTGCAGAGGGGTTCTCTGATAGTCCAGGCAAGGTGTTCAATTGCTTAATGCCCTCTGTCTCCACAGCTGCTACACCAAACGACCTCCTAAGGCCCTTTAGGTCTTTGAAATGCCCGCTCTGGAGGAAGTCTATGCCGATAATGCACGGGGCCTCTGGGCCAGTCACAATAGGATGTTTCTTCCACTCTTTTCCAGTCAGGCTTAGCTCAGCTTTCACCAGGGTCAAGTCTTGTGATCCTGCTGTCACACCTGCAATAGAAACAGGTTCTGCCCCCATGTGTCCTGATGGGTTTAGCATGCACTGCGCACCAATTTTGACCAGGGCCTCATATTTTTGTGGCTCTGATGCACCAAGCCATCAAATCCACACAGTCCAAAAGATATGGTTTTCCCTTGATGCTTGATGGGTTTTTTGTATTTTTTATTTTACTTTTATACTCTCTTTATATATATCCTTTATATATAACCTTGTACCCTTCCCCGTTCCTGTACTTTTTACTCCCTGTATCTTAACCCTACATGTCTATCACCCTAGTACCCCTTGCCCTGCTCAGAATCCTTTGGCGAAGACGAAACATATCCACAATCACAAAAGCATGACGCACAACCTTGAACAGAGCTCCATCACTGAGACATGTTTTTTGTAAACTAAGTAGTAATCTTTTGAGGGGGGCAATTTTAATAAGGGGGCAATTACTTCATTTGTTAGACTTCTTATTGGAGACTTTTAGATAGGTATTCTAATCTAGGCTGTCCATAAATTGTATACGGGGATATCGTCCGGGCTTGCTTGTTCGTCGGTGTGCATCTGGGATCCTATTAAACCAAGGTAAAACCCCTTTCTTAAACTGTGTGTCTGCGTCTAAAAATTTTACTAGCGATTTAAGGCATCAGTTCTGGCGAGCCAGCCAGGAGGAGAAGGAACCCTGGGTTCTGATTTTGGACCGAGAAACACCCCACTGTATCCCCCCCACTTGCCGGCGCTAGGGGAGGGAGGCGGCGATTCAGGATCGAAATCCGGGAGTTTTCCAAAGACCAGAAACACAGCTGGAGAGGTAAGATCAAAGGGGTTGTTTTATGGTTTTATAGATAGCTAGATAGCATTTGGGAGATCTCCAAGGGTGGGAGCGTGGCCAGGGGGGCCATAAAAAGGGGGTTTTTTAACCGCTCCGCTCCCACAGGGTGGGGGGATTGTGAGGAGAGGGGGACGCCCCTCGTTAAACTCACAGGGAGCCGCATAGGGCTCACGGGGGGGCTGTGGCTCAGAGGGGGCTGCGGCCCACAAGTTGGGGTGTGGGTTCAACTACTGAAGTTCGAATCCCGCCAGGGTTTCTAAGCTGAACACGTGTGGTTTTCAGGCTTGTTTTCTTTGCTCTGCTGGTTCTGTGCTAATCTATAGGTTAGGAACTTTTTCCTACTGTTTCTTTCTAAGTAAGATATGGGTGGTGTGCTATCTACCAACCCAAAAATCCCGCAGGATTCCCCACTGGGTTTGATTTTAAAAAACTGAAATCTGCTGACAGTACGAAGCGTTGATTTACATTCAGGTGAATTAACCAGACTTTCACTGTGGGTGTGGCCTGTGTTGAAACTGGAAGGGGAGAGTAAATGGCCTCGGTTGGACAGTTTAGATAATGAACTTATTACAAAGTTACTCATAGAACTCCGAGTTCAGGGCAGGTTTAAGGAGTTAAGATATGCAGAATTGTTTTCTATATTTCTAAATCGAGAAGAAGCGTATAAGCAAATGAAAGAGAACCGCTTTGAGATGGCTTTACAAAAATTAGAAAAGAAAAAAAATAGACAGAAACAGCCTCCGACGAAAGATGAGGAGATAAACATGACAGACACAGATTTGGTGGCACCAGATTTACGAAGGGGGGCATCACACCAGCCGCAACAGGGGCTGGTGCCCCCTCTCCTCCCCCCTCTTCCTCCTCCTCCTCCTCCCCCACTGCCATTCTGGCCATCTGCCCCCCCCCGCACCTACTTGATACAGCATGGGGAAAAGAGGAGGTGTGGCTGCCTCCTCCCCCACTGCCACCATCCCCTGACCGGTCTGATGACGAGGATGAAGGCGGGAGCAGGGACGGAGACAGGGGTGGAGTCAGGGGTGGAAGCAGGGGCAGAGGGAAGGGCGGAACCGGGGCGGATCGGGACGGAGAGGGAAGCACGTCTACTGCTGGCCCCTCCCAGACTGGGGAAAGGGGGGCGGTGGGTGGCACCCTCTCCACAGCTCCACTAGAGCTGAGAGGGAAAAATCCAAATCAAGCGTGAGTCAGACGAATCCAGTGTAGATGTAGATAGCTCAGAAGAAGAAGGGGAAACCGAGGCTGAAGCTGCAGGCAGCAAACCTGCTGGGAAGAAAAGGGGGAAAATAGCCTGGGAAGCTATCGGAGCTGCCAGTCCGGTAGCAAAACGTACTAGGTCTAAGAGAGATGAATCAAGGAAGGAGGAACCTGTCCTAGAAGTACCTCTAAGGCGGGCTGTCGGGAATCAAGGGATGGTTTATATCAAAACTCCTTTCTCCCTCGGAGAACTCCAACAATTGAAAGAATCAGTTGGAACATACAGAGACAATCCAGAGAAAGTAGCCATGTGGTTTGAATTAGCTATCAAGGCACAAAACCCAGATTGGAGTGACCTGAATGTAATGTTAGATGAAGTACTGGATAGTACAGAAAAGGAGATGGTTATCAAGGCTGCTGTAAATGCTGTGGAAACTCAAATTGCAGCTGGAACCATTCAAGGACCTGTTGGTAATATTTTTCCTTTGATAGATCCAGGTTGGGATCCCAATGTGCCAGAGGAAATGGCCAAATTAAAACAGTATCAAAAGTGGATAGTTATTGGACTAAAATGTGCTATTCCTAAAGCAATTAATTGGGCCAAAATATATGAAATTAGGCAAGGTCTAAATGAGACCCCCACGGATTTCCTGAACAGGCTCAAAGAGGCTGCACGGAAGTACACAAACTTGGACTTGGATTCCCCAATGCAGCAATCTAATTTAGCCTACATATTTGTAGGCCAATCTACACCTGATATAAGGAAAAAGCTGCAAAAATTGGATGAGTATGATCTAAATAAGTTGTTGAATGTGGCCTGGAAAGTATATCAAAATAGGGATTCAACACATAAGGATACTGGTAAACCCCACTACAAGAAGAAACAGGGTCAGGGGAAAAGAAAGGGTCCACCTCGCCCTCCTCTAGCTGAGGACCAGTGTGCCATCTGCAAGAAGAAGGGACACTGGAAGAACGAGTGTCCAATGCGGGCGAAGGAGACGCCCACGTCTTCTCAATTAGCTGTGAATGGAAATTTACGGGGACCGAAGGCATTATCCACCCCAGCGGAGCCTTCGGTTATAATTAAGCTGGGGAAAGATGATGTTGAATTTTTAGTTGATATGGGGGCAACATATTCTGTGTTAAATACTTTAAAGGGGAAACTGAGTCAAGATACTGTAGATGTAATTGGTGCCACGGGGGTAAGTGAAACAAGGCCTTTCTTTCAACCTTTAAGATTTAAACTGGGGAAACATTGGGTGACTCATCAATTTTTATATATGCCAAATTCTCCAAAACCATTGTTAGGCAGAGATTTATTAGAAAAATTGGAGGCAGAAATTAAATTTTCCAAGGAAGAGGGAGTGAAAGTTATAATTCCTGAATCTAAATTTGTCGAAGCAGCTACTATTCTTATCCAGGAATGTTGTGGAGAAATTCCTAAAGAAGTTGAGGATGCGGTTATTCCAATAGTATGGGCCAGTGATTTTCCCGGGAGATCCAAAAGAGCTGAACCTGTGAGTATTGCACTCAAAGCGGGAGCAACACCGGTAAGGCAGAAACAGTACCCTCTGAAATTAGAAAGTCGTAGGGGACTGGCACCTGTAATTGAGAAATTTCTCAAATTCGGGTTGCTAGTGGAATGTGAGTCCAAATACAACACACCCATCCTGCCAGTAAAGAAGGCTGATGGTAAGAGTTATAAGCTAGTGCAGGATTTGAGGGCAATCAACAGAATTACAGAGGACATACATTCAGTTGTACCAAATCCCTACACCTTTCTGACCACACTAACAAATGAATTAGGGTGGTTCTCAGTCTTAGATCTCAAAGATGCCTTTTTCTCTATTCCAATCCACAAAGATAGCCAGGAGCTTTTTGCTTTTGAGTGGGAAAATCCTGAGACAAGAAGACTCAACTAACTTGGACAGTGCTACCCCAGGGGTTCAAGAACAGCCCAACAATATTTGGACACCAGCTATCAAAGGAACTGGAGGACTGGAAAAAACAAGAACCAAAAGGAGAAATCCTTCAATATGTTGATGACATCCTGATCGCAGCAAAAACACAAGATGACTGCATCCAACTCACTGTAAGTCTTTTGAATTTTTTGGGCATGGGCGGATACCGAGTCTCAAAGGAAAAGGCACAGGTTGCCAAAGAAACTGTAGTATACCTGGGGCTGGAAATCTTCCATGGTCATCGACAACTTAGCAGAGAACGGAAAGAAGCTATCTGTCGGCTTCCAGAGCCCCACACGGTGAGAGAGATGCAAGCTTTCCTCGGCATGGTAGGTTGGTGTCGACTTTGGGTGGCAAAGTATGGAATACTAGTAAAGCCTCTGTATGAAACCCTAAAGACAGCTGAAAAGGGAACCATTAACTGGACAGAGAAAGCGAAAGCTGCCTTTAAACAATTAAAACATTCCTTGATGTCTGCTCCAGCTTTAGGGCTGCCAGATTTAATGAAGCCCTTCGAACTGTTCACATACGAGCGGCAGAATGTAGCTCTTGGGGTGCTAGCACAATATCTTGGGGATCAGCGAAGAGCTGTGGCCTATTTTTCAAAACAGCTAGACAATGTTAGCCAAGGGTGGCCAGGGTGTCTGAAAGCCGTGGCAGCAACTGTCATCTTAATCCAGGAAGCTCGGAAATTCACCCTTGGGCAGCACATTGTCGTGTATGTACCCCACGCCGTGATTTCTGTGCTGGAGCAAAAGGGGGGACACTGGTTATCCCCTAGCAGAATGCTTAAATACCAGGCTGTATTGTTGGAACAGGACGATGTCACTCTAAAACAACATCTGTTGTAAACCCCGCAATGTTTTTGTCATCCACACTGCTCGATAACGTACCTGAGCATGACTGTTTGCAGACAATAGAAGAAACCTACTCCAGTAGACCAGACCTGAAGGATGTGCCTCTGGAGAATCCAGATTGGGAACTTTTTACTGATGGGAGCAGTTTCATATGGAACGGTAAGCGTATGACAGGCTATGCAGTGACCACCACAAATGAAGTAATTGAGGCAAAAGCCTTGCCTTCAGATGTATCATCACAGAAAGCTGAACTGATTGCACTGACCAGAGCTCTAGAACTGAGCGAGGGGAAGAAGGTAAATATATGGACTGATTCCAAATATGCATTCAGTGTTGTTCATGCCCATGGAGCTATTTGGAAAGAACGTGGCCTGCTGACTGCTCAAGGTAA
Organism: Entomyzon cyanotis; assembly: GCA_024500445.1. NCBI lineage: Eukaryota > Metazoa > Chordata > Aves > Passeriformes > Meliphagidae > Entomyzon > Entomyzon cyanotis. The sequence continues at coordinate 2,194,383 of JAKEPQ010000794.1, forward strand.
TGGCATTAAACATGCCAAACAAATCCTAGCACTCCTGCAGAGCATCTGGAAACCTACAGAAGTAGCTGTCATGCACTGCAAAAGTCATCAAAAGGGGAAGACAACTCCTGAAGTGGGAAATCACTTTGCTGATGAAATGGCAAGAGGGATAGCAGAAAAAGGCATTTTTGCAATAGTGCCACAGAAAGAGGTAGATCTGACAGGGTTTGCTCCAAAATATGATCAGAGTGACCAAAAGTTAATTAAATCTCTTAAGGCTGAAATTAAGGAGGGTGGGTGGGCTGTTACACCGATAGGCCAGGTTGTAGTCCCACCCCCGATCCTTCGAGAAATAGTGCAAAGAGAACATGAGAGTACACACTGGGGAACAGAAAACCTTTTAAAACATCTAAAGAAAGTAGTGATAGGGAGAGGAATGACTGACATCGTGCAGTCTGTAACAAGCAAGTGTGAAACCTGCTGCAAAAACAACCCTGACACAACTAAAAGAGTAGTGTTAGGAGTGACCAAGACAGGGCATCTCCCGGGAGATTACTGGCAAATAGATTTTGCTGAAATGCCACGGAGGGAAGGTTACAAATATGTATTGGTATTGGTTGATACATTCAGTGGATGGCCTAAAGCTTATCCCTGTCGCATCAATGCAGCAAAAGAGGTAGTAAAAGCCTTGCTCAATCATATAATTCCAAGATTTGGGGTTCCCTTGGGGATGTCATCAGATAGGGGACCACATTTCATTGCAACAGTGGTCGGGGAAGTTAGCAAGATCCTGGGACTTACTTGGGACCTGCATACTCCATACAGGCCCCAAGCAAGTGGCAAGGTTGAACGTATGAATGGAACCCTCAAAACCCAGATTAGTAAGATTTGTCAAGAGACATCTATGACATGGGTTCAGGCTTTGCCTATAGCCTTACTGAGGGTCCGCATACAACCAAGGCGGAGGGACAATATAAGTCCCTATGAAATTCTATATGGCAGACCATATCAAGTTCCACACATTCCAGGTGAAATTCACATGAGGGGAAAAATTGATTTGCAGAAATACTTAATGGCTTTGAGTTCCACTTTGCAGAAGCTCCAGAGATTCATTGTCCTGTCCAAGCCTATAGGATTGGACATCCCTGCCCACCCGTTTCAGCCTGGAGACTGGGTCTACATCAAGTGGTGGGACAGTGACCCCTTGCAACCCAAGTGGAAGGGACCATTCCAAGTCTTGCTGACCACCCTCACTGCTATCAAGGTTGCTGGGAAAGGACCATGGATCCACTATTCCAGAGTGAAGAAAGCTTCTGCTCCTGAGACTACCGAGAAAACAGAGACTGATACAAATCAAGATGATGGTTAAATTGTTCCTTACATGTATGCTGTTTTTCCAACTGGTAACCATGACTCAGGGCTCAGCCCAGGAGTTGCACAATACTGTGATGCAAAATGTATCCAAAGCTCTTAATATGAGCAATTGCTAGATCTCTACTCAATTACCACCTCTAAATGGGAAGGGGAAATGGTCATTTATTGGTATTGCAATGGAAGAGGAACATACAGAAAGGTGGCAACGGATCGGGCCCAATACCACCTTGCTGCCTCCTATACCCCTGAGCGGCCTGATGGAACGTGGGAACTATACAGTTCGCTGCGTGCTCATGAATGCTACAGGAAAGGCCGTTCTTCCACCATATTGTCATAAGACCAACTTTAGAGAAATACTTAACCCAAAATCTGTAACAAAAATGAGGTTGCTAGGATGGAGATTGGCTCTGCCTTTTGGGACGGGAGTGTATTGGATATGTGATGATAAGGCCTGGAAAATTCTACCTGTAGATAGAGACCAGGCCTGTGCCCTCGGGGCTGTAATTCCAAATATGACAATATTTGACCAAATTGAAAAACCACGTAGGAGGGGGAAAAGAACTCTTAATCCCCTCATTGAACGTCCCACAGTTTTCCATAGTATAGTGAGAGCCCTCCTTCCCTCTTATGGGATAGTTGAATTGGAAAGGGCAATCGTGAATATATTGAGTGTTATTGAAAACATTGAAAAACATACTGCTGATGCAATTATAGCTTTGCAAAAAGAAGTCCATGGCCTGTCAAGGGCAATGACGCAGTACAGGATAGCTCTCAAATTCTTACTCGGCGCTCATGAAGGGGTATGCGAGATTATTAATGGCAACTGTTGTTCCTTTGTGGATCAAGATGGGAGAATCAGAGAGGATTTGGAAGAAATTTGGAAGGGAACTCAAATTCTACATGAAGTGGGTTCAGGAAATTACACCTTGAAATTTGACCAAATTTTCCACACCCTCACTTCATGGTTGCCAGACTGGGCCTGGGTGAAAGAAACATTTATAATTATTGTAATTGTAGTTATTATTTTTGCCATAGCTAGTTGTGTAAACCGATGTTGTAGATAGAGTAGTTTAGAGTAGTTAGAGACTAAACAAGGTAAAAGCTTGTTAGTCTCCAAAAAGGGGGGAAATGATGCCTGATGGGTTTTTTGTATTTTTTATTTTACTTTTATACTCTCTTTATATATATCCTTTATATATAACCTTGTACCCTTCCCTGTTCCTGTACTTTTTACTCCCTGTATCTTAACCCTACATGTCTATCACCCTAGTACCCCTTGCCCTGCTCAGAATCCTTTGGGGAAGACGAAACATATCCACAATCACAAAAGCATGACGCACAACCTTGAACAGGGCCCCCATCACTGAGACATGTTTTTTGTAAACTAAGTAGTAATCTTTTGAGAGGGGGCAATTTTAATAAGGGGGCAATTACTTCATTTGTTAGACTTCTTATTGGAGACTTTTAGATAGGTATTCTAATCTAGGCTGTCCATAAATTGTATACGGGGGATATCGTCGGGGCTCTGGCTTGTTCGTCGGTGCGCATCTGGGATCCTATTAAACCAAGGTAAAACCCCTTTCTTAAACTGTGTGTCTGCGTCTAAAAATTTTACTAGTGATTTAAGGCATCACCCTCACCTGTACCTGGCTAGAGGCAGGGCCCCTCTAGCCCTGGTTATCATTCATTCCCTGGGCATATGTTCTAGAGGTTCCTTCAAGGGGATTGGACATGTCATTTTCCCTTCCATTATGCCTGGCAGCTCGGCTAAGGGCAACTGGAGCCACTTCTGGTGAAATTTCTTCTCTGAGTATTGCCCTCCTTTATTTCACACACCCATGCTGCCAGGGCAGCAGTGGGTTTTCCATCCCACCTCCTCATATTTTCCCCATGATCACACAGGAAGAACCACAGGTCAGCTCGTGGGGTGTGCCCTCTCTCCCTAGCTGAAGTACGTCTGCTTCTGGTAACAGGGCCTCTGGTCTGTACCAACGAGATTTGGAGAAGGTTCTCTTCAATCTCCTTCCTGAGTTTCTGATGAGTCTCCTCAATCTTGTCTTCCATCTTCTGTATGCGCTCTGACTGACTTTTTTCCACAGCTGAGATTTTTACATGTGTTGGGCCATGCACTGTATCTGCATATGCCCGGAGCTTCTTCACCATAGAAATCACAGTCTCATCCCCTTCATTCCACTTCATCATTGCTAAAGCAGAGACATATTATTGTGGCCCAAGTCATACGAGTTTTAGCCACATCACTGGTGAACATTTTACCATGTCTGGACTCTTAATTGTTTGGTCCTCTGAGAAAATGATCTCTACCACTGCCAGTTCTCTCAAGCATTGAATCCCTTGTTCTATGGTCTTCCACAAGGTTTCCTGCACCTGGAGATCTGGGCACAGGTATCTTTCCTTCACGCTTCTTAAGAGCCGTGTCCAGAGACTTGGAGCTTTGGGCCCCCTTGCCATCCCTTGGTCGATACCCCCATCATGCGACAGGGATCCCAAATGCCTCGCTTCAGTACCATCCAGAATTGTATTACGGCCTACAGCATCCCAAATACGGACCTACCAACTTAATATAGATTTATGAGACTGTCATGTGTAATTCTTTCTTAGGCCTCAAAGGTTTTCTATGGATAGAGACTCAGTAATGATTTCTGGTTCGGATTCCTCTGTTGGCTGTGAGGATCCTGGGTCCCCATCACCATCCACTGGGCGAATGGATTTGGTTTTCTGTTTCCTTCTCTGGACAGGAGCAATTCCTATTGGCTTAGGCTCCCTGTCTGGTTTCGCTGCAGCCTGAGTGACTGGGGTGTTTCCTGATTCATTCTCCTGCCCCTCTGGCTGTATCTGCTGCCCTACAGTATCTAGCAGCATGCGATAAGTATTAGCCAGAGCCTAGCATATTGCAATGCGTTTCTTCTCATTAGAGTTGTCATTGCACTTCTCTTTCAGGTATTTCCCCACCTCAGCTAGGTTTTGAATTTGTTCAGGGGGGAAGTTCCAAGCTATAGGGGCAGAGATTTCCTTCAGGGTTGGGCCTATGTACTCCCATACCCCACACCACTCAGAATTTTCCACGCCTGGGGCAGATGTCTGGACAGCCCCTCTGGAAATCTCAGCCCTGATTCTAGACAAGCTGCAGACTATATAGAGGAAACCTACCAGATTAAACACCAGGAAGGTGGTATCTTTAACAGCCAGGGGAAACTGAACATTCTCAAATGGTGACGTACCAGATTTGAAGGGGAAGGAGATGAAGGGCTGGGAAACATGGTCCCCTACTTTTCCCCTAACAGACTGGGTGTAATTAGTAATAAACCCCCAAAGCAGGCTACCGAGACTAGGACGGACAAGCAACAGAGCATACACATTTTCAACAGTTCCCAGTACCTCTGTTAACCTATAAATCATTACTGTCAGGCACATCAATATAGCAATCCTGATTCATATCACTGATCTGTAAAAATTATATGCCAGGGACAAAATTGCCCATATCTGTGGATAGGCAAACATGCCTAGGGACCAGAGAGACACTATTACATCAAACAGCATGGTGGCTACTGACCACTGTACCCCAATACAAAGTGTTTAAAACCAGAATGAAACTATTACTGTTTATTTTCACTTTCTCTTGCTCCACATTGGGCACCAAAATTTTGTCTCAGTTTAGAGAAAATTTTAGGAGAAAACTCTCTGGAATGACCATTTCCTCTAAAGAAAAAGGGTTTTGGCACTCCATTCCCACCGATACATAAGGAATTTCTTGGATGAAAGTAAAAAAACTGTTTGTTTAACAAACAAAGTGGGGAAAACAAACAAAGGGCACGGGAAAAAAATTAATTGTCAGATATTGAACCTCCTTGCTGCAGAGAAAGCTGGTGGATTTAGAGTTCTTTCTTTCTTTGGCTCTGCTTCTCCCGAGGTCTGGAGCCGGGATGCGGTGTCCCCATGGCCTCCCTACCGGTCCGCGGCATCCAGCTCCCACCAATGGTCTGGTTCTCAGACTGAAGCTAAGCCGAACAGTTCCAGAAGAAACCACAGAAGCTGCCGAGGATTGCTATTGAAGTCCATGGAAAAACTTCTTGCCTCAGCTAACAAGAAGCAAGGTAGCTAAAAAACAAACATGTAACTCCCTCTGCGCTGCAAAGCTGAGCACATGGGGGAGTTAGTCCTTGAAACAAAAAGCACGCCAGAGTTACCCTGGCTCACACCACTCCCCCAGATCCAGCTTAAAGGTACAGGACCCATTTCTGGGCATAAAGCAGATGATAGGGGAATACAGTATTATCATAAAATCACCCCAAGGCAAGCTTCTTCTACATTTCCATGTAGTCCATTCAAAGCTCTTAGAAATCAGGTCATTTTTATTTACTTGCCAAGATGGGATTTTAGAAACTAATGTCTGTATATATCCAGTAATCTCTTTTTCTTGTTGTTTCATCCTTTTCCCTTTCATTCTAAAGCCTTTTGTTCTTTCAGCCTTTGACACCACCTCCCATGGCATTCTCCTGGAAAAGCTGGCAGCCCATGGCTTGTAGAGGTGCACTCTTTGCTGGGTAAAATACTGTCTGGATGGCTGAGCCCAGAGAGTGGTGGGGAATGATGTCACATCCAGTTGGTGGTTGGTCACTAGTGGGGTTCCCCAGGCCTCAGTATTGGGGCCAGTCCTGTTTAATATCTTCATTGATGACCTGGACAAGGGGATCAAGTGCACTCTCAGCAAGTTTGCAGAGGGCACCAAGTTGGGTGGTGTGGCAAGCACAGACCTTTCCTGTGAGAATTTTTCTCTCTTCTTCCTGTGTTTTATAAACAAAGGTAAAGTTTGGATGTTATTGAAACGGTCTCTGGATACATGGGCGGTTCATGCCTGACCAATCGGCTTGGGGGGAGGTTTTGAACTGGCCTAATCCGAGTGATCTTTGAAAGTCTATATAAGTTGGAATTAATTAATAAAATTAGAATTTTGCCACATTGAAGAACTCGACTCTTTCTCTCTGTTAGTGGTTCAACAGCGACAGGGTGGGAGTGTTGATCTGCTGGAGGGCAGTGTCATGGTTTGAAAGACAGGTGTCTGCCAAGGAAGGCGGGAACCTCCCTTAGAATAGAGAATATGACCGCCCCTTCCCTCCGAATTATTATAACTTTGAAATCAAGGGGCTTTCAGGCAAAGATATGGGAAAAGGAATAACAGTTCTTCACTAGTATTTATAACAAAGCAAACAAGCAACAACAACAGTAGCAACAATAAACAAACCAAAAACCCAATAACAGCCTGCTCTGGACCGTCAGGCACCCTCCCCTTTGGTGCAGTTATGGTCACAGCCAGCAGGGGCGCTGTTGGGCTCCCGGTCTGGCAGGGCAGGTGCAATCATTCTCTCACGGCTGCAGGTGGCGCTGTGGCGCCGGTTCAGTGGAGCCTCTCTCCCTCAAGCAAAGAATGGCGGGCGGGCCGGATGGTGGAATGGGCTGCAGCAAGAACCTCGGACCAGCGGCTGGGGCAGCAGGGGGTGGCTCGCCCAGGGTAGCAAGCAAGAGGTGGCAGAAACTCCGCAGCTGTGGCAGGAGCCGCAGTGTGTCCTGGCAGGCTGGGGGTGTGGGGTTACAGTGTAACAGAAACAAGCCCAAGGCAGCAGCAGAAAAGCGGCAGGGCTAGGGAGTGGCAGCTGGGCTCCTCCATAGCAGCTACAGCATGCAGCCGGGGAGATGCGCACTCCAGGAGGGGGAAGAGGATCACAGTCCCGGGTTTTCCTTTGAGGCACCCGATTGGATGGTGAAGGTCCTTCCCAGTCAAATTGGGTGTTAATAAGGTCCCAGTTCAATGGCTGCTCTTACAAAGGCTCACCCAGTAAGGAAGAGGTAGTACAGAGCTGGTCTCCGGCGATAGCAGTGAACTCTCTGGCAGGAAGCAGTAGCTTGACTGTCCCCTCTGATGCCCAGAGAGCAAGAGCCAGGAGCTATGCTCAGCCCCTTCCCCTGGCCCAAGTATCACAATATACCTGCCCCTCCGTGATATCTCTCCCCTCCGAGAGAAAAGCCCTCAGATAAGAGAAGTGCAACCAGGTGCACTCCTCCCCCTCCCTCATGGGTACATATTTTGTCTCTCTTATGTACCAATCGTTATTGTCTCTTAGCAACGGATGGGACAAAATTCCCTAAGAGAAAGAAAACAAAAAGAAAAATCCTAACCTCCAACAGGCAGGAAGGCTCTATAGAGGGATCTGGAAAGGCTGGAGCGATGGGCCGAGAACAACGGTGTGAGGTTCAACAAGGCCAAGATCTGGGTCCTGCGCTTGGGTCACAACAACCCCCTACAGTGCTCCAGGATGGGGCAGATTGGCTGGAAAGCTGCCCAGTGAAAAAGGACCTGGGGGTGCTGAACAACAGTGGCTGAATATGAGGCAACATGTGCCCAGGTGGGCAAGAAGACCAATGCCACCCTGGCTTGGATCAGAAATAGTGTGGCCAGCAGGACCAGGAATAGTTTTGTCCCCTTTTACTGGGCACCGGTGATGCTACACCTTGAAAGCTGTGTCCAGTTCTGGGCCCCTCACTTAAAAAAGGATATTGAGGTGCTGCAGTGTTTCCAGAGAAGGGCGACAGAGCTGGGAAAGGATCAAGATGGTAAGTCCTATGAGGAGCAGCTCAAGGAGCTGGGGGGGGAAGGGGAGGGGGCCTCAGCCTAGAGAAAAGGAGGCTCTAGGGGGGAACCTTCTCACTCTCTACAAGTCCCTGATCAGAAGGTGGAGCCAGGTGGGGGTTGGCCTTTTCTCCCAGGCAACCAGCGATAGGACAAGAATAAATGGACTCAAGCTCTGCCAGGGGAGGTTCTGGTTGGACATTATGAGAAAAGGAATAACAGTTCTTTACTAGAATATATAAATATATATGTATATATGTAACGATGAGGAGGAAGGCACAGACACTTGCTTGGTTCGAAGAGAATCACCTGTATTAAGGTCACACAGGGTTTATATAGCATGCTACAGAGTAAAACCTTTTATAAGGTGCTAAAAATACCCTAGCTAAAATTATACTTGCTAGCATTCTTGTTAACCTAAACAAACACTCATTTGGCTGCATGCCACTGGTCTGCAGCTGTGCATGTGGTGTCCATGCATTCTTCTGACCAATGAAAATTTTGATCATGCGTCCTCATGCAGGTGCTTATATAACTTGTTTTTGCCTGCATGTTAGCTGTGTTTCCCAGAATGCTTTTTTAGTGAGCAAAAGTGAGCTAAAACCCTTTACTTATAAGATTTTACTTATTTCCCACATCTGCCCCTTCTTTGTTCATGTATTCTATTGCTAAAACAGTCTGCATCTGTAAAGCCATTATTTTATTGAGACTATTATTGACCATCTGTTGCCCACAAGGTAAGATACATGGGATACATATCATAATCAATAAAAACACACCAAAGTTAACTTGTCATACATTACTAAACATTTAAACCATACCCTGAAGCCGATGTCGTCTAGCCAAGAAAACAACCCCCACAAATCACCTTCATCACGTTGCTGCAGCTGTTTATTAAGCTGCTTGAGGTTACTGATGCTTTTGTGAATGGATTCTGAATGATCGCTCAGATTCATGCAGCATATACCATCAAATTCTTCACATCCATGGCCTTAGGCTAACAACAAAAAGTCAATGACTGCCCTGTTTTGTAGTGTTGCATGTCGTACTGAGTCAACATCAATTAACATTGCGGAAAGAGCGGCACTAGTAGTGTTAGCCTCCTTTGCAAGCCAGCAGCCAATTTTATTTAAAGAAGCCAAAGTGTGAGCAGTACCTATTGATGGTGTCATGCTGCCAAAAATGCGCTCGGCAGTATTCCAGAAGGTTACCTTTGGATCACATCCTTCATCAAGAACATGAGTGCTGCGTTTAGCCCAATGCTGTGCTGTAATTATTAGAGCAGTCCAATTTGGATGAAACAAGGTTAGTTGACCAATGGTATGTGGCTGCACAGGGCCTCTCTTGAGAAATTCTCCTTTCTCACATGAAGTATGAGAAATATAAGATAAAGGCTGAACACTTGCTTTTTTCCTGATCTGTTTTGGTTTAAGAACAGAGTGTGTTTAGAATTGGGTGTTGTAGCACCTCAGCCAATCACCCTGGGGGGTGGGTGACCACTGACCAATCACTGTTTTGTTCTTGCCATATATAAAAGCATTTGACTGATGCCTTATATGCTGGTAAAAAAATTGAGACGCAGACACGCAGTATAGGAAAAGGGTATTACCTTGGTTTAATAGGATTCCAGGTGCACCATCACGAAAAAGCCCTCGGGTACGAGTGTACAATTTTATGGACCTCACCAATTAGCATACCTATCTAAAATTTCCCAATAAGAAACCTAACAAATGAAGTAATTGCCCCCTTATTCAAATTACCTCTCCCCAAAAAGGTTACAACTTAGTTTACAAAAACATGTCTCAGGGATGGGGCTCTTTCAAGGTTGGTGCCTCATGTTCTTGAGATTGTGGAGATTGTTTCATCTTCTCTAAAGGATTCTGAACAAGGCTAGAGTACAAGGGTTATAAACATGTGGGCTAAGATATAGGGAGTGAAAAGTACAGGAATGGGAAAGGGTAAAGAGTATATATAAAAGGGTATAAAAGTATAATGAAAAAGGACAAAAAACCCATCAGGCATCAGGACCATAATAAACACTCTCTTTTTTGCCACTTCACTGGTGGTGTGCTGCCCAGATCACTTCGTTCCAGGTACAACAGCAACAATGGTACTTGGTCCACCAACAGCTCTGCCTGGTATGCCTTTCCAGGCACGCTCTCCACATATGAAAAACAAGTCTGAAGGGAGAGCAATAGCACTAATGCCAGGTGGTAGTTGACTTTCCAGAGTCTGATTACACCATAAAGAAGCATTGCTAAAAATGCTTTTAGGAGACACAATAATGCTAGCACTATTTACATAAGTTCCAAACATATGATTAAGGTAGAAGCATAGCGAAGCATGCAATGTCCCTAGTGTGCCTAGTTCCTGCAGTTGCAAAGGCAAGGCTGGAAAATCATGCATCTTTCTTAAATCTTTGTACCATGTCTCACCTCTGGCAGTGCTTTTTTGCTAGGCTTCCTGGCACTACCACCTGGGCTGCAGTATAACTGGTGCCATGCATTCTTGTTGCATGCTTTCATTGTACAGCTTACAAAAATGCTTCTTGTCGATGGGTACCCCAACCAAGCATGTGCAAACGGGATCGCTGGGGGTTGACATAGAAATGCACATAGCATCAGTGTGCATAGCATTGGTGAGGGTGATCCATATGTTTGTTCTGTCCATCTGTCATGGTTTGAACATTGGCCAACTGCCAGACACCCATGACATCTGCTCACTCACTCTCCCCTGCCACAGCTGGGCAGAGGAGAGAAAAAAAATTGACAACAGCAGTTCATGAGTTGAGATAAGGACCATGAGAAAACACTCCAAGGGCAAAACAGGCTCAACTTAGAGTTGCAAAGTGAATTTATTACTAAGAGTCAGAGGAGGATAATGAAAAGTAAAATAAGCCCTTGAAGACACCATTCTTCCCCCCAACCCCTCCCTCATTCCCACCGACAGTGCAAGGAACAGGGAGTGGCTGTTTAGGTCAGTTCATCACTGAGGTCTTTCTACCGCTGCTCAGGGAGAGGAGTCCGTCCCCTACTTTGCCGTGGGGTCCCTCCCACAGGAGACAGTTCCCAGCGAACTCCTCCAGCATGGGCCCATCTAAAGAGCAGCAGTCCACACACAGGCTGCTGCAACGTGAGTCCTCCCACATGCAGACAGTTGTTCCAAAACTGCTGCGGTGTGGGTCCCTCATCCACGGGGTGCAGTCCTTCAAGGACAGGCTGTTCCAGCCTGGAAGCAAGGGCCCTCTCTCTCCACCAGGTCTCCCACTGGATCACAGCCTCCTCCAGGCATCCATCCGCTCCAGCGTGGGCACCTCCCCTAAGGCTGCCAGTCGATCTCTGCATCCCCTGTGGACCCCATGGGCTGCAGGGGAACAGCCTGCTCCACCATGGTCATCACCACTGCTTGCAGAGGATTCTTGGCTCTGGCGCCTGGAGCACCTCCTGCCCCTCCTTTTCCACTGACCTTGGTGTCTCCATGTTGTTCTCCCTCACATGTTCTCACCTTCTTCTCCTTCTCTGGCTAAAAAACCTATGTGCCCCCTTTGTTTTGATTTCTTCTTAAATACATCATCACAGAGGCATAATCGACCTCTCTAATTGGCCCAGGCTTGGTCAGCAGCATGTCCATCATCTTAAGAGCCATCAGAGATTGGCTCTGCTGGACAGGGTGGAAGCTTCCAGAAACTTCTCACAGGAGCCATCTTTGTGGCCCCCCACTAGCAAAAACTGGGCCAAGCAAAACCAACACACCACCTGAGGGGGTAGAACATTCGCAGTGCTTTCGCCAATCAGGATGGTCTTGCACACCGCAAAGGAACCCATTTCACATGATGACCTGTGGAGACACAAGCATAACCCCTGCCCCATGTTAATAAATCTAAAGGTCCTGTCCAGTGCCCTGTTAACAGGTCCTTTACCATCACTGGAGGTCTGGGACGAGCCTTTGTATCGAAAGAATATTGTCTTGTGCATGCTGTTTGGCCAGTTTCACCTCAATTTAAAAAATTGAGAACATACAAGGCTTTTGCCAACCTGTCATGTGGGCACCTCGACTCCTTCTTTTGTTTTTCAAGCATAGTTTTCAATGTTCAGTGAGCACATTCAACAATAGTTTGCTCAATGGGAGAGTGGGGAATACCTGTGTTGTGGGAGACACCCCATTGTTGTAGGAAACTGTGAATCCGTTCAGAAGTATAAGCTGGCCCATTGTCCATTTTAATAGTGTCTGGAAGGCCTAAAATAGTGAAGCATGTGAGCCAGTGCCTAGTGACATCACAGGCTTTCTCTCTGGTGTGGGAGGTTGCCATTAAAAAATGAGAGTATATGTTTACAGATACATGAACATATTTCAAATGACCGAATTCTGGAACATGAGTTACATTGGTTTGCCAGATAGAGTTGGCAGTCAGACCTCAAGGATTAACACTTTCTGCCAAGGGAGCAGGAGCAACTCCACAGCAGGAGGGACAAGTTAGCAAAATTTCATGAGCTTGCGAGGAGGTTAATTGAAATTGCTTGCATAAAGAGTGAGCGTTTTGGTGGAAAAAGTCATGAGACAATTTAGCTTGTGCAAAAGCATTTGGTACAATACCTGGCATGACTGTGATGTCTGCATAATTATTACCTTCTGTGATAGGGCCGGGCAAACCTGTATGAGGACAAACTTGTAGCACATAAAAGTCATGCTGTCGGTTGTTAATCAAAACCCACAATACCCACAGCTCAGTAAATAGAAGTGGGTTATTGACATATCGCGAATAAGAGGATTCCAAGCGAAAAACCACATTAGCAGCATATGCAGAATTGGTTACTGTCTTGGTTTGAAAGACAGGTGCCTGCTAAGAGAGGTGGAACCCTCCCTTAGGACAGAGAATGTGATCTCCCTTCCCTTCGAATTATTTTAATTTTGAAATCATGGGCTTTCAGGCAGAGGTATGGCAAAAGGAATAACAGTTCTTTACTAGTATCTGTAGCAGAGTAAACAAGTAATAACAAGAATAACAACAACAAACAAAACCAGAAACCAATAGCAGATGTCTTTTTGAGCTGCTGAGCACTTTCCCGTTTGGTGTAATCATGGTCGCAAAGCAGCAGGGGCGCTGTTGAGCTCTCGGCCGGGCAGGGCAGGTGCAATGACTCCCGAGCGGCTGCAGGTGACGCTGTGGCGCAGGGTCAGGCTGGCCTCAAGCAGCTGGTAATGGCAGGCAGGCTGAGAAGCAGGCAGGCAGGCAGCTCGGGACGGCAAAGCGGGGTGGCAGGGGCTGGCTCTCTCTCCCGGGCTAGACAGCGAGGTAGCAGGGACTCTGCAGTTACAGCAGATGTAGCGGTCTCGTGCGGTTAAAACGGGGCTGGCAGCAGGGACAGCTGGACTCCCCAGCAGCTGCTGCAAAAAGCAGCCGGGAGAGCGTGCACTCCCAGTGGGGAAAGGGGTTGGATCCCACTCCTTTTCCCAGCCAAAAGCTCACCCAGCCAGAAAAAGAAGGCAGAGCACAGTTGGATCTCCCGCGGTCGCAGCCAGAAGCAAAAGTAGCTACTTTCCTCCCGGTGTCCCACGAGTGTCTGTTTGGCCGGAGAGCTTCCTCTCCACCCCACACCCAGCCCAGAGCCATTGTCTCTTAATAGCTCTGAGCACCCAGCCATTTGTCTCCTAGTAACAGGATGGAGGAAAATTCCAACTTCCCCAACCTCCAACAGTTACGATGTTAAGTGGTTCTTGCAAAAACAATTGAAAAGTATGTCGGATAGCAGCTAACTCCAAAATTTGTACTGAGGCATTCTGCAATGTCAGCACCCTTTTATGCCATTGGGCAGAATCACCCATATGTCCAACTACTGCAGCCTTGCAGGTTCTGCTGGATGCATCCATAAAAACAGTCACTCCATCAATGGGCATCATGCTGCAGCGGTGTTCCGCATATAAGAGGAGGCTACCCACCTCTGTCCACAGGCGATGTGAAGGGTAATGGATAGACAAATGTCCTGAAAAGTCTGCAAGTGCAATTTGAAAATTGGTATCCTCTGACAACAGCCATGACAAATTGTCTTTGCTCACAGGTACATAGATAACGTGGGTCTTGGCCATTGAGGGTTTGCAGCCGCTTCCTGCCTTTCACAATTAACTGCGCAAACATACCATTGACAGTCCACACAGTTGTCATTGCAGTATGGGGTAAAAACAACCATTCTAATACATGCAAAGGATCTTTGTCATTAACAAACCACTGAAACAAAACTGCAAAAGGTTGAAATTTACCAGCCACTATGGCAAGGCAAATGGGTTTATCAGGATCCCATCTCCAGCCCTAGTGGTTTTCCAGTGCCTGAGGACAATGCGCAAGGGCCTTCTTAGCCTCAGGGGTCAACTGTTGAGAAGAATTCAGATGGAGGTTACATCTGAGCAATTAAAACAAAGGGTGCAAAAGTTCTGTGGACAAACTTAGAATAGGACGTAACCAGTTCAATGAACCTAGTAATTTCTGCAAGTCATTTAAAGTCAAGGTGTCTTTAACACAAAGCTTTACTGGCTGAGGGCAAATGGTCTGCTGAGTAATTTTCCACCCCAAGTTGTTGCGGTTTTGGGTTGCTTTCATGCAGACAGTATTGCAAGCCGCAGGCCTTACTGGAGAGTGTCTCTGCCCAGCCCGGGTAAACGCCTCAGTGCCCCAAACTTCTGGTCCCTAAGATTACACTGGCCAGGGAGCCGATGGCTAGCTCTGGTTTCGTCTGCTCTTCGCAACACGACGGCAGTAAAGGAGTCAAGAAGGGTCTATGCATGGTGACCACAGGAGTTGTTTATTCGCATGATCGCCAGAGGCCAAAGACCTCCCAGAAGCCAAGACACCTCATGGGCAAAGACCTCGTGGGCAAAGACATCATCATGGTGAAGGGTCTAGGGTTTTCTATAGAGATGGGGGGGGAGGGGGGGTGGGGCGACCACATGGTCCAGTGGTTTCAGGGCACAGGGGCGGTACACGGGCAGAGTTGGGGTACAGGAACCAATAGGGAAAACCCAAGGGAGTGGCCAGGACCATGTGAGAAGGGAGGACATATAAGGAAGAAAAAGAGTGGGGAAATACAGAACTCAGTATCAGGGGGGAGACTGCAACACCAAGTAATGCCGTGGGGGCTGATGCTGCACTTTTTCAGGTGCAACTAGTCCTGCTGCTTGAACTGCCTGAATAACAGCCACCTGCATAGAACAAAACCAGAATGATCTCTAGCCACAAGCAAAACATCATCCATGTAATGGTATATTGTTGCGGATAAGTAAAACCTTACAAAATGAGGGCCTAGTTACCCTTGTAAAATCCTTGCTCACTCCTGTTACTTTGGCTAGCCAGAAAAGCACTCTTGGAATGACTCAGCTAAAATAGAGGTAAAAACCAAGTTATATAACCAAAAACCAAGTTATATAAACACCCATGTGTGGATGCATGATCAGAATTCTCATTGGTCAGAAAGAAGCGTGGACACCGTGTGAGAGGTGATAAAGAAGTGGCGTGCAGCCAATGGGTGATTGTTTAAGTTAACAAGAATGTAAACTAATAACATGCTAATTGCTTAAAACTCCCTCATTTTTGCAATTAAGAGATTTGCACCTGCTAAAGGGAGGTTCATGCCTCATTTATTTGTTACAGTATATGGTTGCAGTAGGAAATTGGCAGCACACAGGTTGCAGAGCAAGATCAACCACTCTTTGGAATATGGTTGGGCTATTGCACGTGCCTTGCAGCAACACCATCCAATGAAACCTTTTCATTGGCTCTGCATGGTTCAAGGTAGGTACTGAAAAGGCAAAACAGGGTGCATCATCAGGGTGCAAGAGAATGTTTAAAAAGCAGTCTTTTAGGTCTATAACTATCAGGGGCCATTCAAGAGGAATCATCGCAGGCGAGGGAAGTCCAGGCTGTAAAGCACCCATCGGCTCAATGACCATGTTTACTCCCCCAAGTAATGCAACAATTGCTATTTACCACTTTTCTTGGGTATACAGAATACAGTAGTTTTCCAAGGGCTAGAAGATAGCTGAATATAGCCAAAGGACAGTTGTTGTTCTTCTACAAGGTGTTGTAGATTTTGTAGCTGTTCCTTCCATAGGGGTCATTGATCAACCGAGACAGGGTCATCTGTTCTCCATGTAAGTTTCCATATGCTCAATATCTGTGTTTGGAAGGGCTGATCAATGGCCCCTATAAAAAAGATCTTTAGGGGAATCTGATTCTATCTGAATGGTGGTTCCAATTTGTCTGAAAACATCCCGTCCCCATAATGTACATGGTATGGCAGCAATAAATGGCACAATTTGGGCACTTTGCCTATCAGGGCCAAGAACAAGGCGAAGGTGAGCACTTTGCCTGGAGCGCTGGATCCCTCCCACCCCAATCAGAGTCGAGGCGGGGTTAATTGTGGGCCACTAACTGGGCAATTCACTGCTTTTGATAATGGACATGTCAACTCCTGTATCTAAAAGCCCTTTGAATTTTTTAACATCTATGCTGCATACCAGGATCGGCTGAGCCATTGTGATGACACTTTGTCTTGGTTTGAAAGACAGGTGCCTGCTAAGAGAGGTTGAACCCTCCCTTAGAGTAGAAAATGTGACCCTCCTTCCCTCCGAATTATTTTAACTTTGAAATCAAGGGCTTTCAGGCAAAGGTATGGAGAAAAGGAATAACAGTTTTTTACTAGTATCTGTAGCAGAGTAAACAAGCAATAACAGGAATAGCAACAACAAACAAAACCAGAAAACCAGTAGCAGATGTCTTTTGGGCTGCTGAGCACTTTCCCGTTTGGTGTAATCACGGTCGCAAGCAGTAGGGGCGCTGTTGAGCTCACGGCCTGGCAGGGCAGATGCAATGACTCTCGAGCAGCTGCAGGTGGTGCTGTGGCGCAGGGTCAGGCCAGCCTCACGGGGTTAGTAATGGCAGGCAGGCTGAGAAGCAGGCAGTGCGCTGCAGGCAGCTTGGAGCGGCAAAGCAGGGTGGCAGGGGCTGGGGCTGGCTCTCCTGGGCTAGCCAGAGAGGTAGCAGGGACTCTGCAGTCACAGCAGACACTGCAGTGCATTCCGGCAAAAAAGGGGCGGGCGGCAGTGACAGCCAGGCCAAAAGCTCACCCAGCCAGAAGGAGAAGGCAGAGCACAGTTGGATCTCCCATGGTCGCAGCCAGAAGCCAAAAGCAGTCGCTTTCCTCCCGGCATCCCACGAACGAGTGCCGGTCCCAACAGATGGAGTGCCTCTTCCCCTTGCCCCACCCAGCCACAGCCTTTGTCTCTTACAAAAGAAGTGATGGCTCTGAGCATCCGGATATTTGTTGCTTAGTAACAGGGATGGAGAAAAAATTCCAATGCCCCCAACCTCTGACACACTTGTCCAAAAAATTTCTGGCTGATCTGTCCTGCCAAAGCCACCCGTGCCACGTTTACCCTTACCGCCAGAGGTTGTGCTAGAAAATGGAACAAGCTGTGCCAAACACTGACCAGTGGGTATAAAGCAATGTGGCATGGAGGTCTAGAGCATAATTTGTATCTCACCCTCAAAGTCTGAGTCTATAACTGCAGGAACCACAAAAAGTCCCAATTTCGTTGCAGAAGAGGGTTCAATTAACAAAGCATGCATATTATTCCCAATTGGTCAACACACCCCTGTAGGAACTAAGTGTACCAAAGAAGTGTCAAGAGTTACTGACTGGCTGGCAGCCAGGTCCAACCCTGCACTTCTGGAGGTTGCTGGGATGAGCTCGCTTGACAGGTGCCTTGCTTCACATTTTTTTGTTTCTGCGGGGCCCACAAGCCCAACCCCTGTTAGCGGTTTCCCGACTGTATAGGTTCTCCCTCTGCAGTGTAGCAAGAACAGCATTAATTAGCCCAATATTTTCCTTTTCTGCAATGGGGACATTCAGTAGGAGAGAATTTTTTCTTGCTCTGCTGTAGAGGACACTCTCTTTTCAAGTGGCCACTAGAGCCACAATTAAAACAGCCTTCATCCTGCGACATCCATAGATGAACAGCTAAAGCTGCGGTGAGAGAGCTAGTATGATGGGTCGTCGAACCCACATTCTGACAGGCCTTAACCATCTCTACTATATCGCAAGTATGCTGATTGCAGTTAATAATGCTTTTTTGCAGTCATCATTTGCTTTTTCATAAGCGAGTTGTCACAACAGAATAGACAGTGCGTCATCGTTATCAACCTGGTGGGAAAGCGCAGCCGGCAATCTATCGAGAAACTGTGTATATGGTTCCACTGGATGCTGTAGGATTTTTGCAAAAGACATATTAGCATCCTTGCCTGCCTTGGGAGCTGTCATAGTGCCTGGAGAGTTATCTGGGTAATAATGTCATACACATTTCGAAGATAGCTTGTGCATACGGACTGTCACCTGTTAACTGAATGACAAGCATAGGCAGTTGTCTTTGCTGTAAAGCTCCAGCTTGAGCAATACATGTTTCATGGTAATCGGAAAGCCAAACTGCATATTGTGTCATTCTCAAGATCATTTTCATTAGGCTTTTCCAATCACTAAGTGTAAGAACATAGGCATTACTTATGGACTCCAAATATGCTAAAACATGATGGGAAGACACACCACTCTCCTGTACCAGTTTCCTTAGTTCTCTGATAATTGCATAATCTAAGTCTTTGTAAGCAGGCAGCTGGTCTTGTTCATAAATAACAGGACAAACAGTAATAACCAGCAAGTCTCCCTGTTTCATTGTGGCCTCCTTGCATTTGGGCCAGCGATGTGCCATAGCATCAACCTGTGGAGGGTGTAAATCTGCATCCTGCCCAGGGTCCATGGATCCAGGGTGGAGAGGATTGCCAGGGTCAAGATCACCATCAAAATCAAACATCCCCTTAAGGGACTGCTTGACCTTGGGGCTGGCCAGTATGTGGGATTTGCTGCCGGAGGGGCTGAAAGCCCAGGGGAGTCTGTCCGAGGGCGCACCTCTGTGTGGGTCTCTTTGAGTTGCTATAATAATTCCCCATGTAGCCAGATGCTTGGAAGCATCAGCATCGCCATTCCTGGCAATATCAAAAAGTTTCTGGCCTACTACCTGCCAGGCATCTGATTGAAAAGTCCCATTTGTGGGGAAGTCCTTTACAATCGTGGACATCCAGTCCAGCAAGGCAATGAGCCTAGTATCTGAAATGTCTCTATTCAGCCGATGCAAGAGCCGTCTCAAATTTTCTAGGCTCTGTTTCTGTTCAAGGGACATTTTTGATTCCATGATTCCCCACTGCTCACCTGAAGGTGATGGGCACTCCGTATGAGTCCCTTAGTTAAAGTTGTTGATCAATCCAATCCTTTGGTTCAGTGGGGTTCATTACTGGTGGAAGTCCACATCTTCACTGCTGTCTAATAAGCCCTCATATCAGGTGCCATTTGTAACAATAAGAAGGAAGGCACAGACACTCTTGCTTGGTTCGAAGAGAATCACCTTTATTAAAGCCACACAGGGTTTATATATCATACTACAGAGCAAAACCTTTTAGAAGGTGCTAAAAATACCCTAGCTAAAATTATACTTGCTAGCGTTCTTGTTAACCTAAACAAACACTCATTGGCTGCATGCCACTGGTCTGCAGCTGCACATGCGGTATCCACACATTCTTCTGACCAATGAAGATTGTGATCATGCATCCTCATGCAGGTGCTTATATAACTTGTTTTTGCCTGCATGTTAGCTGTGTTTCCCAGAATGCTTTTTTAGTGAGCAAAAGTGAGCTAAAACCCTTTACTTATAAGATTTTACTTATTTCCCACATATATATATATAAAACAAGGCAAACAAACAACAACAGCATCAACAACAAATGAAAACAGAAACCCAATAGCAGCCTTCTCTCGGCCATCAAGCAACCTCCCCTTTGGTGTAGTTATGACCATGGCCAGAGGACAGCACTCTTGGCCCTCGGCCAGGCAGGGTAGGTGCGATTATAACCCTGCGGCTGTAGGGGGCGCTGTGGTACAGGTTCAGCCACCTCTCCACATGGCAATGGCTGCTCGGGTGACAGTGACACTCCTTGCAAAACTCACAGGAAGCAGCTGGTCTCAGTGCCACTCCTGGTGGCAAACTAGACTGTAGCAGTAGCCTTGGATCAATGGGCTGGAACAATAGAGGTGAGCATGAGGCGCAGGATTAACTCCACAACTCAGATAGTTATGAAGTAGGTATGTGTTTATTCCAGCTGGGATGCATGGGGGGTAGCCCCTCCAAAAGCATGCACACCGTCAGCAGCACTTCACTTGGTTTATATTGGGTTACAGGTTACATATGCATAAAGTTAGACAAAGCCCCTATACATATTCATTACCGATCCCCGCTTCATATTATAATGAGTTCATAGTTCATTTAAATATGCTCGCGCAAGCGCAGTGTCACAGATTAATTGTGGGCAAGGGTCCCAAATTATTAATGAGGGCAAAATCGGTAGTCTTCCTCACGATGAACTCTTCACCCTGTTCCCTTGCACATGCTCCCTTGGTTCTTCGTCCAAGTCCAAGCCTGAGAACCAACTTGTACCAGTTCGGGGTCCGAGGGCAGGATGTTCAGTTACACTCAGTAGTTTTTCTCAATTATTTGGCTCTCTTCTCTCTATCCTCCCCGATACTAGGTAGGCACAAAATCATTAAGTGAATAATAAATTGTCTTCAGCAGGCAAATCTTAGTAAATCATTATCCAATCTCTGGCCTTCTAAATCAGTTCAAAAATTATTATTATTATTTTCCAGCTTCTAGTTCTCTTAAATTAATAATTTCTATCTTACCCTAAATCAGTCCCCCTTTTCTATAAAATTAGTAAATTCTTTTACTAGTAAATGGATTCTTCTTCTAGCAAGCTTCTGCGATAAGTATCTCTCAATGCCTTACCATGTACATTCGATAAAGTAGTTAAAATGGATAGCCTCTTTAACATCCTACAATTCCAAACAAATAACAGAACAGATAACACAAAACTAATACCTACCAAAATTAGTAAAACAATTATGGGGTGACATAATGTATTAAGGATACCAGTTGCAGAAGGTGACCATCCATAAAGCATATCTCACCAGTGGTGATCCGCATCCTGTCTCGCTCTTTGTAAGATTCTGCTTATTTCCTCTGCATCATGGTGAATGGTCATTAAAGTTTTCTTTCGACTTTTTTGAATTTCTTTTAGGATGTTCTTATCAGCGTAAGGTTCATCCCAATAGGTGTTGATGATAATTCATGATACATTGTGTAATTGAACTTTATCAATTGATGAGATACAACTGGTGCCAAATACAAAAAGTCACACCCAATAATCTTCACAAAATTACAAATACAAAAATTAGAATGATTCCTAACATCCAAAGTAACATTGTCATTATCTATTTCTATGAAAACACACATTGTTCTTAAGCAAACACAGCCCTGACCAATATATACAAGTACTGTTTTCTGACTAGTATGTGGGTGAACTTCAAAGTGGCAAATGCTTTGCTCAACATCTAAACATACATCTTTGACATTAATTGTGTTACTCTCACAGATAAACCCTTGTTGTTCCTGTTTAATGCATGAGTCTAAATTTACAGTTTGCCAATTTCAATAAAACATATTTCTTTTAAAATATTAGAGTGGATTTTAAAATTTAAAAAAAGTCCAAAAACTGTAATAGAAGAGGCTTTTTCATATTAAAAACCAGGTTCTATTTTTCTGCATCCCACCTGGATTTTTTCATTAATGATACCAGGTAGGGTCATGATCCACTCATCTCGATTCTAAACCCATTCAGGTGAGTGGTAAATTTCATCATCATGCATCACAATTATAGCCAAATCCGGATGGCTGTCTGTAGGGTAGTTTCCTTGAAAGCTGGAATGCCCTATGAGGGCTTGTGACCAAGGCCATTCAGTATTGCCCTGGCTAAAAGTACCTCTTTTTTCTTGAAGTATGGTTATAATTGTGAGAACACCGACGAGAGTAACTTTTCTAATTGAATTCATTTCACACAGGTAAATTTCTATTTTAGTTCATTATCGTTAGAAGCCACTTGTCAAGGTGTCTCTGGAGCCTTCTTCACTCGAGTATGATGAATCCAGGCATTCTGTTCCTTGATTTTGATGGCAGTGAAAGTGGTAAGGAGTACTTGAAATGTTCCTTCCCACTGTGGCTCCAAAGTTTTCTCTGTAAGAGACTTAACATAGACATAATCTCCAGGTTGAATGTTGTGTACTGGGCTTTCTAGGCCCCGACTCCAAGTTCCAGCCACATGCTTTTCAATTTTCCTGAGTTGCTTACTCAAGGCCACCATATAGGCGGACAGTGTTTCCTCCCCAACTTGGGTGGATAGTCCTTTCTGTACTCCATATGGTCTCCCATAGAGCATTTTGAAAGGACTTAATTTTTCTTTAGTTCTGGGTTTAGTTTGAATTCGTAATAATGCAAGTGGAAGAGATTGGGGCCAGGGTAAATTGGCTTCTTGCCCCAATCTTACAATTTGCTGTTTGATTAGGTGGTTCATTTTCTCCACCTGACCACGTAACTGCAGGTGGTATGGGGTGTGAAGCTCCCAATCTATGCCCAAATGATGGCTAACTTGTACTACCTTTGAAATGAAATGTGGCCCTCTATCTGAGGACATTGTGGCTGGAACTCCGAAGCGTGGTTATTATTTCTTGTAACAATACCTTGGTTACCTCCCGGGCTTTGACGGTTCTAGTGGGAAAGGCTTCTGGCCATCCTGAAAAGGTATCTGTTAATACCAACAAGTACCGATTACCCCCTTTTCTTGGGAGTTCCGAAAAATCAATTTGCCACTCCTGTCCAGGCCCATTCCCTTTCCCAATTTGGCCCAATTTTGGTTTGGGGATATTTTTAGGGCTAGTCTGGAGGCAAAGGTCACACTGTCGGGTTACCTGTGTGATGGTAGCATATAAATTTCTGACAATAATTCTTTCAATTAAATATTTGTGTAGGGCATCTATTCCCCAATGTGTCTTTTGGTGTTCTTTTCTTACTAATGCCCACACTAAATGAGAGGGAATGACCAACCTCCCCTGTGCAGTAATAGCCCAACCTTCTTCATTATATGACCCATTCTGATCTTCGATTAGTTTTCTGTCCTCTTTGTTATAGGTTGGCTTACCTTCTAGGGAGATTTGGCTGTCTGGAATTAAAGCCCCTTCAGTTGTCACCTCACCTTTCGCTGTTTTGTTTGCCTCTCTGTCCACCAGATCATTTCCTTCTTCCAATTCTGAGCTCACTTTCTGGTGTGCCTTAATGCGCATGATTGCTACTTTTTCGGGTAGCTGGACTGCTTCCAACAGCCGGGTTATCTCTTGTGTATGTGTAATGTTTTTTCCTTGTGAGTTCAACAGTCCCCTTTCCAAATGTCTCTGTGTGCATGTACAACTCCAAATGCATACTTTGAGTCTGTATAAATGCTTATCTTTTTGCCTTTTGCTATTTCCAAAGCACGGGTTAAAGCAATTATTTCAGCATTCTGGGCAGAAGTGTTTATTGGTAGGGCTCCAGATTCTATTACCTTTTTGCTGGTGGTGACTGCATACTCCGCATGTCGCTTTCCACTGATGACATAGCTGCTCCCATCGGTAAACCAGGTCTCTGCATCATCCAAAGGTGTATCCTTCAGATCTGGACGGCTGGAGTATGTGGCTTCAATAGTTTCCAGGCAGTCGTGGTGTACCTGCTCCCCGTTGTTTCCACTGAGGAAAGAAGCTGGGTTGACAATGTTAGTGACCACTATTTCCACATCGTCCTGCTCCACCATGATGGCTTGGTATTTCAGGAATCTCTGTGGGGAAAGCCAGTGTCCACATTTCACTTCCAGCACTGCAGACACTGTGTGGGACACTAGCACAGCCATTTTCTGTCCCAAAGTAAACTTGTGTGCCTCTTGGATGTTTAGCACGACTACTTCAAAAGCCCTGAGGCACCCCGGCCACCCTTTGGCTGTTGCATCTAGTTGCTTAGACAAATAAGCAACTGCCCGTCAATATGGGTCCAGGTCTTGTGCTAGTATTCCCAGGGCAATCCCCTGTTTCTCATGAGAAAACAGAAAGAATGGTTTACTCACATCTGGAAGTCCCAAAGCTGGAGCTGACATCAGGGCATTCTTCAGTTGTTTGAAGGCTCTTGTGGCCTCCTTTGTCCACTGAAGATCTCTGCTTTCCTTTTTGATGAGCTCATACAAAGGTTTTACAAGGACCCCATAACTAAGGATCCAAAGCCTACACCATCCCGTCATCCCCAGGAAAGTCTGTAGCTCCTTTACAGTTCAGGATTTCGGGGTTTGGCAAATGGCCTCTTTCTGGTCTTGTCCCAGAGTTTGCTGCCCAGCACTGATTTCATAGGCCAAAGAAATTACTTTTGGTTTTACTACTTGGGCTTTTTTCTTGGACACCCTGTACCCTTGGAGCCCCAGGAAATTTAGTAAACTTACAGTCCAGAGTACACAGGCTTCTTCTGTCGGGGTAGCTATTAAGATGTCATCAACGTATTGCAATAACTTCCCTTCTTCAGAGGGGGCTTCCCAGAATTCCAGGTCTTTTGCTAGTTGATCCCCCAATAGGGTGGGACTATTCTTGAATCCTTGAGGCAACACCGTCCAAGTGAGCTGAGTTTTGCATCTGCTTTTGGGATTTTCCCATTCGAACGGGAATATTTTCTGGCTGGCTTCATGGAGAGGGAGGCAAAAGAAGGCATCTTTCAAATCTAAAACAGTGAACCAGGTTAGTTCAGGTGTTAGCTCAGTTAGTAGTGTGTAGGGGTTTGACACCACAGGATAGAGGTTGTCTTGGTTTGAAAGACAGGTGTCTGCTAAGAGAGGTTGAACCCTCCCTTAGGACAGAGAATGTGATTTTCCCTCCCTCCAAATTATTTTAATTTTGAAATCAAGGGCTTTCAGGCAAAGGTAGGGGGAAAAGGAATAACAGCTCTTTACTAGTACTTATAAACAAGCAATAACAATAATAGCAACCACAAATAGAACCAGAAACCAATGGCAGATGACTTTTTGAGCTGCCGAGCACGTTCCTGTGTGGTGTAATCACGGTCGCAAAGCAGCAGGGGCGCTGTTGAGCTCCTGGTCTGGCAGGGCAGGTGCGATGACTCCCGAGCGGTGGCAGGTGGCGCTGTGGTGCAGGGTCAGGTCAGCCTCAAGCAGTTGGTAATGGCGGGTGGGCGGGTGGACTGAGGAGCAGCCAGGCAGCTTGGTGCAGCAAGCCGAGCAGCAGGGAGGCTGGGGCTGGCTCTCCCAGGCTAGCCAGTGAGGAAGGGAGGATTCTGCAGTCACGGCAGACGCCGCAGTCTCGTGCGGCGAAAAGCAGGGCAGGCGACAGGGACAGCCAGACTCCCCAGCAGTTGCTGCGAGCAACGCAGCTGGGAAAAACGTGCACGCTCAATGGGAAAAAAGGTTGAATCAAAGCTCACCCAGCCAGGAGGAAAAGACAGAGCATAGTTGGATCTCCTGCCATCGCAGCCAGAAGCAAAGAGCAGTCCCATTTCCTCCCGGTGTCCGACGACGGAGTGCCAGTTCCAACAGCCGGCTGCCTCGTCTCCTTGCCCTACCCAGCACACCCTTTTGTCTCTAACAAAAGACATGATGGCTCTAATCACCCAGACATTTGTCGCTCAGTAACAGGGATAGAGAAAAAATTCCAATGCCCCCCAACCTCCGACAAGGTCCTCAGTTATTTTGTTTACTGCTCTTAGTTTCTGTACTACTCAATATGACTCATTAGGCTTGCGAACTGGTAAAATGGGGGTGTTGAAATGAGATTTGCACTCTCTCAATAGCCCTAGCTGTAAAAAGTTTTCAATCACTGGGCTAATTCCTTCCTTGTCTTCCTTTCTAAAGGGGTATTGTTTAACCTTAATTTGTTGTTTCCCTTACTTGAGCTTGATCTATATTGGGGTGCTTTCTTAGCTCTCTCAGGTACACTTGTTGCCCATATGCTAGGGATTACTTGGTTTATAATTTCTTTACTAATTTTTCTCTTAGCATTTGTGGTTGTTAACAACAAGCTTAATATTTTTATATACTGTTAATCATTTACCTCCAGAGTAATTTCCCCATTCTTAAACGTATTGGTTGCTTGTAATTGCTCCAACAGGTCTTTGCCCAAACGGGCTTTTGAAAATTTGGGCATGTACAAAAACTTATAAATACTCTATTGCTTTTCCAATTTATACTTTAAAAGTTTACAAAAATATGCTTTTCAGATTGGCCAGTTGTCCCTTTAACCATAATATAATTATCTTTCACTGGCATTAAAACTTTATTTAAAACCAAATAACTTATACACCAAACACTGCTTTGTTTCTTAAAATAAAAACACAATATCACCTTTTACATGTCTAAGCCTTATAATAATTGTTTTTACATTCAGGGCAAAATATTTTTTGGCACCAGGCACACATCTCATTTATTTCACTTAAAGTCAAGCTACTAGGAAAAAGAAAAAGGGAGGAAAGGTTAAGGCCAAACCACTGTAGGCTGTGATAAAATACTTTGATATATTCTACAAACATGCACATACAAAATATACGCCCACTATACTCATAAATCCGTGTTGCCTAACAAATTCCTAAAAATACTAACAACACTATAATTATTGTTCTTAACCACAACTAAACACTCATGTTTTTACCACTCTGTCCCAAAAATCAAAATTAAACTACTGGAATGAAAAATGTGACCCCCTTCCCTCCCAAATTATTATGACCTTGAAATTATGGGGCTTTCAGGCAAAGATATGGGAAAAGGAATAACAGCTCTTTACCACTATATATATATGCATAACAAGGCAAACAAACAACAACAACGGCGGCAACAACAAACAAAACCAGAAACCCAAGAACAGCCTTCTCTCGGCTGTCAAGCACTTTCCCCTTTGGTGTAGTTATTGTCACAGCCAGCAGAGGTGCTGTTGGCTTCCTGCTGGGCAGGGCAGGTGCAATGATTTCCCCGTGGCTGCAGGAGGCGCTGTGGCGCGAGCTAAGCGCTCTCTCTCATTGGTAATGGCAGCTCAGCTGGCAGAAGATATAGAAAAGGGGTTTCCTTTACAAACTCACAGGGGGCAGGAAATCTCAGTGACACTCAGGAAGCTGAATGGACTGCAGCAGGAACCCTGAAAGCAGCAGGCTGGACACGATAGGAACATGCGTCAGGTGTAACCAACCACCAGCACCACAGTGTGAGGACTCATTGGTTCTAATAATTGTTTTACAATTATGTAAATTGTTTTTCACCTCTAGTTTAGCTGAGTCACTCAGAATGCTTCTCTAGTTAGCCGAAGTAACAGAAGTGAGCAAGAGTTTTACAAGGGTAAAAAGGCCCTTGATTTATAAGCTCTTACCTATCTGCTGCATCTCCCCCTTCTTTGTTTTTTGTGCAAAGGATTCATATACCCTAATGCTAAAAGTCTGAACCTGTAAAGCCATTACCTTATGAAGACTATTACTGATCATCTGCTGGACATAGGATCCTGCTGGACACAGGATACATGGAAGACATATCACAATCAATAAAAACCCAGCAAAAACAACCATGCCACTAACAAAGAGACCCACAGTATGGGAAATCAAAAGGATGGTGTCCAATTGTCGTGGTTTGACCCTGGCCAAATGCCAGGCACCTATGACATCTGCTCTCTCTGCTCTCTCCTGCCGCAGCTGTGCAGAGGAGAGGGAAAAACCCTAACACCACACATGCACAGGCCTCCATGAGTTGAGATACGGAACCAGGGAGGATGCACCAAAGGGCAAAACAGGATGAAAACTTAAAGTTGCAAAGTGATCTATTGCACCACAGGGTGTAGACCTCAGAGCCGAAGCCAGGCTGTTTCCATCTTGGGAGCAAGGCTTTGCCTCCACTGGGACTCCCACTGGATCACAGCTTCCTCCAGACATCTACCCGCTCCACTGGTGGGGGCACATCCCCACATGCTGCAAGTAGATCTCTGCATCCCCCGTGGACCCCATGAGCTGCAGGGGGACCACCTGCTCCTCATAGTCTTCACCACGGCTGGCAGAGGATTCTTGGCTCCGGTGCCTGAAGCACCTCCTTGTCGCTGTTTGACTGATAGCAGAGTGAAGAGTTCCGAGTCCTCAGAGAGTGCTAAAAGACTACTTTTATTAAATAATTAACAGATTTATATACACATGAGAAGGCTATTCGGATTGGCCAACAATCATCCACCCCCCAGGGATTGATTGGCCCAGGCATTTGAGCACCTGTGTCCAAAAGCTGCTTTCAATAACATGAAACTTTATCTTTATTTAGAAAACAGAGAAGAAGAAGAGAAAAGTTCCCGTGGGAAAGAGTCTGTGCTGCCACAGCTCCCCCTTTTTGTTGAAGAACCAAAAGGCATTGCTTGTGAACCTCTGTGAATTCAGCATGAAGGATCTGCTTGGTAGTGGCCAGTTACCAAACAGAGCCTAGATGAAATACCAATAAGGGGTCTGCCCAGCAGTGGCCAGCCACCAAACAGAGCCCAAACCAGATGCTGATTTAGGGTGAACAGAGAGAGTCTCCAGCAATACCTTGGGTAATGCATCTATAAGACTTAATTCTATATTAAAATTCTATAAATCAGTTAAAACATGCTTTCAAAGTCCTTGCTTTCTGACTCCATAAAAAACTTAAATTTCAGTCTCTGCTTGTGGAAGGACCGTCTGCCTGATGGTCGGTGTCCTGGCCATCATCAGAAGGATAACTCGGTTGGTGTTCTGCATTCTGGTTATCATTTTGAGGTTGCTGGCTCTGTCTCTGGAGACGCAGATCAGGGCGAATGCATTTTGCAGGCAGCCATCGTACCCCAGTATCTGTGGAAATGCAAGCATACCCACGACCCCAAGCAATAAGCTCATGCGGGCCTTCCCAGGTGTTAGTAAGTAGGTCCCGTACCCATACCTTTGCCTGGGGCAAGTGCAACTCGCCTGACAACTGCAATGAGAGAAAATGGTTCAAAATCACAGGATTATTCGAATTCCGTAGCACTGTAAGATGATTGTGTACAAAGCTTTTTCCAATCAGCTCTGTGGGGTTTCCCCATGCATTCCCCCTTTTTGTCTTTCCAAGACATGCTTCAGAGTACCATGAGCGCATTCAACAATGGCTTGGCCAGTAGGAGAATGCAGAATACAGAATTTATGGTCTACACCCTATAGGTGTAAGAACTGCAGCGACTTCTGCGTGGCGTAGGCAGGACCATTATCGGTTTTCACAGTAGATGGCACCCCCAGGACCGAGAAGGCTAATTTCCAATAGGCAATGGCATCACAACTCTTTTCTCCAGTATGAGCAGTTGACCACATAGCTGAGGAGAAAGTGTAAATAGACACGTGCACACACTTGAATCGGCCAAATTCAGGGATGTGTGCCACATCCGTCTGCCAGAGCTGCAAGGCCTTTAGGCCTCTGGGGTTTACCCCTGGTGGCAGAGGTGAAGCGAGTCTGTGGCAATCAGCACAAGTGCTGACAATGTCACGAGCCTCAGTTGGCGTCAATTGAAACTGCTTCTGCAGGGTATATGCACTCTGATGAAAGAAATTGTGCGATGCCTTGGCTTGTGCAATTTTGTCAGGCTGAGGTGCCACCCATGCAGGGTTGGCTAACATGTCAGCCCTGGTATTGCCTTCTGTTATAAAACCTGGTAATTTGGTGTGGCTTCAAATGTGCAGAATATAATATGGATGCACTCAAACTTGAATCGCCTTCCACAAAGTTCGCAATAGTGAAAACAGAGCCGCATTATTGACTTCCTTTAAATGTGAACAATCCAAACATTTGGTTATGTCCGCTACATAAGCAGAGTCAGTGACCAACTTCAAAGGCACCTGAGAGAACCACTCAAAAGCCATGGCAACTGCCTTCAATTCCACCAACTGAGCAGAGCCTGTCTCGTGGCTTTTCAGCACCTGCCACTCAGATCCCTCCTTCCAGGTGACAATGGCCTTTCCTGTTTTCCCAGAACCGTCCGTGAAGACGGTGGGTCCGTGAACTGGCACCCGACTGTTCTTTGGCCACAACGTAAAACTGATTGAATTTGCCAGCTGCAGCAATTTGTGGCTGGGCAGATGGTAAGCAATCTGCCCTGAGAAATTTTGCAGTGCACTTTGCAAAGGAGCGCTATTAGTAAGTCTCCATTCAAAGCTGTCCCGTGATACCGGAACAACAATCGTTGCAGGATCTGCTGCCATCAATTGTAAACACCAATAACAGCACTTGATTATCAGACATGCGATCAATTCGAACAATGTGGGTGCTGTCTTTTTTAGCTGATGGGGCAAAAAGACCCATTCCAGGATGTGCAAAGGGTCATCCCATTGTTTGTTCCACTGGCCAATGATACCTGTAGGATGGAGGTCTGGAGCAGTAATGAAAACAGTGATATCAGTAGAGGGATCTACTCAATAAACCTGATGAGCAGAAACACCTTGCTGCACTTCATTCAGCACTCGTCGCACCTCAGGAGTCAATTTCCAAGGTGAGTTTAGATCAGAGTCCCCCTTTAAAATTTTAAGAAGTGGGGAAAGTTGTGCATTGGTTAGTCCCAAATAAGGACGTAACCAATCAATGATACCCAGCAATTTTTGGGTGTCATTCAGGGTCTTAATAGAGTCTGAAAACTGCACCTCTTGATGTTGTATGGTTTGATCCAAGATTTTGACTCCCAAATATTTCCAAGGAGGCTGCTGTTGAACTTTCTCCAGAGCCACTTGCAACCCATAGGAATGCAAGGCATCAAGCAATCGAGGCTGTAACCTCTGCAACTCATCCTGGGTGGATGCTGCCACCAGGATATCATCCATATAATGGTAGCACAGTGCCTCTGGAAACTGCTCACGAATTCCGGACAAGGCCTGAGCGACATATCATTCACAGATAGTCGGGCTATCCTTCATGCCCTGAGGTAAAACTTTCCGTTGAAATCTCTTTAAAGGCTCTGCATTGTTAATTGCAGGCACAGGAAAGGCAAATTTTGGTCTGTAATTGGGGTGCAAAGGGATTGTGAAAAAACAATCCTTCAAATCAACGATCAAGATTTCCCACCCTGTGGGGATCATTGTGGGTGAGGGCATGCCAGGCTGTATGCTCCCCATACTTTCCATCACTGCATTAACTTTTCGGAGATCTGGCAGCAGTCTCCATTTCCCGATTTTTTCTTAATTATGAAAACGGGGTATTCCAGGGACTAGTAGGAGGCTCAATATGTCCCTTTTGCAGTTGCTCCTGAACCAGCTGACAAAGGGCGACTAACTTGTCTTTTGGCAGGGACCACTGTGGTTCCCATATGGGTTTTTCGCTCAGCCATTGCAGAGATAGCGTGGAATATGGTGCGCCCTTGCACACAGTGACCCCTATTAAAAATTTGTCGTGATTCACGCCCCCCAAGCTGCAAACATGTCCCGTCCCCAGAGGTTAATTGGAGCTGAAGTAACAAAGGGCCGGATTGAGGCTGTGTGTCCATCTGGGTCCTTCACCACCACAGGTCACTTACTCAGTCGGCTCTCTGTGGTTCCTCCCAGCCCCGCAATAGCTAATCCTGATGCCTAAAATGCTGGTAAAAATGAGACGCAGACACCGCAGTATAGAGAAAAGGGTATTACCTTGGTTTAATATGATCCCAGGTGCACCATCGTCAAAGGTGGAACCACGACAAACAACAAGGGCCCTGGGTACAACGCGTATACACTTTTATGGACCTCACCAATTAACATACCTATCTAAAATTCTCCAATAAGAAACCTAACAAATGAAGTAATTGCCCCCTTATTCTAATTACTTCCCCCCCAAAAAGGCTACAACTTAGTTTACAAAAACATGTTCCAGACATGAGGCTCCATTCAAGGTTGGTGTCTCATGTTCTTGAGATTGTGGGAATGTTTCGTCTTCCCCAAATAATTCTGAACAAGGCTAGAGTACAAGGGTTATAAACATGTGGGCTAAGATACAGGGAGTGAAAAGTACAGGAATGGGAAAGGGTAAAAAGTATATAAAAGGGGTATAAAAACAGTATAAAGAGAAAGGACAAAAAAACATCAGGCATCAATCCCGCAGGAGCTAAAGGCCATGAAGGAGGCCATGAAGTGAAGGAAAGAATCGTTGCATCAGCGCCCGTATCAATCAAACCTTGCATCCGAATTCAATGCGGATGCGCTTTCAGCATGACGAGGGTACATGTCACCTGTGGTCTCTGATTAGAGATGGCAGCATCCCAGTAGACCTGTGGAAGTCCCGGCAGTTCAGTGCTGTTACTTCCGCCAACTTGCTGGTCTACCCTGGGAACAGAAGACTCAAAAGGCAGCAATTGAGCAATGTGAGTCTTTTCAGGGATAGTGATGGGGGGATCTGATGTGGAAACCTGTCACTGTTGAGCCGCTAGCAGAGTAAGAAGACCCAGGTTCAAAAGATGGCATCCAGAAGAAGATTTTATTATTTAATTCCATCTTATATAGACTTTTCAAAGGTCACCTGGATTGGTCAGTTCGAAGCCTCCCCCTAGGCCTGATTGGCCAGGCCTGAACTGGCCACATCCGAGAAACTGTTTTTAATAACATCCAAACTTTATCTTTGTTTATAAAACACAGGAAGAAAAGAGAAAAGTTCCCATGGGAAAGGTCTATGCTAGCCACAGAAACCGTAGCATGAATCTGGCCTGTAAAATCAGCATCTATAACTTCTGGAAGAACAAGGATCCCTTGGCTGGTGGCATCAGGCCCTCCCACAAGCAGCGCACTGAATCCCTGATCTAGGGGTCCATGCACATCCAAGGGAACCTTATGGGCATCACCAGATTCTAGGATGACTGTTGCTGCGGTGTAGGCGTTGAGTCGGGCTGGGCCTTGGGTGCCGTCTCCACATTGACTGGATAGGCCTCTGCCGCTGCCCTGTTCTGGAGGAATGGTTGTGATGGGGGGCAAATCCCCCTTTTTGCACCCCTTTTCACTTTTCCTGACAGGGGTCGACCATCTACATGGTACTGAGACCTGCAATAGTCTGAACAGTGACCTTGCCTACCACACCTCTTACATTGAGAAGCCTCGGTCCCCAAATTTCCCTTCTGCTTTGATTTGACTCGTTTCCGTTTGTTCTCAGCCTTGGGCTGTTTTTGTCCCTGATCAGGGGGTTCCCGACCACGCGATAGAAGTGCAGCCAAGGCAGATTTCCTTGGGCTGTCTGCCTCCACCTTAGTGCAAGCTTGTACCATGTCTGTGAGTGAAGGTTCCCCTGGTAGGGCATTTATGATCCTTCTACACTCTTCGTTGGCATTGTCTCTTGCCAACTGCTTGCACAATATCTGTCTCAATGTATCATCTTCCAACTGCTTTTCCAAGGCAGCTGCTAGCTTCTCTACAATGGTCAGGAAAAGCTCAGATTGCCCCTGATGTGTTTTTGAATACTGTGTTTGTGGGGCGGGCATCTCTATGGTTTTTGTGATGGCTCCCATACCAGGCCTTTGGGCTTGCTCCAGAATCCAAGGATCCCAAGCAGCTTGGACGTTGGGGTTAGAGAAATGTCTTTTCCCCATAAGGACATCAACCCCAATTGTGCACCTAGGGTCCTCAGGAGGCAATTGCACATTCTGCCTCACCTGTTTTTCAGCCATCCTTCTCCAATTGTTCTCAAAAACTGCATATTGCACAGGGTGGAACAAGACGAGCCAAATACGCAATATCAAATGGAGCAAGCAGATCACTATTTATCACTCTAATAATTTGCATAACATGTTGAGAAGAGAGGCCAAATTGAGCTATCTTTGAGTAAAGATCATTTATCACTTTCCATGCAGTGACGTCACGCTTTGCTCATTCAAATTCGGGTCAGGCTTAAACACAGGAAAAGCCTGGATGTCTCCTTGCAGGAAGCTAGCATCACTTTAAAATCAAGACCCCACTTTGCCAATTCAAGGCAGGGATTTTAAACCTAGCATCACT